>JACYXH010000212.1:307500-485000 GCA_026745465.1 Lota lota | reverse complement strand
CCAATATGAAAACCGGTTACATAACTTCAATATAAAAATGGATAATAGAATTTCGATATAAGAAAATGCCAATGTAACTTTCAATGTAAAAGCCACTTACAGAACTTTGATGTAAAGCCATCAACAGAACTTCAATACAAAAATGGCTAGCTTAAACGGCTAACCAAACTTTGATTTGAAACAGGCCAACGGAACAGAGAACTAACGAGAAGACCCCCCCCCCCCTGTCTCCTTACCTTGACCCCGTGACCCACGTCGTCCAGCACATTGTAGTCGATGGGCTTGCGGATGTAGCGCACGGGCCGCTCGATGTTAGCGGGCGCGATGATCTTGTGGGTGCGCGCCGTGTTCTTATTGGTGGTCAGGATGCCGATCTCTCGCCGGGCCACCTTCTCCTTGTGGATGTCCACCGTCTGTCAGCGAAACACCGTTCAGGTTGAGACTCACAGACATCACAAACAACTCACTCACACTGAAACATAATCCACTCACATTCAAGCATCAAAACACACAATATCCACTCACATTCAAGCATCAAAACACACAATATCCACTCACATTCAAGTATTAAAACACACAAAATACACTATCGGCAGATATAAGAGTAAAGTTCAATGTGTAGTGTGGAGAAACATTGTTTAAAATGTTAACAGAAGTGGGAATGAAGGGGTATCATGTCAAATGCATCCACACCACTCATTCTCCAGGTCTTGCTCTCAATAAACAGAGTGAGAATCATTAGATATCCACCACATTAAAACGAGGGAGAGAACGAGAGGCCAACCCAAGTATTTAGTATTTTTATCCACAGCAACCTTTTGACGGTTTGAACCCAAGAGCATTTCGGGTCGGAGTGGAACCCCCTTACCACTAGACTATCCTGTCTCCCTCTTACATAACTGATGACAGAGTTTGTATGCTCCAGGGTTCATGCCCGGTTCCCTGCTGTCAGAGAAGCCCTGTGTAGCCTCACTTGTTGCCAACACTTCATCTCTTCCCTGGGAATTCACTCTCAGAGTCCAGGGCCAAACACAAACGTCTTTAGAGAGAAAGAAAGCGAGAAGGGCATTTTGCTTAATGAAACTACTCTTGGGAAACGGCCAAATGCCACACACAGTGGCAGTGTGCGTGCATCTGTGTGTGTGTGTGTGTGTGTGTGTGTGTGTGTGTGTGTGTGTGTGTGTGTGTGTGTGTGTGTGTGTGTGTGTGTGTGTGTGTGTGTGTGTGTGTGTGTGTGTGTGTGTGTGTTCAAGAGGACAGGGCAGACCTCCTCCCCTAGTTGGTATCAGAGGAGGTCTGGAACATCTACCCCCCCCCCCCCCCCCTTCAATATCTCCTTGAGAGAGCAGCCAAGTCCAGTTCATAAAGAAGAAGGAGAGTTTCTCCTCCGAGCAGGGAAGACGCCAACAGAGGATTCTATTCATACTGCAGAGATCTGGACCTCCAGGGATACTGGTCCTTTAGTGTGCTCTACTGTACTCTTCTGTGTGCTCTGGTGGCTTGTGTACTCTGTACTTCTTCAGCTTGGATACTCTTCTACTATGTACTCTTTCATACAGTGATGTCACATCTCTTTTATACTGCACTCCCTTATAGCGTGTACTCTCTTCTTTAAGATACTGTCCTGTTTTCTCAGCATGGTCCTGTACACTTACTTCACTCTCGTCTCTTATAGAGTCTACCGTCTTCTCTTGCATACCATTTCATCTTATATACTATGCTATTTTATAGAGTGCAGTTATGTATTGTACACGTATAGTATACAACTATTCTTCTGAGAGTCAATGGTAGTATTATGAATGTGTGCCATGAGTTCCAGATGAACACATACTTAAGTTGTGTACATACTTCATGCAGTATTGTCAAATGAATGACGCAAGTGGAGAGATGTGTGAATAAGATCCATCTTGCAATATTTATATACATTTTAGAATTCATGGTCACAATATGGAATGTATAAAGTGTGCATAAACTATACTGTACACAATTCATGTAAAAAGGATTATGCCAATTGACTGCTTAAATCATTAAAGAGCTTTCTCCTCCAGTACCCTGCTGAGCCTGTGATCTCCTTTAGTTTGGCCTGGACCGGCAGACTCCTATTGTGCCTTTCTTCAAAATAAGATGAGACTAAACCGCACAAAAAGGACAAAACCCTTCCATAGGATTACAAAGCTTCCATTGTATCTTCATTTTTTTTTATTAAAAAGTACATTTTGAATGATTAAGTAAAAAGCTACCATTAGATGGCACTCTTTCTGAAAGGGATTCAAGATGTAACGCAGGACCTGTTAATGGATTATTAATACACCGATATCTAGGCCAACCTATATCAAAACGTATTCTATTGTCTTCTGATGCAAAGCTTTGCTCAAAGTGAAGAAGTTGAAGGGAGCCACCCTTTAGCAAATGTCTGAAGAACAAAACATTTAATTTGGTTGTTTTCCCTTAAAGCTTCTTATAGTTGTCCTACCTTTTAAGTGACGCTATTCAGAGCTTCATGACTGATGTGTGACCCACTTACGGCTGTAATTGTTTGAAAAATGACAGCAATCATTTCTGTTGACAGCTGTTTCCTTCTCCATTGTGAGGCACTGATTTTCCCTCCAAAAAAAAGGAACTTTGATTACCTCATCTCCACACAGGTTCCATCCCCGTGTAGGATGGCGTACTAGGTGATGTGCACTTTTGAGCCAAACATTGCACTGTGACGTAATGTGCAAGATCACATATGTATGTATGTGACACAAATGCATGTAGAAATCAAATATTTTTGGAGTGGTAAAGTTAAACCATTCGTCTACATTCAATATCAACGTCTGTGGGCTTTTTCAATCCATCAATGAATGTAGCACACATCTACCAAGATAATGTATCTTATTCAGATGGCAGCCTTACACTTCTAAGAGATGGTCTTAGAAGCTTTGAACAGCTTAAAGGCCTTCTATGGACACTGACCTTTTATACTGGCCATGACGGTTGTACAATAGCGGTAGTGTGGAAGTGGGGATTTTCGGAACCCCATTTAAAAACAGAGAAGTTCTACTATTAACCACAGCAACAACGGGTAACTTTCCAAAACAAGAGAGGGGTGTCACAGATACACTGAAGCACAAGTTGGGTGAAAGCGTCCCAGCTCTGGCAGAACGGTCTCCTTATTAGAGACTACCACCCATCCCAGCTGGCCAGAAAGGGAAGTGAGAAGGCGACCTTGGGCTTGAGGGGTGGGGTTACTTCCTTCCTGTTCATTTGTTACGAAACCATGGCATGAACTATGTTCCTTATTTAGCAAACTTCCACACTGCATGCAGTTTGACTCCGTCAGTAACGATGGCTTATCCTGTCACTAGTGACCAGTAGAGACGTGGGGGTTTGACTCCCAGCTGAAAGGTTCTCTGTTGGATCCCCAAGTGACCTTGAGGAAGATGGTCACCCCCCTAACCTTCTCTTTAACGACACGGCTCAGCATTCACTGTTCATTTACATAAAGGCTTTCGGATTCCTAGAGATACTCTGCACTCTGTCATGCTGTGATCGTTCAGCAAATTGTAGTTACTTCAACAAGTTTGGCGCCATTTCCTAAACGACTGATTTCAGTGCTTTCATATGATATACATGATATGATAGATATATACCTGTTAACAAGACCTATCCCAAAACACACCTATCCCAAAGATTATTTGGAAATACTTAGGGCTATTGGCTGGGAGAAGTGTAGCCCCAGCCCTCCTCACAAGCAGAGACTGCTACACTACTGCATGAAACCAGATGGAAGTAGTTGTGACATCACAACTGGCCTTTATCCACCTCTACATGACTATTCTGTGTCATCTATTCTGTGATTTCACTGGCAACATTCCTCAAGGAAAAAAATAGTAAAATAGTATATTGTTTACACGTCACTTAAATAATGTCCCAGACAGTGAAGCGCATGCCCAAACTAGGCAAAATCGTTTTTCTGTAATACCCGGTCTTTAAATGGAAATGACATTTAGTGAGAAAAGCCTTTCCAGACCAACTCAGGCCTCAAGTCTTCACAGCTCTTCTCTTCTCTGAGCACTGACGGCAAAACAGGCAGCCTCTTTCAAGTCAAGTCTCGCAGGATTGGCTGGGTTAAACTTCTGCGGACTGGTTTTTAAACGTTCAGCGTGTTCAGTCGATTCTGCTGGCAGTGGGTTTGACACTCCGCCTGGGTCTGAGCCTGAGAACAGGGCTTTAGTAGCGTCAGCTATACTGTCAAGTGGAGGATTCACATTCACGCTGAACGACTGTCAGCCGCATGCCTTCAGAACCCGCTGGTCTCTTCCCAGAACACACATTTTGACCGGGAACCCGGACCCATCTGTTAAGCTATAAGGGTTGTATCTCCGGAGCCGAACTCCACGCCGTTTTCTGGATTGGCTTACTGCACGTTCTCCCTCCATTTTGACTGCCTCTGTAACCTTTCAATTCTGACTGAGGGTTGACATCCAGAGAGTGGGGCAATTCCTCAATAAATGGTTACTATCAAGATAGGATACAAGATATCTGGGAGGTAGCATTAATAAGAAAACAAAACTGACTGATGAATACAAATTGACACAAACATCTATTCTGCTTGGCCTTGTACACACACATTCTTATCCTTGTTTTACAATATTTCCAGACACACATTTTGTCTTGATGGAGGATCTAGGTCACACCTGGAACTGCTTGTTGCTTCCTCCTCGTCATCATCGCCGTTTTCCCCATCCTCCTACACAACCACATCCTCCAGAAATGAGGAACCAAGATAAAAAAGGACCTCTACCAAACAAGGTTTCCGGCCTGCCTTCTATAACATAGGGAATGACGTAGGTCAACACGGGTGTTACGTGCAGTGCTTTAGGCCTGCACTTCTATTGCATGCTGTGTGTGTTTGTCCCTTTAATTGCCACCACAGAACCCAGGAAATGCTGATTCCTTCCGGATGCCACCCACCTGATTGGTCCACCACTTCTCAACGGCCAATCAGCTTCAACTGAGGAGGATATATAAATGTGCATTTCCTGTTGGAAGCCCCTAGCATTTTGCCATTGCCACAGAGTTAGCTCTGCTCTTATGTTAGCTTGTTTATGCTACTTCTCATGTCCCTTTATGTTCTCCTTTGTCGGGAAAGGGCTAGGTAAGTTTGGGGTACCCTTTTCATGTGCATCACGTAGGTTGTCCTCTGTTAACTACACTAGGTTAGTGGTGTGTGCCAACCCTGTATTTCTGTTAAAGTAGAGAGTAGGAAGGTTTGTTTTTCATCTGCCTAGCTTCCTGACTACACCCAGCTTCGACCAGATAGATAGCTGTCGTAAGGATGAGCCCCCATTTATGTTACGACCCTCGTGGCTGTCTAGAGAGTGTCAAGGGCCGCAAACATAAACCAGTACAACAGGTGAGTGACAAACGTGTTTAATTTCTCTCCCCCCCCCCCCCCTTTTTGTTCATATTGTAAATAAGTGGGACCCAATTAAACACGTTTGTCACTCACCTGTTGTACTGGTTTATGTTTGCGGCCCTTGACACTCTCTAGACAGCCACCAGGGTCGTAACAACGAGTGTCACCATGACGATGGAATTATTTCCGCCTTGCTAGCACCAACTCATAACCAAGCCGGAGGAAGGAAATATTTAAAGAACCTCTTGTGGACTGTGACTATGACCCGCCTGGCCCACAATGGAGAAGAACATACAAGTGGGAGTCGTAGGATGCTGGGTGCTGACAGAATGGTGGGGTGTTTGAGAGTTTGAGATTCAGATGACCTTATTGATACCGGGGGGAATTGTTATTCATTTAAATCGTATTTTAAATTTGTAGTTTAACGTTCTTTTTAATTTTATTGTCTTGCATATTTTAGATGCCCAGCCTGCATGACCTTATTAGACACTTCAAAACAAGATCAGCACATCCAGAAGATGTGCGTGACGGTTTTATAAGGATACAAATCAAAATACACAGAGGAAAAAATTGATATGTATTGCAGTTTGCGTTTTGTTGCTACTACAATGACCCTTCGTAGCCCTGGCTTCTCTTTGCCATGTTTGCGGTGGGGGAGGTCAGGAGGTTATAGGTCAGCAAGAGATGGAAGAGCTAGGGAGTCACACATTTACAGAAGTATGTGCAAAACGGCACGGATGAGTTATATGTCGGACAGTAAACCAGGAATTGTCAAATGGCTCGGAGAGGAACTTCAAAGCCTTGAGTGAACTCAGCTTGACTACTTCTCCCTCCCGACTTGGATACACAAGTCTTAAGCAGAATTTCAAAAAGGCCACCACTTTCATATGGAATGTAGACAGATGGTTTAACTTGACCACTCCAAAATCACACACACACAGTGACACACACACAGCAACGGGCAAACAGACGCAACCCACCAGTGTAGTGTAGGCGTTGTCGGGTGGGGCAGAAGATTGTGAGAGAAAACGATGGAATATTACTAGACTAAGTCTGTAGCTCTGATGCAAGTACATAAGTATTTTAGGTTCACAAATACTTTTCAGGTTCATTGTGTGTGTGTGTGTGTGTGTGTGTGTGTGTGTGTGTGTGTGTGTGTGTGTGTGTGTGTGTGTGTGTGTGTGTGTGTGTGTGTGTGTGTGTGTGTGTGTGTGTGTGTGTGTGTGTGTGTGTGTGGCAGACCAGACAAATGTGAAATAGTTAATGATAGAGCTTAACCCCAGAAGACTTATATTTAGAGAGAAAGAGAGGAGAAAGGGACCAGAGAGAGAAAGAAAGACGAGACAGAAAAAAAAAGAAGATAGAAATAGAGAGAGAAGCAGATAGAGAGAGAGAGAGAGAACGGAGCCCAGATGTTCCAGTCTTCTGGCAGAGAGACCGAGGGTTGCTATGTTACACAGAGAGATCACAGTACAACAGCCCTGATTCCCATGCACCCCATCCAAGAGACCCATCATTTCCTCTAAACTGTTTTCCCTGGCCGGCTTCATACTACTGGCATCCTCGCACGCCAGGAATTCCCTTTATCGTCCAATGAGAGCCATCCAGGAGTTCTGGTTGGAGGTCACGTACGTATGGACGCTGGGAGCCAAGATAAGCAGTGCATGTGCATTGGTCACACTTGTTCTGCAAGGATTACAGATTACGATGAGGGCCGCAAAGCCTGCGTACGTTAACCCTATCTGATCTTCGAACCTGCTGGAAATCACATGGTCATGGAGAAGACATCTCTCTCTCTCTCTCTCTCTCTTGAAGATTTGGGCTTCGAACCAGCAAACATGCGGCCACAATCTCTCAGCTGGAAACTCCTGGGCCAGCCGGCACTCCCACCACATGCTGTGTTGTAGTCGTAATCATTCTGGCGAGGCAGTCCAAGAATAATCAGTGCCAAAATGGCCCCCTCCGTGAAGACCAAGAGCCTCCCTGTTCTGCCCAATGCTTAGGGTTTTAAGGCAATGTGGCGGTCAGTAGATCCGCGGTTCTGTCGTCTGTGAAGAGACACACTAGGAGGACGAAACAACTTCCCTTCTACCTTTTAACACCCTGCTTTACTCTGAAACGTGCAACATAACCGAAGGAAGATGCACATTGAATTCTGTTTCATGTTGCCTTACAGTGAACAATAACAATGGCTAGCCTGGCTATTAGCAGTGATGTAGTTAATCCCAACCAATCCCTGGGCTTTAAACAGCAGAGAGCAGATAAACTCAAGCTAGTCTAACATGAGATGGAATGCGTCATATTAACCTCTTCTTGTGAGGAACCCCACCATACTGTACAGCCATTGGTCGGCTGTGAGGGACGGCAGAAGAAAAGTGTCATAATTGGACATCATTACTTAGGGTTGTTAAGGAGAAAGGAATGTTCCAGTAATGATGATGATTATGCGTTTTTTAGTGCAGCAGAGTAAACAAGCAAAGAACAACAACAACGAAACAGACCTGTATAATCCTCCAGTGTAAACAGATTCCCGGCAACGCCTACAGATAGAATGCCTTGCTCAAAAGCACTGTGCGGCAATGCACTGCAATAGTTACCAGTCTATTTTAATAAAATTTTATGAAGTGACCAAATTCTATATATTTTAAAATAAGGATGTTAATAGTAAGACTTTTTAAAGGGTTAAATAAGGGCCCAGCGATAAGACAAAACATAGAATCCAACAACACAAGTGAACAGACTCACACATATCACACAAAACATGCAATTAACATCATGAGCTAATGTGCTAATGCCAGGTCGACTCAGCCTAGCATTAGCACATTGAAGAGAACCAGACATGACAATACTTGTATCCTTAATAGTAACACAAAGATCACATACCTAGTCTAAACAGGTCCACAACGAACATTAATTTCCTCCATACTTCATAAGTACTTGGTGATATCAACAAGCAGTATGACATTAGTTTCATTAAGGGTTAGGCAATTTGAAAACGCTTTCAGAGTCATGGAGGTGGGGAGTTTCTGGACTTAATAATCAAATTATATTCTAATCAATTATGAATATTCTATTATATTCTAATAAATATAATCCTCGTTATTCAGATGGCCTTTTTTCGGACCCCCATTCTTTGGGGTCAATTACAATAAATTAAGCTAGGGTATTTTGTTGTGGAGAGTTCCTCCCGTGTGGCTGTTTAAAGCAATCACGCTATTACTGTTAACTACCATTTAGTTATTCTATCAGACAATGATGACATATACAAGGAGTCAGGAGGATTTGTTGGCTAACACAGCAGGAAATGAAAGACCTTAGCTAAGCATTATGGAACGCTTTCTATTGGCCTCTACAAGCTTCTGTAGTCTGAGAAGAGACTTTGTTTTTTAGCATTTAGTCATTTTGCGGGCCCTTATCCAAAGCGACTTAGAGATGTATTTTTTAGAAATATGTCATTAAGGAGAGGGTAGAGGTTAGAAGACATCTTGCTCAACGATGCCTACAAGATGGACAGCAGACAGCAGAACCCAGAACTTTTCGGACAGAGAGTCAAACATACTAAGCACTACCCTATCCTGCCCCAGAAACATTTATTTATTTATTTACTATTTAGCAGCTGAAACTTTTTTTAGTTACATATAATTAGCAGGCAGGGGTTCAAGCATCTTTCTCTAGTATTACGTTGTTGGGACAGCAGAACTGTGGTTTCAAACCCAGACCCCTTTGGGCAGGGGGGCACACACCCCAACTGCTGAAGAACACAGTCCTGCCTCCTCTGAAGACAGGGAAGCTTTACTACAGTGACTACAGTACTGTCCGACCTTTACGCTAGTCTGTCGGTTAGCTCTGCCAAGTCACCGCACCCCGCCTGGCCCTACTTTGTATATGCCCATCCCTGGTGGCCTGCAGGGTTGCCATGGAGACCGCAGTGACCTAGGTATGGCTTCTGTTACCATTATTCGGTACTCAGAAATATCTCTCCCTCTCCTTTGGTTTCCACTGGCTTGTCTCCATGTCTCCAATGCTATACAGGATTGATTTTTATTTTAGTTGTTGATGTTGTAAAGGATAATTTGGCAATGCTTTCTAGTACTTTTTTCTTTATGTTCTTCATATTTCATACTTTAGTCATACAATGAAGCTTTGAAAGGCTAACCCAAGGCCCACGTTTAACAGGACTACGTTCTCTCCTGTGAATGGTACGACTCTGCCGAGCCCTGAAGAATTCCAGGTATTCTCGGAAACAGCTGTCAGGAAAACAAAACAAAACTGACATACTACAAACAAAAAGCTCACTGCAATGTTGCTCACTACAACGCCAAGTCCTAGCGTGTCCATGGCTTAGGGAGCTACATAGGGTGCTACAGTCATGTGCCAACATACAGTCTGGCGGCTAACACTAGGAGCTAAGCTAGTAGTGGTCACATGGCTTAGGGGGAATGGTTTCATCCAAGCGATTGATTCCTTTATTGGATAAGAGGCTTGATTTACCTGATTTTTCCAGCCAGGGCTGGGTGCCAGGTGCTCATGGTTAAGACACACCCTAACGGACAGGTACAGGTCTGGCAACTCTTGTCAAGTTGAGTTGAGCTACTTTACCGGTATCCATCATATCTTTTAGATGTCAGGCAATTGTCTACAACAAGTTAACTGTCTGTGAGTGTAATGGTTTATCTTTTTGCAGCCGTTTCTAAATATTTTCTCTGTTTTACAACACACATCAAACCATGAATTAAGATATATTACCGGTCCTACCGAAACTCATTTGGCTCAATTCGACCTAGGGATTATTTTTATTTATTTAATAGTTTTCCTCACAGACCAACCCTACTTGAGGTCCAAGAGCAAATTATCCAACTGATGTTGTTATTCTCAGGGTTTAAAACGAACAGTTACCAGTCAGTTAACCATACATGTGCATGTGAACGCACACACACACACACACACACACACACACACACACACACACACACACACACACACACACACACACACACACACACACACACACACACACACACACACACACACACACACACACACACACAGCTGGTGTGTGCTCTTGAATGAATCAGTCTCAAAGGAGAGCTTTGCCGTTGAACTGGACACAGAAGCATCCTGTATTTGTGTGAGAGATAATAAATAAATAAATAAATAAATAAATAAATAAATAAATAAATAAATAAATACACATCTGTCTGTATATATATATACACACACAGATGGACCTACATAAATAAACACGGTTGTGCATCTTCACTGTGTAGAGTGATGAGGTCGTTACTCATCTCTGTCATATGTGGTAGCTAAATGCTCTGCAATGCTGTAGTAAACATATGTGTACACACACACACACAGGCCTAATTTTGATGTCAATTTCTGCTTGAAACGCGCACGTGCACACACACACACACACACACACACACACACACACACACACACACACACACACACACACACACACACACACACACACACACACACACACACACACACACACACACACACACACACAGGTGCACACACATGTGCATGTAGTTCCATGCGGCCCTGACCTGGGAGATGTGGTTGATGGAGGACTCCATGCGGCAGAGCTGCGAGGCCTGGATGTCCAGTAGCTGCAGCACATTGTTGGCCAGGGCGTTGATCTGGTAGGCCACGCTGGCCAGGGACTGGGTGGTGTAGGCCTTGGTCTCCTCCAGGGCCTTGTGCTTGTCCTGGGCCTGCGGGACCGGGGACAGATAACGGTGGTCTTTAGGTTTCATATGCTTTGTCCATGTTTTGCCATGGCAATTGAAATTGCTATTTATGATAGAGAGCAAAGGGAGAGAATGAGATAGTAAGATAGAGAGAGGGGAGGGGTGGGAGAGAGAGAGCGAGAGAGGATAGAGAGGCAGAGAGGAGAGAGAAGGGAGAGAGACATCGAAAGAGCGAGAGGAGAGAAAGACACAGAATTATAGACAACAAGGGAGATGAGGAGAGAGGAGAGCAGATGCAACAAAACAAAAAAATGAATAGGTATAAGGTGTACAGTATAATATAAACATGTATCATGAATATACAATGAACGCCAGACAAGATTATGAATTAAGAATGAATATCTGCATCTTCTTTTCCTCAAGGTGTCAGGAGGTGGAGCACAGACCCTGAGCAGGTATAGTGGATGCAACGCTACTGCATTTGCACACACACATACCCATTACATGATAGTTAGCCTCTGACCCGTCTACCCTGTGGGCAGCAGTTGGGTGGGGATGATGTGAGAATTACAGAGAAAAACAGAAAGAAAGCAAGAAGGAGAAAAGATAGAACGAAAGAATGAAAACACCAAGTAAAAAAGGAACAAAAGAACAAAAGAAAAAAGACTTGAGATGGTAAAATGAAAGTGATAAAAGGAGTAGGGTTAGGGTTACTATAAATAAAAGGAGTACGGTTAGGATCAATTATTGAAGATCGAGTTTTACAGTGTGAAGTGAATAGCTGTGTGTGTTTGTGTGTGTGCGCACTAGAGCATTTCTAATCTAAAAACAACTCACTTGGCTAGATTCCTGTGACCCGGGCAGTTAGCAGCTAGTCTGTTTAGTGCCTGCTTTACACAGGTTGCAACCTCAGTGTGCCAAATCTTTCAGTAGGAATGAGATTAGCAGATGTGTGACAAAACAACACCCTACAGGAAGCTGACTTTACTCAAGAGGGCTGCAGCCCAGCTATACATCTGCTAGATGTGTGTAGCACCACATACCACACACTCTCTCCACGAACACTATCACTGGGAAGTCCTGCGGTAATGTACAGGGTAAACTGCAATCTGTCAACAACATTTGGAGTGGTTTGCTGCTTGTTGCAAGGTAGCTTTAAAAGCTAAGCTTATTGTAATGTAGCTTGTTACTGTCATGATACAATGGCGGACTCAAATGCACGACTCGGACCAGGAACGTGACAGTTTCTCATATTAGTCACCTTTTGAATAAAAGCGTAGCAAATATAAAATCACTTTGCAAAGTCTTATTCTTATTATTCACCTTTTGAATAAAGCATGCAGAAAAACATCTTTACATTTCTTAAGTTAGGATTAACACTAAATGTTGTTTTAGGGGATTGGTCCCCTAAAACAACATTAACATGTCCCATTGAAGACGACTTGAAACAGCCTTTAGAGTGTCTGGATTTGGATGATGTTCAAAGAAATAACCCACATGCTGGTGTTTAAAGCATCCTTTTTTCATTTTTTTATTACTGTTGTTACGCTGCAACAGCCGCTCTCCAAAATCAATACCAGAAACAGCTAACCAGTCTGCCAATACTGCAACCGCCATTAACAACCACGGGCAATAAACCCACGCAGAAACTGCTCACTCGGACACACCGACCTCTTGATAATGTTTAGATAATAGGCCAGAGTAGTGTAGTTGCTAGGCTGTTTGAGTCCCAGCTGAAAGGTATGGGGTTCCAAACCCCAACGTCTGCGGGCTTCCTGTAGGCATCCTCGGGCAAGATGCCGAGTAACCCCTACCTAAAGCTTACGTGTCAGAAAATTCACTGTTTGACTGACACATTGGATCAAAGCATCTGCTTTGTGACAAAGAGTAATACAAACATTGGCTAATACATGTAAGCTTTATCAATAGCAGGGAATTGCAAGAGGGTGAAATATATTGCAAAGTAAGATACAAGGAAAATAAGATAGAAACTATATCAACTATAGAAGAATAGTTGATTGAAGATATAGGGAATGTGAAGTTAGATCAGGGCGTGCGCCATCTTGTGAGACTGAACCAACAGACCAATAGAGGCAGAGACATACATGTAAGCATAGCATGTTCACCATGGTGTGACGTCAACATCACCTTCCCTATTCCAATTTTTCTTATTCCATTATTACAAATGTAAGGAATTGAAAATGTATTTTTATTTTTTAAAGAAGCACTTTAAGATTTGATTTTCACAAAAAAAGCCATTCAACAACTTGTTTACATTATGCAAAAATAAATGGATAGGAGGAATGTATTATTAGTAACTGATGACTCAGGCTAACCCGAACAAGATATGGTCACATTATATATTAGGGTCAACACTACCGGTCAATACTGCCCAGCTCAAGGGCTTCTTCCACTTTGAAGCCTCAGTTAAAGATCAGTTATAGATCCAGACCGGACTGGATATTAGAAACCAATGGCAGTTTTTCCAATGCAAAACAATGTCAATAAAGCCACCGTTTTTTCGGCGGGAGGGTAAACAAGCGTGTTGTAGTGTAGCAGAAGAGCTGAAGACCCAGGGATCTCAGTAGGTTCCCAGGAAACTGTAACCCTCCTGGGGCATTTCCTCTCATATTTCTCAACTGAAGCACTGACTGGAGGAGGAGGAGGAGGAGGAGGAGGAGGAGGAGGAGGAGGAGGAGGAGGAGGAGGAGGAGGAGGACATGAGCAGCTGAGGAGTTGTCAACACCTCGCTCGGTCATTGGTTAAAAACTAATAAATCTACAGATTTAGGTATACATGTCTAAAGGGAAAATATGTATACAAACTATTGTACCTACATGTTGGTAATGTTGCCTTTACAATTTTCCCATTATGACAAGTGACACTAGTCACTCAACAATCAACAACACTATTATGACATAATTATAAAAGTAATAATGGTGGGCCAGTGCAACATTGCAAAATTAATAAACTATGAACTGCCCAGTTTGAACCAACTCTCACCACACACATCTGACCCCCCCCCCCCTAGAGATGACACTTGAGAAGTTGTGGATCACGGGATTTGAACCTCCTCCACCAGAGAGAGAGACAGAGACAGAGAGAGAGAGAGAGAGAGAGAGAGAGAGAGAGAGAGAGAGAGACTGCTCAGCAGACAACACACGGCCAGCCAGCCTCCCACATCTCAGCTGGTCTCTCCAACCAGAAGCTTCTTAGAGTACTAGCAGCACAGACAATGAGTAGGCGAAGTCCTGGAAACTAACTACACATGCTCCCAACTCCAAACCATAATTCATATCAGATAAGATACCACAACGAGAACAAATATCACAGCAGAAAACATTATGGTCCAGTTCACCTGGTTACAAAATCTTTTGATATTTATGCTTATCTGGGGGAAGGATAGTCTAGTCACATCCTATCCACTAGAATCTAGTGGATAGGATGTTCGCCTCACAGTCTAAAAAGGTACTGGGTTCCATTGTTAATGTCCGCAGCCTTACCTGTGGACAATTCATTTTTGAGCCTACACTGCTCCTACCTTGTCCTCTGAAAAATAAAAGCCCTCTATGATACAATTGGATCTGAGTTTAAAGCGAATTGCTGGTAAGGAAGCGACACAATACAATGTTGCTCCCGTTAGCTCAACTGACAGGCGGGTTAGCTTGTATGTGCTCCCACTTGTCCAGGAGGGAAACAAGCTTAGAAGACAAAAGAATGTGTGGAATCTGAAAAACTCTAACAGTTATCCCCAAGTGTTGCTTCACACTTCCGTCATCAAGCAAAATACACAAATATGAACGGAAAGACCCATGAAAGCAAACTAACCATCCATTAAAGCAATATTCTACATATCCTGTAGCACGATACATACAATGTGGACATTTTCTTTGATGACTTGATGGAACATTGACATGAACCCTGTTGTACGTAATGCACAGTAAATAACAGAATAGTGCACACAAGACACTTTGCTTTGTGTCAGTTATCGAGCGGTTATCACCCTTGGATCGAATTGGATGAGATAAGCAGGATTTAAGGGCAGCCACTACAAGCTGCTGTTGGACATCTTGACACTGATTGGACGAAAAGGGAGGGATGGGAAGGGGAGGGGGGAACGCAGGAGAATCCACAAGAGACAAGAGACCGGATCGATCCATTCCGAGCATGTTCTTGTGTCGGTATGGTTTTTCTAAAAACAGCATATAGCTGGTGCTAGCCCCTGCGGCTAGCCCACGATATGGTAGCACACATCCTACCATTGATATTGCACAGTATAACCTTGCCATGTATTAGTGCATCAAAGGCAAATACAGTTTGATGTGGTGGTTAACCTGACAATGGGTTTCTTCCATTCATTTTACAACATTTTAATCCCCTACCTATGTTATACATGTCATTATTAAATAGATTATTACTATCGTTCATAGTGTTTGAATTGGTATAAATAACTTTGTGTGGATGAATATTAAAGTCGTTATGTGTAAGATTGAGCCCCTCCAAGATTGTAGGAGGGAGACTTCGAGAATAAAAATAAAAAAACCTCAAGAACATTGTTCTGTCCACTCTAACAACTGTGGGACGCAAACCAGCGTAGCTCGGCTGGCTCGGTAGGGCGAGGGGCTTTGGGAGTTTCCATAATACGGTTCTTGTAAACAAAGAGCAGTACGGGCTTGCCAGCACTCTTATCTTATTTTTTGTCATCTTATCAGTAATAGGATGTGATGTTATTGGTCACATTATTGAAATCGCTATTGATCAGCATAGACTACAATATATGTCCGGGTAATTCCAACGAGCTAGTGGAAATTTCTCACATTGTGATTTGAATTTCTTGGTGTTGTGTCAAGAGTGTAGCAATGTGTAATCTGGGAAGGTAGTCCGGATTAATTCTGCATTACACAGAATCAATGATATACACTGGGAAATATTTGATTACGGTTGGCACATTGGCTAGCATACAAAAGCACTTCATGACCAATGGCTCATTTTACAGAACCCAACCAGGAAGTCCCTCTCACTAGACGGACATGACAATTATTTTTACTAACATTATAACTACTAGGATTTTAATAATTCCCTTTGTCTTTTTCCCCCCTTTCATATCCACTTCTACATCATAAAGAGGTGCAGAAGTGTTTACCCATAGCTGTCCTGTTAATGCACCCCCACATTTCTGTGTCCAATATTCTAAATAGCAGTCAGGCTGACTCTATGGATTGAACCAAAACTAACCACGGGTGGATGGCAGGTGGTAGAATACATGAATGAACTGCTGAGTTGAGAAACCAGGCTGCTCGTCTTCGTGAAAAAAGGAGGACAAAATAGAAAGAGAAGGAAAAATGGGACTCTAATCCCGAGATGCAGAGAGGAAGCGTGAAAAAGAAAAATGAGGAAAAGTGGTACATTCATCAACGTTGGGAGCCCTGGCTCTCTCCCAGGGAACACCAGGTACGCCATGTGTCATGTGACCTGGATATAACCAGGTCACTTCCTTTCCTGTATCGCATGAAGCTATCCTACTAGGAAATGGACCAAATCCAAAATAGCTTCACCTTAAGTAGCCTTAAAAGACTGGCATAGTACCCATGATGTAAACTCTTATTGTCGTTTCAAAAATGTTTTGAATGTGTTGCTTGGAGGTCCATGAGGGATTTCTGACTTAATACCTATTGTGTGTTAGCAGCTGGAAAATGACCTCATCCTTTTGTTATCCACCCACCATCGACCTCTTCTCAAATGTCCCTCTAAAACAGGAGCTTAAAAACACATCAACCAAGTAGTGATGCCCCTGTCCATTTGGTTACACAAGTGTATATTATACGTTGTTGAATACATAATGTCTATTTTTGTCATTGTGAGTGAATAGCTACTGGTATGAGTTCCATCTCTTCAAGCCCTACAAGAACACATTACAATCAACACACACACACACACACACACACACACACACACACAAAGGTTAACAAACGATATAATCTAGTTTAAGATGTCAGAATACTTCAGACAGAAGTAAACAGAAGACCCAAGGTCAAGGTGAACCACGGTGTGCGCCAACTACGGAAACCTGGACATGGCACGCTGTGGAGATTGCATACCATGCACCAAATGCCCTACCATGCAAATGCTACATAGTGCGTGCATTATTTTGGGTTCTGCCTCTGTGACTCTATTTGGATCAAAGATGAGCTACTTGTGCAACTTTAAAGGCCTACACAACAGGCAGCTTTATTCTCCCAAAGATGACGGTCGGCACAGCATACGGCCCGTGTCTCTCCCTGGCAGCATGGCAGCTGGCTAGGGGCATGGCCCAGGGGGCCTGCACCTGTCACAGTTGTCTCAGGTGTAGAACAAACAGCTCAGCGACGGGGGGCAGGGAGGGTCAAGGACGAGCGCGGCAGATGAATATCTTAAACTAGTTCTGTAAACACCTTGGTGTGCCAATACAGATTCTTCGACAAAGGATCTGCAGAATAACAGGGAACCTGCGGAATAAGCTAAAAGGCTAATCGCTTAGTGACTCCTCACTCTACTCCACACATTGTATATGTAGACATATTTGAATAAATATCGGCATATCCCTACAAATGTTTTTATTTATAATTCCAAATACAGACTTGTACCTCTGCTGTGACACACTGGTACCCCATATGATATGAATGAGGTGCATCTCATCATACAAATAGCATATTCTTGTTACATAAAAATACATTAAAGAAAAGTTCAATTCCATTCAAATATCAGTTTGAGCTCTATTCGAAAGGCTGATAAGAGAGAAATGTACACCATTGACAGACCAAATCAAACACAATGACACTGCCATCAATTCAGTACTAACATCTGTCTTCAACTGTCATGGATTGTGTATTAACACACACACACACACATACCATGAAGTCATCTACAGTCGCCAACAACATCCACAAGCTAGAGGGAAGAGCTGACCAATACGTCACTGCTGTCAACAGTCTGGCAGTTATGCCAGATAGAGAGAGGGAGAGACAACAAGAGGTAGAGAGCGACAGAGAGAAGCAAGAGAATGGAAGACAGGCTGAGACATGTGGGCCTATCCCTGTGAATGATTCACTATGAAGTGTGTGTGTGTGTGTGTGTCATCTGAACGATGGAAGATCTGAAAGATGGAAAGAGTGAATTAAGTGAGTAAAGGGTCTGACACACTTCAATGACCCTCACCACCCTATGATGGCGGATAAGAAATGTGAAATTTAGTTAGAAGCAATACTCTACTATGCCATTCAACGTTATTGAACTAACTTACAGACGTTATAGAATTAAAAACACACTTATTTAGATGTATTTTTATATATTGTTGTTTCATAACCTATCATATCAAATCACAACCTACAAGATGGTGGTAGTACTGGTCAGGTTAAGTATTACATAATATAACCTGTTATAATGTTCGTTTTGGGAGTTTGATCATTTCAACTAAATATATAACTTTATGGTATAATCCTGATTCATGATTCATACCTTTCATTGTATTGGACTAGCCTATATTTCACAAATCCAGAAGAGGCTTGTGAAATGTGTACAGTAACCTATAAAGCAATGTCTGAAGTGAATAATCAACCCACAGCAGGCTATATTTGTATCATTATGATCCAACAGAAGGCATACATGTCTGTATCTTTACAGAACATATAACGCAGCCAATTGGATGTGACCACAGGCTATATCGGTTATTCAAAGGTTTCAAATCTTTTGAAGGCCATTTCTGTGTCTGTGGTAATTAACAAGGGTCCCTTCAAAGGGCCTTTGATTAGTGAGACGAATCATCTGAAACCTAAATACTGACAAGAAACCAAATTACCCCTAAAAACTAAATTATAGGGAGTCCTCCGGGACTGCATTGTGGATGGACACACCCTCCTCGGCTGTTAGGGCTTTCCTTCTGTGGTCTTCTGTGATCCATTTCCTCATTAATATCGGTTTCCATTTCCTCATCAATATCGGTCACTCTGTCTCTTCCTTTCCAGTATATTTAGCAATTCACAGGTTTTGGTTGTTTTATATTTCGCTTTTAGTCAATCCCAAACTGTCAAAAATTTAAGAACTGTTCACATAACTGACTAGATGAGAAAAATAACCTCCAACAATCCACCAGACGTAGTTATGGCAGAGTTGTGAAACTAATTTAGCTAATTAAATACAGTTATAGGCCTATAGATACATGATAGATACATGATAGATAGATAGATTGATAGATAACCTGTGTGCAACGTTGTCAAACAACTCAGATGGGCGTCAACAGGCACATACCAAAGACATTACCTAAATATTGACTATGCACTATGTCTAATATACATCTCAATAATTACTCAGGAAGTCAAGTACATCCCATTCCTGACTTATTGAAGTAACGTTACACGGATTGAATTCAGCAATCCGTGTAAGAGTCGTCAGCATGATAAGAGGCGAACCAGGGAGCTGTCTTCACTCACTTTCTTGCATGAATAAAACACAATTTGAACAGATTAAAAACAATGGACCACCGACTCAAACACGAGAGCCTCTAAGCACGGTTAAGTTTAGACCGCTCCAAAGTGGACGACACACCCTCTGTGTAAACTAACCATGTGAAATCAATGATTTAGCAGACCTACTACTCTGGTGAACAAGCGTTGATGTTTCCTGAAGCACGGCAACGTGTTCTATGAGACATTGTAGATATTAGTCATTATAAACATGACACGTTATAGATATGAGACAGAGACATTATACATATGAGACATTATAAATATGACCCATTATAGATATGAGACAGAGACATTAGAGATGTGACACATTAAAGACATTGAGCCCCTTCTATGCAGCGGACAGATTTCTTTTCCACGACCATGATCTTTACATACATATCCTGTCCCCGGACACATTCCACGGTTTCAAGACGACCGAGGGCGAAGCAATGGGAGACATGCTCGGGTGTTCACTAATGTTGTGTCTTCCTACCTGGACATAGTTGTTCTCGCAGTAATCTGCTACTCGGGTCAGGTTCTGGTAACTCTCCACAAGCGCTCGTTTACCGGCGGGAATCTCTTCCTCTAACAGCATTTGTAGCTCTGCCATTTTACATCTCTCCTCTGCAGAGCTTCCCCGGGCTAGCTTTCTCTCCCTTTAAGATTGAAAACCACTACCAGCACTTGCTTGACTAACTCCGACGCTATTGTGGGAATCCAGCAGCACTCGGTTCGGCGTAAACCCCCATCTGGGAGAGAAAAGTAGCGCAGAACGAAACACTTTGAACTCAGGCAGAGGAGGATGCCGGGTAACGTAGTGAAATGGAGTGACATATCCGGTTTGTAACGGTTTTCTAAATAGACGAGTAATCGCACCGCCGGCCTATTTTCTTTGCAAATTTAAAATCAATACGTACCATAAAGTTAAAATATCAATAATATACCCTTATTTTGTCGTGATTTTCTTTTATTTACTAGTTTTACTTGTCATATATTGTCAAATTTACTGGTCGACTCCGGTCGGCTGACCGTGTTTTGTAACTACACTTCCCTGCAGTGCCTATTCTAGTGATGCATTCTGGGATGTGTATGAACTATCCTCGTGATGTGGTTGCAAAGTTCCCGTCAAGATTGTCGAGAACTACAATTCCCTGAGCATACAGTGCCTGTAATTACTTAGCTGTATATGGCGTCTGTTTGTGGGCGTTATAGATCTCCCCGCTGATAGATAGGCTAGAGTTCTTCATGGTAAGTCAACAAATGTTACTAGCTATTTTGTTGCGAAGCGTCGATTAGTCTGTATTATATTTGGTGTACATGATTTGTTAGAACTGGATCAGCACACCGACACAGCCTCCTAATGGTGCATTCCTCAAAACACTAAGCTTTGTGATTTTGTTTCCACAACATGGAGAGTTTAAGACGCGTCGGCTTTCCAAAGGATTCCGATTCTGTCGTCTTATTACTGTAACCAATATCATTATCCGGCTGTGCAAAGGCTACTGATCACGCATGCGTGTATCTGCCCTAAACTGCTGCCTGTGTCTCGATCCCGAAGGTTGTTTTATTTTGATTATCTGGCATCGTCATGGAGTGCGTCAGCATGGAGACTGAAAATCCACTCGCACTGCTGCGCTTCGAGGCAGCCGTGAAAGTGATCAAGAGTTTACCTCCAGACGGTAAGGATGACCTACATACTATATGCACTGTCGTCAGAACACCAGTGTCGGTCCTGTTCACGTACAGTCGGTACCCGTAGCTCCTACTCGAGGAGAGACAGGTGTGCTGAGGAACGAAGAATGCTATATTTATAGAATCACACAGACGCAAATAGGTTGATGAACCTCAGAAGTAGTTTCCACAGTTGGTGCTCCTGTGTTGCAAACAGATTGTTGAGCATGCAACCTAAATGGGCGATGTCATTTCGCTTAACCCATATACAGGCTTTGCACTTGTCACTCTTAAGGCTGTACGTTTTGGCAGAACACCTTCCCCATTAAACCCATCAATGTCTACATGGCATGTTTATGTTATACAGTATAGAAAGTGTAAGGAACGGGCACATTTTTGGAAAGAACCCTGATGATCATGGCTGATAAATGGAATGTTCACGTCTAAAGAGTCAGTGTGATACATAATCCAATACGGTTCCCACCTCACTCAGAAACATGACAACGTTTTTGTTTTTTCTACTTTTCTATATCCAGGTTCTTTTCAGCCGTCCAATGACATGATGCTCAAATTCTACAGCTACTACAAGCAGGCCACGCTAGGCCCATGCAACATCCCAAGGCCTGGCTTCTGGGATGCTGTGGGGAAAGCAAAATGGTACATGGTTCTCTGGATCAAACACAGTTCCCTATCTCTCGGCGCTGTCTTATCACTTTGTTTATAAACTTGCTGAGAGATAGGGGGAGAGGGAGGATTGATCTTTGGACCTGGGCAGTGAATGATACCGCAGGGAATGCAACCTTCTACCTATATAGTCGCATGGGGGGTTTCATGTGTCTCACACAGTGGGAATAATGCTCCAATATATTAACTGTTTAAAGCTGGTCTTGATGATTATAGGATGTTTCTTTATTTACACACCCCCTCTGAGTATATCCAAGGGATCGTTGACCCACGGTTTGACTGACCTTAAATAACCTCACTAAACTAACAACACTGAACACACACTAACACTAAACTGAAGTTGAAAGTTTTATTTGAAGTTGACCATTAATAATTTAAAAGCAAAGTAGAAAACGAGCATTGTGTTCATCCAAACTCATTTTAAATGTGTTATGTTTTTGTGCATTTAGGGATGTTTGGAATTCTCTTGGGGACATGCCAAAGGAAGAGGCAATGGTGGCCTATGTGAATGAGATGAAGCTGGTAACTGGTCTACATGTCTCTATTCCTTCTCCCTCTGTGTATCTCTCTTTCTGTCTCAATCTTCCTGTCTCATTCTGTCTTTCTCAGTCAGTAAATGTCCTCACCAATAACCAAATATACGCAACCAATTAATTTCAAGTAAAATATAAAGACATTACCTGCCTGTCTATTTGAATATTGAACTAACAACACTGAACTCACACTAACACTAAACTGAAGTTGAAAGTTTTATTTGAAGTTGACCATTAATCATTTAAAAGCAAAGTAGATTATAAATATATATTGGATTATAACGGGGAGTTAGTCAAGTGTTCTGGTGCACAGTAACATGTTCATCACACACTGATCTTCAAGCAGGTCGTCAGGTGGTGTGGAATGCAGGCATGGGCTAATCCTCAATTGGAGACGTATTGATGATTGATTATTGATATGCTATTGAGCTGCAGATCCTGGAGGGAATGCCGATCACAGACGAGGTGGAGGAGCTCCTGAAGGTGATGGGTCCGTTCTACGAGCTGGTGGACGAGAAGAAGAGGATAACGCAGATATCCGACCTGAGCAGTGGTACGGCACTTATCCTCGCCTCCTACCGTGGGGTTTTCTGCTGTCTTTTGTTGATTCACCGTCCTTACTGTGTTCATCTGTTGAGTTTTAATCCTCCTCTTCCATCACACGCTCAGCCCGTTTGACACGGTTTGCTAGGCAGCTTGAAGGCAAGTACATCGCTGTGTCTTGACCCCCCCCCCCCCCGATCTACTGCCGTGTGGTGCTATAATTGAGTGGCGTGGATTTGCTTCCTCCATCCCTTACAATCCTTTAGTTCATACAGTAGGAACTTAGGTGAGAATCAGACATGTCTTATATCGAGTGTGATTGAGAGACGTTTGTTTGTTGTATTTGGCAACCTGACATGCCTTTATTTCAAAGGGTTTTAGGACTTCCTTTGGATTCCATTACCAGTGCTCAGACGTCAGACAGAAAATCAGCAATCTCTCTCTCTCGATCTACTCGTACATTTTAAAGTGGAAAAGTAAAACATTGTTTACCTAGTTAGCAATGGGCCAATACCATTGGGTATAACGTGAGTCTATGGTATAAAGGTGAGGCTGTTTGTTTTGTTCTTGTAGAGATCCACAACATCCAAATGCAGCAATGTTGTCAACTAGTGTCGTCTGTCTTGCCATCATAAAATAGACATGTAACTCTTATAGACTTGGGTAATGTAGACTTCAATCGTTGTCCAAAGAATGTGCGGTCATGTTTTTAGGCTAACTAGGATGTCAGAATAAATATGTTTAGCATTTTAGTCGAGTGAGTGTAAACACACAAGGCATCAACCTTGCTCTACCAGTTGAGCTAGACAGCGAATTGAACCCCTAACCCTGGCAGTGGTATTGGCTTGCTCTCCCAGTAGAGCTGTACAGGACCGCAGACCTAATGTGAAGTGAGTACTGACCAGTGGGTTGTGGTCACAGGCTTTGGGACAATGCTGTCTTCGAGACCGTCCAAGAGTGTCACCAAGAGCATCATCAGGAACATGGAGCTGAACGGCTCTCTGGAGGGCCTGCCCACGAGAACCAGACCCGAGGTCCTGGCCGGGGAACCTGCAGACGAAGAGGAAGAGGAAGAGGAAGAGGAGGAGGAGGATGATGATGATGATGAGGAGGAGGAAGAAGAAGAGGAGGAAGAGGAGGAGGAGACATACAAGGGCAAAAAAGGTAATGAAGACCAATCAACTTCTAACTTATTTTCTATATCATTTTTATTGTTGTTGGCCCCACTAGGGAACTTGAACTGTTTTAAGGTTGGCCATATTGATATCAATTGATGGATCGGTCACTCTCTTAACAAATAGTGAGGTTGACGCAGTTCTTGCATTCGCTTACGACGAATGTGAAAGGGAAGATAAAAGTAAAGTTAGACTATTATTGCTGACCATTCACAATTTTGATTACAGACCATAACTCAAATAAAAAGGCTCCATCGAGGAGAAGCAAGGGTCCTCTGACCAATGGGAAGATGGCCAACGGTGGTCATCACCTGACCAACAGAGCACAACCCAAGACTACTCTGAACGGCCATGACGACTCCCAGGACCCAGCTCACATCAATGGACACTCTCTCCCAGGTCAGACACACGGCCATTTTGAATGTTCAGTGGAGCAGTGTTTGAGTTTGACTTTTTCATTTGTTTTTAATGTGTCGTTTGTTTTTAACGTGTCGGCTCTGACACCTGGTGTACCGATATTTCTGGTGATTATTTCCATATATTCATTTCTTGTCATATCTTATTGTTCCCTATATCCATCTATTACTATTACTAACATTTAGTAGATGCTTTTATATCCAATGCGACTTGGGTGAATTGAGACACAGGTCATTAAGGAGCAGGTTGGGGTTAGGGGTCATTTGCTGTAGGATGCCTACAGGTGAGGCTGCGGACACTGGGGTATCGAACCCAGAACCTTCCAGCTGTGAGTCACACACCCTAGCTTCTACAATATCCTTCCGCCTTGTCATACCCGACTACTATTCTCGCGATACCAGACGATTGGAGATCCCACCGCCTACCAAACATCTGCACATTTCTAAATGCAAGTTAGTTGTAAGAACGGCCGCTTACAGACCTGCGGCCCTTACATTTGACAGGAAATGACGCCCCTCCAGTAATGATGCTCTCCTCCGTTGTGAAACAAACTGGAGGTATAGCGAATCACTTGGTAGAGAGCTTTTTAAAACATTGAAAATTGCCGTCCCGAGCACTGTTATGTCATTCGATTTTGTTTCGAGTGTGCTCAGTCCACAAGATTGGTGAAATCATGGATTTCCAGCGACTTTGGTTGAATATATTTAACCTAGGACAAGAAAGAGGCATTGGTACGACAAGCTCACACGACTTCTGCATGTCATATGAAGGGCTGCACTTAAGTTGATAGGTTCAGCAAGGCAGGTTATTTTTCAAATGTGTACTACTTCTCCTGGTGTTTCAACATAGGTATTATAGCCGTACTTGTAATAGAAACTCCCAGCACGTCTAAGAAGTGCATTAAAATGGATTCCAAGCACGCTGTACCTTAGATTACTCTAGGCCTCCATTGTCCAGGTGTTCTCTCTTTCCCCATGTGACCATGATAATCTCCTAATCTTAATCCCTGGCGCGCCTCAGACACTTTTTCCTTTGGGAAACACTTTGTGGTCTGAACAACCAGATAGTCCAAACACCCCATTAACTGCTGTAGACGAACGGCCGTGCAGACGAAAACACACGGTTTCTTTTTATGATCACATGGGGCAATTTAGATTTAGTCCTTGGTAGATGAAGGGGAAGAAGATTGCGACGGGGGCAAGATAGTCTAATGGCTCGGGTGTTCAATTCCCACCCGAAAGGACCTGGGTTCGATCCCTACTGTCCTGTACCTCCAAGTAAATATCCTTGAGCGAGATCGAGACGTCTAACCCCTAGCTTGTCCTCACTGTATGAATTGAAGCCTGATAGTTGTGTGTTTTTCTTCCCCTGCTTTAGACCCCAGTGAGGAGCGGTCCGGTCTTAATCCGGCCAATGACTCCGACAGCGAGGTCTACTGTGACTCTGTGGACCAGTTTGGTCAGGAAGAGGCAAGTCTCTCTCTCACTCACTCACTCACACTCACACACAAGGCAAAGTATGTACAACCAGGAAAGAAATGCATATATACACTGACAAATGGCAAACGAACACGGTTATACATTATAGACCAATGACTTATTAAGGATGATGAAAGTCTGCTACATTGCGAATGCCAGCATTCAAATAGGAAATCCAGTAGAACCACTTTGCTATCCCTTTGTTAGGCTTCTAAGGTAGGAGGTGTTTGTCACAAGAAGGTCTCTTGGCCGGGTTTTGAGACTCTTCCCTCTCTGCGTCCCTAGGGTTCTGAGAGGAACCACTCCCCGCAGGACCTCGACGAAGACGAGGGCCAGGGCTCTCTTCCTCCCACTCCAAAGGAGGAGACTCAGACGCTACCACCGGGAGAGCTGCCGGGACCCGGGGAGGGGGTGCAGCGTGGGGGTGAGGAGGGGGAGGCCAGTGGGCGGAGCCCCCAGAGACAGAGTCGCAACGGAGACACGGGAGGGAGGTCCCAGGTCAGAGGGGGGAGAGGTAAGACACTCTGAACCAGGGAATACACCTGCATATTACACCCTCTATACCTGCTTGCCCAGTAACTATTCCCTGTTAACCAGGGAATATGCCTGCATATTACACCCTTTATACCTGCTAGCCCACTAACTATTCCCTGTTAACCAGGGAATATGCCTGCATATTACACCCTTTATACCTGCTAGCCCACTAACTATTCCCTGTTAACCAGGGAATATGCCTGCATATTACGCCCTTTATACCTGCCAACCCAGTATCTATTCCCTGTTAACCAGGGAATATGCCTGCATATTACACCCTTTATACCTGCTAGCCCAGTAACTATTCCCCGTTAACCAGGGAATTTAAGTGGACATCAAGATACTTTCTTTTACCTTTTAACCAGGAATTAATAACTGACTATTCTGGACACCTTTCTCACCTTTACAGTTACTATTTCACTCTTATCAAGGATATAGGTCTACCCACTGAGTAACTAGTCACTCTTAACTAGGCAATTATAACTGCCTAATCTGTCCATTATTTTACCCTTATTACACAGCTTTGTTGAATACTCGATTCTCATTGGTCAATGATGGCATTCTACGGTCTGTTATTTTTGTATTGCAGACCGCTGCTATGTGTGACAGTGGTTATATATTCAGGGTGATATAAGACCTCTCCACTTCGTGTCGGGGTTCTGCATCACCCCGTTAGGATTTATATCACAATAATGACTGGCGCACTATACATTATCCCTTACTTAACCAGTAAGTTGTCCATTTGCCAGTTGTCTAAGTGCTATTTAAACGGATTCACAAGGAATTAACACCAGACGCAGGTCAAGCCATTCGTTTCCCTCAACGAGAGAGCGTTGATGTCTGCAACACCGCTCGAGTTTTTGCGATGCAAATAAAAGTTCCAATGCAGCTCTGACTTAGCATGACCCTAATCTTCAGACACAACCAATCAGATAACTTCTGCTTGTAAACACACTTGGACCTGTTGTTGTTCATTTACCAGGATCCAGGCCATCAGGGGGCGCTGGTTCAGAGAGGCTGGGGACGGGCAGCTGGCAGGGTGATGAGGGTGACGGGGAGCGGTGGGGGGGCGCAGGGACCCCCGCCGGGAGTCTCAACGAGCAGATTGTGGTGGCACTGGGACGGCTGCAGGAGGACATGCAGAGCGTCCTGCAGAGACTGCACACACTGGAAGCCCTCAGCGCAACACAGGTTAGTAGCGCAAGCAGCGCTAACCAGCTTTGTCTTAGTTAGCGCAACACAGGTTAGTGTTCACTAGTGCTAACCAGCTTAAGTGTTAGTGAGCGCTAACCAAGTTAGTGTTTACTAGCACTAACCATGTTAGTGTTAACTCGCGCTAACAAGGTGAGTGTTAACTAGTGCAACAGAGGTTAGTGTTAAGTAGTGCTAGCCAGATTTGTGTTAAGTAGTGCTAACCAGGTTAGCATAATATATTGCTTACCTGGTTAGTCTTACTGTCTTATTTAAAAAGATGGCATCTTTTGTGACTAGATAAAGCCACCATGACATAGTTTTGCCATAGAGCTGGATAAAGATGAATTCTCTGCATCTTTGTATAGCTTGCTTGTAGTGGGTAAGTAATTCTTCATTGCTAATTTTGCATATCTATTACACGTTGCCTGCAGGCGAGGTCAATGGCGATGTCGCCTACGTTCGCGTCGCCTAGAGTGAACAAGTCCAGCAAGGTACAGTGGAGTGACACCATCAACATCATCAAATGATGTTCCCGGCTTCTAAGCTGACTTAGCCTGCAGAAATATAAGCATTAAAGGGGTAATAACAAACAAACAAAAAATTCAAAGTCATGAATGAATGACTATATACAGAATAGATATCTGTTTGGGCGAACCAGGCATTTAATTTGTACTTCAACTGTATTATTAGCGCTATATTATATCATTTTCGTTTCAATCTCTCAGAAACCGTCCTGGTGGCCTTTTGACGTTTCCCCCGGCACAGTAGCGTTTGCGGTGGTCTGGCCGTTCGTGGTGCAGTGGCTCATCCGCTTGTATCTCCAGCGGAGGAGAAGGTAACGCATTAAAGGGTCCCTATTTCACCACCAACATTTAAAACGACTACAGTTTTGTGACGATCACGCCTAGTTCTGGAACCAGTAATGGCATCTGCCATTTTGTTTGTTTTTAACCACGTTTAGAAGAATCAACTGAAGCGGTTTGGACTGGAACCCCCATGGTTGACGGCATGGACCGCCACGAATGACCCGAGAATCTTTTTGCCGTTGGTTTGGGTAGCTAACAGCTGTTCCCCCACCCCCCACCCCCCACCACCAGTACTACGCAGTCAGTAGCTGTTGCACTAGGGGTACGGCACCAAACGAGTAGATGGGAGAGCGAGAGGGTGAGGAAGTCTCCTGGACTAGATGTGGAATCAAAGATAGATTAATGTTTTGAATGTATTGAGGGAGACTGAAGGCCCGAATTGTATGTTTTCAAGAAGAAGAATTTGTATAGAAAAACCTTTTTACATTTAGAAAAAAGGAAACGGTTAAACAACAAAGATCTACAGACGGTTTAAATCATTGAAACTCATCCATGCAATGATTCCTTTAGCATTTTCATGGTGCTTCTGTATTTATGTTTCAACATGGGCATCATCTTTAATTTTTCATAATTCAGTATAATACATTGTTTGTTAAAAACTCGTTTGTCATTAGTTGCCCGGATAATGCTGCTAAAATGTTCTGATAAATGTTTCTAGGCAATGAGGGTCAAATGTGATGATAATAAATAGTTAATCAACTCAAATAATTATTTCAAAAATAAAAAGGTCAATAATTATTCATTATTATCTTTTGAATTAAAATGTTAACGATTTAGTATAAGAGCTTAATGTACATCTCAAGTTTGTATAATACACCTGATTATTTATCGTTTGTCATTTATTGTTTTTGATTCAATCTTTTTATTTTTTTATTATGTCATATTCAATGATCATTATTTGCATACGTTATATTAATTAAATTGTTTTCCCAATGGAAAAAGTGCCTCAACATCTTAAGGTACGATTTTCAAGTAGATGGCATCACTGTCGTAGCAAAAAGAAAATGTAAAAGATTGAATAAAAGTTGTCGTAGCACACCTGCTTAGGCCCGGACCAAAATGACAAGCTCGTGAGTTATGCTGAACTAAATAAATTTCATAATGAACTTATTCATTGGTTTTGACTGATTTTCACCTGAACGTTCAGCATTGTTGGGTCTTTAACCAAGTAGCCTTTCTTATTAGCTCTATAGCTACATGCTATAGCACCTGTCACTGGGGTTCCTGAAGCTAGTGTTTTGTTTACTAATTTAAATGTTTAATGTAATATCATTGTATAAATGGACAATGTTGAATTTATTTCCAATAGTTATAAATAGTCATAATATTGCTTATAACGTTACTGCGTGTATGTGTGTAAATGTTAGCAAGCGGCGAGAACATAAGTGCATTATATACAATAACTCGTTATAATTCAAATGCAATATTTTAAATTGCATTTGTGGTAATATAGAATGTATATCAGATGTAGCAAGAGCTTTGCATATACAGTATATAATCTTTACAGAGAATTGTTTTATTAAATAATAAAAGTTTACCTTTTTACTAAGGCTCTCTACATTTCTGCCTTCCCAAGGATTAGTTAGCATGTTACATGCTACATCACCAAGACAAATTCCTTGTATGTTTAAAAAACGTACTAGGCAATAAAGCTTTTCTGATTCTGATTCTGGTTATTGTTAAGAAGCTTCCAATAATTGTGTATTTTGAGACATGCTTGTCAATTATTTACCCAAATTCCACTAAAGATGTACCTATTGCATAATTACCAACAATTGTGTTTATACAATATTTCAAACTAGAGCTACAAGCAAAGATATTTTACTTAACAGCCAATAGTAACAGCTATATTATGTTAGGAAACCGTAAATATAAAATGTTTGAGCATTACTGCTTGTGTCGTACAGTATTGTCTTGGAAAACATTAATACTTCTGAGATTCAATTAATCTTCAACAAATATCTGTTATTCAACAGTAGCATGTTGATTTGCAAGATGTAAATCAAGCATTGTTGAAATAACTGAACTAAACCAGAAAAAGTCCATGATACATACATTTTATTTGTAATTTTCTCTTTGAGATACATACAATTTTGAGCAGCAACAGCATTCTGTGAACATTACTAAAGAAAAACAATTTAAATCTCTTAAAAAACACTATTAGAAAACATGCTGTTTTTAAAAATGAAGAGGTGCATGGGTTAAACCAAATGTACATATAGAACATTATGAATATATTAATGCCATTTTTTTTACAAGCTGCTTATTAACAAAGAACCACTTACTGATGTTGAAGAGGAGACCGCTTATGAACCATTATAAACAGTTTGTTAGAAAGCAGATTTAGAACTTAACTGTAATGTTAAAAATTAGGGGAACTTGATTATAGTAACAAGCAAAACATTACAATGAAGCCATAATCACTAGAACTTTAGAATCATCCAATCATTTGGTAAAAAAAAAGAAATTTGAGTCAAATATAGGCTCCTGTTCCAAGTCTTTTTTTGACCTCTATTTATAGTGAAACAGTCGCTAAAACCTTTTAAAACTACAGAAACAGCCAACACACTGCAGTGTGTATTGGACTTGGACACACACACGAAGGCTAATCAAATACTAAAATGAAAACGCCTCTGCCTAAAAAAACAAAAAGGGTCCCAAGTGCGGTTGTCTCTAGATGCTGAACCCTGACACGGCCAGATGCTGAGCCTGGTTCCTTGCCTCGAAGTACGACGTGTCCGTGTCATTCTCCGGCTGGGGGACAAAGGGCATGGCCTGGTTCTGGATGTTGTCCCAGTCCAGGTCCTCGAACAAAGGGTGGCCGCTCAACTCTGACAGGTTCAAATGACAAAACGTGCCGTGAAAAAGTATCTTCTCCAAGCAAGGTGAAGCAGCTTTAAGTTTGCATGCACCACATCTCTGGAACAAGTTTCTGGGACCTCTCAGGTGTGCCTCAACTATACACTTTAAAATAATTCTCTAAACATTTCTGTTTATGAAAATATACCTGTTTTAAAAAAAGGTACTTTCTCAATTTTTTTTATCTTTTATCTTTTTTAACATTTGTTTTGGAAGAGTGTTCTAGGTGGTTGCTAGGGTGTTCTAGGTGGTTTCTATGGTGTTGTATGTGGTATTCTATGCAGGGTTTCTGTTAGCCGGCATTTACCGGCGAATGGCTGACTAGAATGTCATTTGGCCGGTAAATATAAACAGCCACCTATTCTGTACAATTTTATTTAATTTATATATGCTTACTGAATGCATAGACTTACTACTGCCGTCCTTTATCATTACACACGGCACGTGTATTACATATGGCCGTTCAATTTTACATTTGGCCGGTAAACTACAATCTTATCGGCCACGTTGGCCAAAGAAAAGGCTAGCGTAAACCCTGATTCTATGGTATTTAACGTGGTTCTACAATAACGTGGTCATTGTATAGAAGTTTGGATTGTAAGGTAGTTAGTAAAGTTGTTGTCTTAAAAAGCTTGAAGGAGGATTTGAGTTTGGAAGTTTGGGAAGAATATTAATAGTCTAGTGAGAGAATGGTTATTATTTTAACAGCCGTTTAGTTCTAAACTCATGTTACTAAACATAAGATTTCCATGTGTGTGTATGGGGAGAACATTTAAAGGTATCTCTTGCAAAAATGTATAAACACCATTGCTTAGAAATCAGATCTGCGAGGAGCTCAAAATTTAGTCAAATATGTCTAAATATGGTGGGAGTTATGACAGTTTATAGATTTGGAGTTAGAATTGTGTAGACAAAAATTGGAGAACACAGAAAGCTGCACAGCTAACTAATCTCACCCTTGAGGCCGGCTCGTTTGGTCACGTCCATGGTCAACAGAATCTCGATGGCGTTCCTGGCATTCTCAGACAGCTCCTCCTCTCCCTCTGGCCACGGGATGTCTAGCGGAGGGGAGGTTTTAAACATTCTTCATTTATAAATAAACAAAAATAACTATAATTTATTATGTTTATGTATGCTAATTTTACTTTTGGCCAGTAAATAACAATCGTATCGGCCTCGTTGGCCAGCCAAAAAAATGGCTAGCGGACAACCTGATTCTATGGTATTGTGGGTGGTTGACAGGGTACTGAAATCTGCAATACTATTTAGGGTTTATAGTTCTATTATCTTGAGCTGAGCAATGACTAAAAGAAACAACCGGAATAAGACCGTTATTTGCTGAAGGGACAGAAGAAGGGAAGGGAGACCCCCACTGACCTCTGTTGAGAATGTTCTGGAAGACGAGCTGGGGCGTCTCGTCGTTGAAGGGGGGCACGCCCGTGAGGAACTCAAACAGACACACCCCCAGAGCCCACCAGTCCACCATGAAGTCTAGAGGAGGACGGACAGACAGACGGTCAGGAATGGCCTGTGAAATGCGCTCTTCCAGTCAGGCATTCTGGTTAGGATTGTGCTTTTCACAGTAGCAGTGGGGGAGAGCAAGTGACTGACTAGATTAGATAACTGGATGAGCAAGGATTCAATTTCAAAGCATCCCAAACCAACTTCTTAATGGAACCAGTGGGGTGATTGAATGAGAATTGGAGTATTGGAGAACATTGAAGTAAATGATGGTTACATTTATTTAATCAAAATAATGAGTGAACTAAAGTTTTATTTTGAAAAAGGTGTGCAAATGAGGTCATAAACTGCTAACCCCTGATCTTTGTCCCAGTAAGTAAAAATAACAAAATTCTAGTCAATATTCTATTAAATTACAAAATACATTTTATGGCAACGTATTAACTTTGCACAGTATATAACATAATATGCGTGAGACTTATAGGCAAAAACAAACAACATAGCAAATCACATCTTTTAAGACAAGAACCCAATTGCGTCCATCTTAAAAGCCCCCGCTGATCATTTGAAAGCATGTGAGCCCCCAACACATCGCTCTCAACCATGTTAGTGAATCACAAAGGCCCCCTCTTCCTCATTATGGAGACCGCCACACGCTAGAAAGTTCCCCCATCTCCTATTAAGTCAGGCTGAACAAGGTGTATGCACCGAACCAATCAGCGAAAGCCAGGCAGCCATTTTGCCTCATCCCTATTAGTGGGTGGATTGGGGGGGGGGGGGGGGGGGGGGGAAGAGAGTTAACATGCATGCTCGCGTGAAGCAGCAAGGTTTTTTGTCTTTTTAATAAAACTCACCGCAACAACCGTCTCCTGAAACTACAAACAGAAGACCCGTCATAAAATGCTACCACGTCGTTCTTCTAACATAAAACATTCTAGACGTGTCCAATGTACAGTGTTTCAAATGCAGTGTATAAAATGCAGTGTTTCAACTTCACAGTGTTTATTTGCATACTACACACCTGTCGTGTTTATAGTGTTCAATGTATATTAAGTACTAAAATGTTAATTTGCTCTCGTATGCCTTCTAGTATGCCTTCTTATTCCTTCATGTTGCAGTGCAACAAAACAAATTCCTCGTATGTTGAGTCCTTCTGTGTTCACTTGCTAATGCTTGGCTAATAAACAGATTCTGATAGAATCCAACGTGTTTTCTTCAAATCTTAAAACAGCAGCTGTGGGGGCTCTTACCATGCGGTTTGCCCAGCAGGAGCTCTGGGGCCAGGTAGTCTGGGGTGCCCAGTATCTGGGCCCCCAAGGCCGGCACGGGGCCCCGGCGAACGCTCTTGGGGGTCCTGAAGGGGGTGTGAGATGGCGTCATGAGCTGGGGCGTCTGGCTCCACGAGAGAAACCAGAAGAAAAACACGAAAAGTTGAAACAATTAAAATATGGGAGGAACATGACTGGAATTTAATTACTAAACAAAACCTGGAAATGAATGGTTAAAATTGATATTTCCTTGATACCTAGAGAGACTATAAGTATGAACTTCGAACTCCCAATTCCGGATACTTGTGGATTAGCAGCGAGCACTTTAAGTATGTATCATAACTATGCATCACTAGCATCCACCATGAGTACTCTTTTGAGCACGTACGACTATGATTAGCATTATACATCCTCATCATCATCATCATCCTCATCCTCATCATCCTCATCATCATCCCCCACCTGATAGCGGGAGCCGTTGGAGCTGTGCGTACTCTGAACGGGCGTGACGGCGGGCGTGACGAGGGATGCCACGGTGGACGTTTCCATGGCTTCGACCGAGTGGCTGGAGACGTTGGAGCGGTCGATGGAGCTGCAGTAGCTGCGGAACGCCACCCCGGCCCTGGGCTTCAGGAAGTACGGAGACTGCGTGGCGGAGGCGGTACCGCACGCCGGCCCTCGGCCGAGGGAGGGCGACTGGAGCTCCCCTCGTCGGAACAGGTTGGAGCCCAGCGCGGGCCTCTGCGGGGTGGGCTCGGCGGAGGCCTTCCAGTCCCTGGTGTGCTCGCCGCCCGGTGACGACGGTGCGGTGCCTGCGCGGCGGGGGCTGTACGCCGTCGGCGCGGGGCTGTCGCCGACGACCACGGACATCTCGCTCAGAGACCCGTCCGAGTCCAGGCTCAGGCTCCGGCACAGCTCCTCGTCGGAGGTGAAGCTGGAGTTCTCCGGATCCCTGGCCAGGAACACCTCCTCGGTCGGGTCGTGCAGTTCGCAGAAGAGGTTCTTGGTGACGCCAAGCGGACTGGAGACCCTGGTGGGGCCCTGCTCCTGGACCGCGCCCGGACCCCCGCCGGGAGAAGGCCTGAAGTCCTCGAGGCGGACCGTGGAGAAGTCCCCGGTGAGCCCCGAGTGTCTCTCTTCCTGTGGGATCTGGAAGCAGCGCTGGTAGGCGGCGTAGCCCCTCTTGGCCTGGCTCTTCGACGCCTCGGGGCTTTTCTCCACGTCAGCGAACGTCCTCTTCCTCACCGCCGGGCTGGCCGCCTGACCATCAGTCACCGGGTGGGAGGTGTTCTCCTGGGATACGGTGGGGTGTGTGGCAGCGGAAAACGTGAACGTATCGGACGCGATAAGTTCGAGGCCCCGGTCTGCATCGGGGCCGACAGACTCGGTCTTCATCGGCTGGGTGTCGGAGGACGTCCCACCCGTGGCCATGTTGCTTACAGGTTCATTCTCTTTCTGAGGATCAACAAACGATGACCATCAAGGAACACCATACCCCCAGATTATGAACATGCCATTGTATTACTGTTATTTCACACACTTTGTTTCACCAAGTTAGATTCGGATGCGTATATCGCTTCTCTAATGTGACACTAATTGTGACTACATATTAAAAACATGATATTGTTGCAGGCCATCAGGCCCCAACAAGGTAACTATTGGTTGGAAAGTCCTGCCCCTGGCTATGGCCTACTGCGTTGAGCAGGTCCCTGTCAACAAGGAAAAACAAAGTTTGACTAAAAGCCAGGGTGTAGCTGGTGTGTTTGACTCCAAGACAAAACTCGTACCTTGCAGGACTTGATCCAGAAGGTCTGCAGCCTAACACGTAGTCCTTGATGAGCAAGATGCCCTAACCCCTACCAGCTCCTTAAATCATATGTATTTGAATTCAAAGTCACTTTGGATAAAAGTGTCTTATACTATGACCTAAATCCAAGTAATTGTTTTACATTTCAATGGTGTTCTACCTAAAATGTGTAGCATGTGTCCCTGTATGTATTATATGGTCAAGAGCGTCTGCTGAAAGACTACACAGTAAATGACAGTATGTGGTGGGGCTCTGACCTCCTCGCACTCCCACAGTGGGCTGATCTCGCCCCCGGAGTCGGTGGTGCTGACGGCGCTCATGGTCTCGAACCTCCGCCGGGTCTTCAGCAGGGTGGGGGACAGGGTCTGAGCCAGAGAGCGTGGGCTGAACATGCTCTTCATGGGCGCTGCGGCAACAAGAAAGCGTTAGCTCGCCCTGACACACAATGTGGGCATGATATAGTGTACCCAGTGTGTACACTAGGTTTGATACCCACCATGTCCACATCCTTGAGCAAGAAGTCCTAACCCTACTCCTAAATGGCTGCATCTCATGTACAGTATCTCAATTCAGTGTATGTCACGTTGTACTCGTCTATGATAGGTAAATAATGAATTAGACACATTAAAATAAAATATCTTGTATGATGATGATGATTGGATTAGAGATTGCACTTTTAGATCACATGTTGGCAGAGCAGGGCAAGAGAGGCTTGGTGGGTGGGGCCGAGGGACCTTATAGGACCAATAAGGAACAGCCTTTCTGAATTTCAAATGAGCCGAGCGAAAACCCACATACCTCGGCTTTCAATGTACGAGGGACAAGTCGATCCAGCACGACAGATCTTAGAAGAGCCTATACTACGACGTACCGTGTTTCTGGGCGGACCCGCCGGGCGAGAACATACGGTTCTTCTTCTTGACCTGCAGCGAGCACAGAGACTGCTTCCTGCGCTCCGCCCGGTCACATGACATGGGGCTGGGCACCGCGGACGCGCTGCAGCTGCGCCGGTTTTCCGCTGCTGGCGTGTTCTGATGGAGTGAGGGATTGACAGTAAATACGGGCCGGAACAGAGCTGCTACAGAGTAAACAGCTGCCTGGTTGCCATGGAGACAAAACCAGATTTGGCCTGTGGGTCCTCAGGCAACCGTATTTGGTTGTCCTGATCTGATCTTGGCATTTAAAATGCAATGGGACTGTGACATTTGAAAAACTGATATCTAGACAACTGATAAACAAAATATGGAATTCAAAAAAGTGTAGTCCTACAGTCGTTAATTGGATTTCCCGTCATGGGGCTTATCGTGTCAAAATGTGGGAGGCATTTTGCCAAAACCTAATCCTTTGTTGCCAGCAGTATGCCAAACTTCCAAAAGTAAGGGTTGGGCCCTGCAAACATAGTCACAGATCTGTGTGTGATAAAAAACGTTTGTGTTACTTACAAATCCTAGAGAGCAGATCAAGGAGAGAATCTGGCCAGGGGTTCGAGAGTAGTGTTTATCAAGCTTGGCCAGGGAAGGGGTGTTCAGGATGTCCACAAGATTCAGCTCTGTCACAGAAAACAAGGGCCAGCATGAATGACACTGTAACTACATAACATGATGATCAACAGGTTTCTTGTGCCACAAGATTGGTTTCCGTACCTCTATCCAGCTTGACTTTAGAAAGACCAAAGTCAGTCAGTTTGATGTGTCCTTCGTTGGATATCAGCATATTGTCTGGTTTCAGGTCCCTACAAATGGTGTATTCCAGATCAGATGCATACATTCAGAATAACAACAAGGGAACAAACAAGACATTTCAAGTTCCCGCCGCCAAATATTCTGTTCAAAATCCACCCACCTGTGTATTATACAATGACGGTGTAGGTAGTCCAATGCCAGTGACACTTCTGTTATGTATTTCACAGCCATATCCTGGTCAAAATAGCCATAGATGTGGAGGAGAGATTTAACATCGCCACCAATAAGATATTCCATTACCTGTAAGTAAAAACATTGAAATGTCATAATAAATTAGCACCCCGTAAAAAGAGACTATTAGAGAATATATTGGGAAAACGTGAATATGTAAACGTTACCAGAAAGACTTTAGTGGCCGTTTGAAGGCAGTAGTACAGGTGGACCACGAAGGGACTTTTGCAGATTGCCAGGGCATCTCTCTCTCCCTTCATCTGGCCCGTCATGTTTTTATCCACCATGTCGGCTTTCTTCATCACCTGTAGCAGAAAATGGCAAATTCAGCTTCAGGTTATTTCGTAAATCCCAGGGGAAATTGTTTCTGTTTATGCTGGTCTTGCGTCACTCCAAATATTGGAAATATAATATAACTAGTGAACAAGTGAAAACATATAAAATCCAAATGTACCTTAAGACAATTTAATTATCAAAAAATATGCATATATACAAAATGTATGGCTATATATACAAACTGTATGTGTACTAATAAATACAATAAACTATGCCTACAAATGAGTATCTACATACATGCATAGACATGAATACATAACTATAATGGGCTCAGGGAAATGCTGAGAAACTGCTGAAACCATTGACAATGTAAAGGTATTGTATGCAAAGAGACATGTAAACTGGTTTGGGAACTGGTTTGCTTATCTCCCCAAAATGGAAATGTTGGGGAGATAAGGGGGTACACTTCACAAACATTGCTGTACTCTACCGCCCACCAAGTGCTCTCTGGGAATTCCTGGAGGAATTAGACGCCCTCCTATCCAACATCCCTGTAGAGGGCCCCCTGCTGCTACTTCTCTGTGACTTCCACATCCAGACAGAGAAGTCTAAATCTAAGTCACGGTTGTTTCTACTATCTTCTTTCCCTCTCTACCGGTTCCAGTTCGAATCCGATTCAAGACACTGGTCCTTGCCTACTGTGCTGCGAATGGCTCAGGCCCCTCTTGCAGCCAGGTCATGGTCAAACTATGTACACCCCAGCCCGTCCACTTCGCTCCATGACTTACAAACGGCTTGCTACTCCCTCACTACGTTGAAACCCCAGCAGGAGTTCAACCAACCCAAATTGTTTGCTGTCATGGCTCCACAGTGGTGGAACGAGCTCCCACACAGACATCGAGACAGCCGAAGCTCTACCCACCTTCCTTCGCAGGCTGAAAACAAATATGTTCAGACTGCATCTAGATGAATGTAGTAAAATAAATGACAAATGTCTCATTGTCTTGTTTCTATATTTTACCACTTCAAAAGCAGTTGCTCTGCTTATTCAAAAAAATGTTTAATGTCATCTAAGGATTCTTGCACTTTGTGGGTCTTCATTGTTTAATGTTACATTTAATGTTTAATGTCTGTCGCTCTGGACAAAAGCGTCTGCTAAATAAATGTAATACAATGTATATACAAAAGCACATTGAAGACAATGTATCCAAGAAAAAGTATAAGGCAATACATCAGTGGAAACCTGAATGCTGGTTGATAAACCACGTTACCTTGATGGCATACAGCTGAGCACTAGGTCTGTTTTTCTTCCGTGCAAGGTACACTTTCCCAAAGGCTCCTCGGCTGATGGGCTTCAGAATCGTGAAATCTTCGATGGAAGCTGGCTTCAGTGAATCACTTGGTTTTACAATTGAAGACGAGCTGGATTCATGTTTCGGGTGCTTTTCTTTTGCGTCCATGTTGTTATTTTTTAAATTCGGTGTAATGAGAAAAGGCAGTGTGCCTAGCACGGCGTCAAATGGTAAACACGTCCAGACAAGCTGGTTTGTTTTGAACATTTGAAATCCGCACTTCTGTAGTGGGGTCCTGAGGCGCGGAGTTTGACACACTGCCTGTGTTAAAGCAGATGCTTTTGAGCCCAAATTATGTGATTCTGGATAATAATGCATAATGCATTGAACTGGCACATATTCTCTAAAATATTAAACTATATATACATATAATTTGGATTTATTTATGTTCAGGCAGTATCCCAGACCAGTCTTTTACGCAACGTATGTCCTTAAAAATATATATTCTTATGTGAAATAGTACATTAATGGCATTTATTTTCTGATCTAAAAAATAATATATATATATATATATATATATATATATATATATATATATATATATTAAATGTAGCGTTTGTATACAAATTTAAAATCGCAATTACGCCACATGCTCCGGTAGTGATAACCACTTGCGTCATTTTGTAGGCTCTTTGACCTTTAACGAAGAAGCCCTTTTAATCGACATTTGAAAGTTGTGTAATAATAACAAGGCAAACGAAAGGACGTTCATCTGGGGCATAGTCCTTTATCCAGAGGGCTTTGGTCTCATATCATAACCATCAACATTCTTCGTGTTGCTGAGGAACAATGTTTTCGCTTTCGCCACAACAGGTAATGCTAATAGCTAGTTAGCCGGCCGGCTTGACAGCTATCTATTTATACAGATATCATTATCTGTCATAATACATTTGCTTACTAACTAAATGATAGGTCCAGTGATTGTTTATATTTTCCCATTTAACGTTAGCGTTGCTTTGGATGGCAGCGTTGTATAGCTTTGTTCATATTTGTAGCTTGATATGAAACGCCCGATATTACGTCACGCATACCTCACGTTATATGAACACCTACAGCACCTAGCCTACAGCATGTTGTTACTACTTTCCCTCATACTGAGGGAGATATTGCTCTTTTAACTGGTGAAACCTAGACAAACCTCGCCTGCCCTACTGTCCTTAAAAGCCCTCGAAACACTTCCATAAATGGAAATGGAAGAGGGTATGTACAGTTTTCATACAATCTTCGATTACATACATATCGCCCCCCCCCCCCACCCCACCCCTACCCAGATGATAGTGCCCCTGAGCCAGCTCGCCAATGCGATCCATTCCCTGAAGAGTGCGGCTAGTTCTGCGGTCACAGCGTCGGTGCAGAGCCTGCAGAGAGACCTAGCTCCGGAGAACGACCTCCTGCCGAGAGATGTAAGTGGAGACCACGTAAACAATGAATATCACATTCCAAAACTCGTGACTTTTGTGAACTTGTTGGACATGTGCAATTAATTGCTAGTTGGGTCCACCATCCATACACTCAGTCCTTCTGTGTGTAGTGTGTGAGTGTCTGGGGTAGTAGTTGGTATTACTAGGTATACTAGTACTTAGTATTGTTAGTATTGATTCTGTGTCTCTCTCCAGCCCAGTGTGAGTCTGAGGGATGTGGGTCTGTCTGAGCTCGGGGCTGATCAGCTGGAGGAGCTGGTCAGCAGGTTACTTCCCTCACTGGGGCCGCAGGACGCTCCCTCCTGCTCCTCCCCATGGAGGACCTCTCACGCCTCCGCCAACTCCTTCTTCCACAACAAGCACGGTGAGAACCTGGCCGCTCTGGGCCACCATACTGAGTTGCTCAGTTCAATCCCGGCTTCCCCTGAATAAGAAAAAACAGGAAACATTTCCGGGTTTCATTAACTCAACTACAATTTAATATCAGGAAACCTAAAGAACACTATGAAGAATCTTTATAAATTAACTTCAATTAACAAAGTAAAAAAAAAAAGAACATTAGGAGATTAAAAAATTTATACATTTTGGGTAGAGAGTTCTATGCATGTTCTCCCCATGTTTATGACCCCTGGCAACTTTGTGATACTTTTTTAGTACTGTTGTTTTGTATGAACGTTATAATGAGTGTTGTATATGAAATCCACCATACACCTTGGCGTTATACGATAAGGGTCCGAGAAGCTTAACCCTCACTCGGACGCGGACATCAAAATAATGTCCGCTGCTCAGATGGAGCTTCACCATTCACTCACACCGTAGCATTATACTATAGTTGTCCAGGAAGCCTAACCCTCTGGGACGCAAACGGCGGCACAGAAAGAGCTCCAAACATCCGCACATCCACACACGCCGCGGCATTATACTATAAGTGTCCGTGGAGGTTAACCATCTTTCGGACGCCGCAGTCCACAGCTGCCCAGAAAGAGCTTTACATGTTCTCACACACCTCTCCGCCGGTGTCCCTTTGTTGTGACGTTGAAGATTATACTACAAGGCACTTCGACGTTATGCAAAGAATACTGAATGCATTGGGAGCAGAGTGGAACGTTCACAAACTGTTTGGTGGAGACTGGCTAAAACATATGATTTCACTCCTGTTTTCCCTGCTGGATTTTCACATTCTCCTGGATTGAAAGTTAATTGCTTTGAGTGGCCTAGTTTCCAGTAAAGAGCTGCATGGAGGCGGTCTGTGATGATGATGATGATGATGATGATGATGTCATCTTAAAGGGTTTACTCGGAGAGCTGGCTCGGCGGTATTCCACAGACAACAGCACAGCCCTCTGCAGTCACTCTGCTCACAGCTGAACTATTTACCAGGTAGCAGTACAAACATTTACTCCCATTGTCAGTGTACTGGATTTGTTTTTGACAGCACTCACATTAATAGTCCTTGTTTAAATATATTTAATGTGTGTGTATATGTATATGAAGATATACATGAATTTATTATTATAATTATAAGCATTATGTGTTTTGTTAAATACAGCAGAGCAAGCAACCCCCAAAGTCCACAGGTGCCCAAATGACTTTGGATAAAAGGGTTTGCTAAATGGCAGATGAGTAATAGTGAATAGGACTGTCGAGCCAACTGTTATTTTGTCTTATTTTCCTGCCTCCGGTCCGTCCCCCAGTATGCGTCCAGAGTCGTGGGTTCAAGACACTGAAGTCCAGCAGCAGGCGGAGGGACCCAGCCTACCAGGCCCCGACAGAGACGGACAGCTACACCCCAGCCTTCATGAAGGTGGGTGTCTGTAGGGACTCTACACACAAGAGTCCAGGATTACTATGATGAGAAGAGTTGCTTTGGGTTGTGCTTGTTGTGTTAAGTGCTGAGGTAGGGGTTGAACAAGAGACAGTTTCCCAGCTAAAATACATTTAATTCAATTTAGTCTTCTCTGGATAAGTAGTGAACTCTCTGTCTCCTCTAGAGTCTTCTGGGCAGAGAGAAAGGCGTGGAGGCCCAGTCTGTGGACCAGCTGATGAAGCAGAAGAACCTCCCAGAGGCCCAGCAAGAGGCTTTCAAGACTGGCTTCACCGAGGGCTTCATGAGGTCCCAGGCCTTCACCCAGAGGACCCCAGGTACTGGAGACCTCTCTCTGTCTCTCTGGTCTCACTGTCTCTCTGTCTGTGTGTGTGTGTTTAAACAGCTTTCTTTTTTTTCTTTTCTTTTTTTCCAGTTTTAAGATGGGTGGTATAAGATATTGGAGCAGGACAAATTATTATTAATTAATTGGCAATAGTGGAAACACTTCTCGATTGCTTACCTTTTTTTAAACAGCAAACTCTTTAAAATTGTATTCCATGTATTCTTTTTAAAAGTGATGTATTAATCCCAGGCAACAGGTGCTGGTCACTAGACTAAGCAGTTGATCAAATGTGCAGTTGCTCTACGTCTCCACTAGGTCGACGTAGGACCCACAACCCACTAGGTGGGTTGTGGGTCCCTCCTTAGTTCCACTGTGTGTGTGTGTGTGTGTTCCAGAATCTGTGAGGCGGACCCGGTTGATCATGTTGGTGCTGCTGGCGGTGGGCCTGTACGGTCTGTCCAGGACGCCCTTCCTCTCCGGTAAATGCTCCTTTCTTGATACGGGTTTTGTTTCCGTTTTCATACATTTCTATGATTAAGAAATTAACTGAGCACTCTGGAAGCGTTTTACAACAACCATCATGTAAAATATAGGAATATTATTTTGTGGTTAGGTTTTTGACTGACTTGTGTTTTAAAGAATAAAATCCTTAATTCTGTGAATCATGGAGGAGATTAGTCCTTATCCTTACAGTTTGCGTACATTTTCCTTTATCTGTAAAGGCTTTGGTAATGTTTGTTATGCATCTTTGTTATTAAGAATAACCATTAAGAATGTTTATATATATATATATATATATATATATATATATATATATATATATATATATATATATATATATATATATATATATATATATATATATATTATACCCATGTGTATGTGTGCATACAAAATGCTATGCATGGATCACTATGCTTAAAGCAGAACCTCTTGTGAAAACGTTCAGTGAGGTTCCGTGCCACCTCGGGCCTGGACTCTGCCATGGACCCGGTCCAGATGAAGAACGTGACCTTTGACCACGTGAAGGGCGTGGATGAGGCCAAGAACGAGCTGCAGGAGGTGGTGGAGTTCCTCAGGAACCCCCAGAAGTTCACCGCTCTGGGGGGCAAGCTGCCCAAAGGTAGGAACCCCCAGAAGGGCACCACTCTGGGGGGCAAGCTGCCCATAGGGAGGGGAGAGGAGATCCCACCCAGCCATAGAGTCCAATCAGTCTGACTCGGGCCTGGGTGAGGCTGCTTAAACCAGCCATCATCCACACACACTCCACAAACCCCCAACACCAAATTGAGGCTGGGGACCCCCAAGTGTGAGTCCTCCGAGTCACGCATTATATTATTATATATAACATTATATTATATTATTTAACATTATATTATATATTGAACACAACATGAATCCTCCAAGGTGTGTATCTTCCACGCGTTGCTCCGTGGCTCGTCTGGTGTGCGACCTGCTTTACGATGAATTCACACTGAATCATAATACATTGGAAAGGTAGACTTTCAAACAGCTTTAATACTCGTATGTGACATTAGCGATTGCCATCAGCGGTGGTGCATCCATCCATCTACTCACACAAGCTATTACAGCCCGTTCAACATGCATACAAAAACAACAAGACAAGCACAAAATAAATTGACTGATGTTTTTTGCTTTTGTTCCCGATGTAAGCGAGTACCACCGAGGCGTTGAGTCCTTTCCCCTGCCTGTGATGTGGTTCCAGGGACTAACCCTCTGCACCCTGTCCTCCAGGCATCCTGCTGGTGGGGCCTCCGGGCACCGGAAAGACCCTGTTGGCGCGCGCCGTGGCCGGGGAGGCAGACGTCCCCTTCTACTACGCCTCGGGGTCGGAGTTCGACGAGATGTTCGTGGGCGTGGGCGCCAGTCGCATCAGGAACCTCTTTAGTGAGTTCAGCGCCATGTTCTGTTTGAAAAAGAATGCATACGTTGTGTTACAAAAATCGATATCCCCAATTGTTTCACAATCTTTCCTTGTTTAACAGAGTACTAGATGGTACTGTTTCTTTGACTATTTAGTCATTTAGCAGACACTTTTTTCCAGAGAGGCTTGGCTAGATTGGTTAGGTCATCTTGATCGAGGATGTGTACAGGTAGACTGCTGATTTGGGTTCGAACCCGGAACCTTTTGACTGGGAGTAGACCTAGCCATACGCCATCCTTCAGCCCTACATTGAACAAGTCTAGTTGGTCCAGTCAGGCCGGTTCCACATTCTAATGTGTACCTGATGCTATGCTATCTCTTTGCTATGCTTTCTCAATGCTATGGGTGCTGTGTCAATGCTATGTGGCTATCTTTATGCTATGCTATCTCAATGCTTTGGTGGCCGTCTTGATGCTATGTGGCTATCTTTATGCCATACTATCTTGATGCTATGAAGGCTGTGTCTATGCTGTGTGGCTATCTTTACGCTATGCTATCTCATGCTATTGGAGCCCAAACAGATGTTGCTAGGGGGCTATCTGATAGCATGTAACCCCTCTGATATCCTTGTTCTGTGCAGAGGAGGCGAAGGCAAGTGCCCCATGTGTGATCTTCATCGATGAGCTGGACAGTGTGGGGGGGAAGAGGATTGAGTCCCCCATGCACCCCTACTCCAGACAGACCATCAACCAGCTGCTGGCTGAGATGGACGGGTAGGTCCTCACATGGTTTCACATGGTCATCACACGGTCTCATATAGTCTACTGGTGTCTAATGTTCCACACTTACATTGAACAATGTTCTATGTATTTAACTACTAAACATTTAGCACTTTTATATTGAAATATAAAGAAAAAATATGTAATAATATTGAATCTAATCTCCAATATCTTTCTTTCCAGGTTTAAACCAAACGAAGGAGTCATTGTTATTGGTGCTACAAATTTTGCAGAAGCGTTGGACAAGTATGATTTAAAATATATTTATATGTACTGTTAATTTGCATTGCAGTGGATTGCCATGGTGATGCTAAAGTGGGAGGTTTTTTATAATATCCTAACTTTATTGAAACCTTTTTGTTTGACAGTGCTCTGGTGAGGCCCGGGCGATTCGACATGCAGGTCACCGTCCCCCGACCCGATGTCAAAGGTCGCACAGAGATACTCAACTGGTACCTGTCCAAGATCAAAGTGGACCCTGGTAGGTCTCACCGCTAGTTAGCTTAGCTCCTAAAACCATAGAAGTGCTGGTTATCAGGATTCTAACCTAGCATGAATGATGTCGCGACTCTCTGTGTTGTGGTCCACAGCTCCTTCCAAACTCCTCTAGTTTAGTTTATGTTCGGGGACTTTTAGTTACAAATGGCAAATGGTTAGGGACATTAAGCTTCGGTGATTTCTTTTGTACAAATGTAAATATTTAAAGTATTTTTGTCTTGTTGGAAATTGTAAAACATCTTTATTTAAAAAAACTTGATTTACCCTGCAAAGAATGAATTTGATCCCTCAGATCTAAAACATCTGTTGTTTCTCCTCCGGAGTTAAAGACCGGAACCGTCCTCCATCACTGCTTCAACAAACTGCTCCAACGTCTCTTTGTCTTCTGTTCCCCCTGATCTTCCTCCTCCTCTCCTCCCACCCTCTTCTCTCCCCTTCCACCTCCTGCTCTCTGTCCCCCCAGCGGTGGAGGCAGAGATCATAGCGCGCGGCACGGTGGGCTTCACTGGGGCCGAGCTGGAGAACCTGGTGAACCAGGCGGCTCTGAAGGCAGCAGTGGACCTGAGGGAGCGGGTCACCATGAGGGAGCTGGAGTACGCCAAGGACAAGATCCTCATGGGTGAGGACACACACACACACATATGCAGGCGCAGACACAAACATGCCCTCTGTGGACTGTCGACTGTGGTCGACAAATAAGTCAATATATTATATTGAATGTATTTAGCTTTAAAAATATGTGACCTTTTTATGTTGGACAATTTTCAAAACATGATCTACATTTGAGCTGAAAGAGATCGATAAAAGAAAAAGTCCATCTTCAAAGATGATGACCTCATTTCCTCTTCCTGTCCCAGGTCCGGAGAGACGTAGCGTGGACATCGACAAGAAGAACAAGGAGATCACGGCGTACCACGAGTCAGGGCACGCTATCGTGGCGTTCTACACCAAGGACGCCATGCCCATCAACAAGGCCACCATCATGCCCAGGGGACCCACCCTCGGACACGTACGACCATTTCCTGTTACCTCACTTCCTGTCCCCTCGCCTAATGACATGGCCCTAATCATTACTATGAACCCATGTGTGCGTTGCCGGAACTCTTCCTTGATTGGTTGTGGGCTCAGTAAAAACCTCGTGCATCAACCTCAGTTTACGCATAGTAGAAAACCAACACGCATACACACGTCACACAGCGACCTCTCAAAACAACGTCCTTCTCAACATGTGAAATAAGTGGCCAATAGGTGCCCAATGAGCAGGAATATAATGGAGGAAGTAATGAGGGTGGGGCGAATAATTGATTAATGTAAGAATCCAAAATATGTTTATTCTAACTTCCAAAAATATATTTTTTTAATGTTAAAAAAAGTAATAATCCTTTTGTCTTAGGTTTGCCTTTGTGTGTTAACATTACTGCAATTAGTTAACCTGAAATTAGCAAGCCCATTTGTACTGAGTCGATTTTTAATCAGCAAAGGTTTTGAATCCAGAATCTATATATATATATATATATAATTTTTTTTATCGAATCCTGAGAAAACCGAAAGATTCCCACCCCTAGTAAGTAACATGACCAGCCCCTGTAGTCAGCATGCCTCTCTCCTCCCCCCTCCCAGGTGTCCATGCTGCCAGAGAACGACCGGTGGAGCGAGACGCGGGCCCAGCTCCTGGCCCAGATGGACGTCAGCATGGGGGGCCGCGTGGCCGAGGAGCTCATCTTCGGAGACCAATACATCACCACGGGTACGCCGCACCGCCGACACACTGCGCCAAGTCATTAACCCATTTAGACGTCCAGCTCCACTGGGTCCAGCATGGCAGCGACACTGTTGGGGTTAGTCTGCAGCCTCACCCGTAGACGTCCTAGCGCAAGACGCCCTAGACCCTACCTGCTCCTTCATGACTTGTGTCTGAACTCACTGAAGTCACTTTGGATGAAAGTGCAAAATCGCTTACTAATGGCAAATTCCTGATACAGATCCGTCAGTATATTTGGGTTAAAGTTTGCTTGCGTGTGTTCCAGGAGCTTCTAGTGACTTTGACGGCGCCACCAAGATAGCCAAGATGATGGTGACCCGGTTTGGGATGAGTGACAAGGTGAGAGGAGCTCCATGTTGCAGACAGGAATGGGGGGTTGATGTTACTGTAATGAAAGAGACTAAACCTCAGCATGTCGTCCTTCAGCTGGGGGTCATGACCTACAACGACCTGACCAAGCAGAGCCCTGAGACCCAGGCCGCCGTGGAACAGGAAGTGCGCGTCCTGCTAAAGGTGAGCCTACCTTCTGGCGGTTGCCATGGTTATAGTGGTCACCGCTGCCAGCACTTTTGTTATTTCTGAACAAATTAATAAAGTTCTATCTTCCCTTCGCCTCCAGGACTCGTATGAGAGGGCGAAGACCCTCCTCAAGACCTACAGCCAGGAGCACCAGAACCTGGCGGGCGCGCTGCTTCGCCACGAGACCCTTGACGCCAAGGAGATCCGGCTGGTCCTGGAGGGCAAGGCACTGGACCACTGAACTCTGACTCCCACACTCTTCTCTTGTTTCCTGTGTGGAACCGCAGCAAACTCAGACTCCCACAATCCTTTCCGTTTCCTTGGACGGAATCATCCACTGTGCTACGGAGTCTTTTGTCAATTTGTTACTATAATTTCTATTTCTGTTGTCAGAGACACTGAAGTCAACGACCACCCCATTGAGTTTTATTATACTATTAATATTATGTTTTATTTTTGAACTGTGATTAAAGGACCCCCATTTTACCACCAGGTGTGGTTCGTCATTACAAGCAATTTCAAAATCTACCCAGCGTCTCTTTGGGTGGACACTCCCACGTGTGATGTCACAAGTGGATAGAGTCTGAAATGGCTCGTAATGATAAGCCAATGATCAACCTTACACCTGGTAGTAAAATAGGGGCCCTTTAATGGCATTTTTATGAACAACAGCTTTAATTGGAAGACTAGCGCATGTTGTTTTGGTTAATAACTGAAATTGTCATTATATTAATATACATACATGTAAACCGACGTTATCTTTCCATTCAATTGATTGTGGACATGCAACCATATTTTTAGGAGAAGTTACAGAACCAGTTTTACCAAATAGCTGCAGCAAAATGTTGACTACTTGTCACCTACATATTTCAGTTTGTATTTTATTTTCCTCAGTTCAGCAGCATCTGCTGTATGTTTTTCGATTGTCCTTTGTATTTATACGTGCCCAAAGTGTCTTTTATGTTTCTCCTTGTTGCATCGTGTGCAGCTACCCATAGCTGAGCGAGAAGGGGTGTATATACTGTATGTGCGTAGAAAGGAATCGGCCCTGTGCTTATTTGTTTCCTAAAATAGGAAACAAGGTGCTGTGTCGAACATCAATAAAGGTTTTTGAACATGCCTTTAAAAGTGAGTTTGTATGATGTGACCATGGCACGATGTCTTCCTCTTCCTGCAGGTCATTCATAATGTGAACACAATATCCATACAGATTCATAACCAGCGAACAACTAACCTTTCCCTAAGAACAAAGTCCAACAGAGACCACTAGCAACTGGCTTGACTGAGCTGTGCACTAAAATATATATTTTAATTCCCCCTGTCTGTAAATCTACATTTTTGAGAACATCAATTCAATGGCAGAAGAATTAGTTTTTCTGTTGCCAAAATGTTATAGAAGAGTAACATTTTACCCGAAGATGGCGATTTACATTTAAAAGTTGCATACATAACTTCATAAGGTTTGTAGAAGTGTAAGCTCAGATAATGATTTTTTATTTTCAGCCACCTACCTTTACAGACATTGTTTCAAGAAACAAGGTTAGAATGACGCGGGAAAGGAAGAGGATCATTTACAGCCTTTCTCTCCATCCCGACAGCAACACAACAAACCCTGCATTATCTCCTCATACCAAACCAGCCGTTTAACCTCCAATTAGTGTATTAAGTTCCTAATGAAGATCTGACAAGATCTCTATTGTTGTTGTGCCTTCAGGCGGTCTTTGTTTTGAGGTGGAGGATATAAGCCACAAAGAATATAAAGAGGTGGTACGAAGGTAGGATAACTAAAGCAGACAGACATTGAACCATTCTGAGAAAGGATTGCTGTCAGGTCCAACTGAAACAGATCTCGATGACAAAATGGAGGAAGATATTGCTGTGGTTGGGATCGGATGCAACTTCCCTGGAGGTGAGCGAAGTTAATACTTAATGTTTCAAGTGAATATGGAGTCTGAAATCATGAACATAACTCTTAACTATGTGTTTCGTGTTTTAGGGGAAGGACTGGACAGTTTCTGGAAGGTTCTTCTGGAGGGGAGGAACTGTGTGACTGATATACCGGAGGAGAGGTTTGACACCACGGGCTGGTTCTCTCCTGACGTTACCAGACCTGGTCGCACACAGACCACCAGAGCCGCTCTCATAGACGGGTAAGGAAATACTGTTTTAGCATTAAAGCCCTAATTACTGTTCCCTATTTTGTCATTTAGTTGGCGCTTATCCCAAGAGACCTGGAGTGAATTCTTCATAGATCTATGTAATTAAGAAGCAGGTTGGGGTTAGGGCATCTTGCTCATGGATGCCTACAGATACATTGTATTAAGGCTCAAACCCAGAACCTTCGGATGGGAATTAGAAGGTTACCACTATATGTTAAATATGAAGTCCAAAGCAGAACACTCATCTCACCATAAATGAATGTCGTTTTTATTAATGATGTTACTTTATTTAGTTAGTTTATTGATACATATTGATTTTCTACAGGTTTAATGAGTTTGACCACCGGTTCTTCGGCCTGGCCGAAGCCGAGGCCGACTGCATGGACCCCCAGCAGAAGCTGCTGCTCCAGTGTGCCTTCAGGGCCTTAGAAGACTCTGGAACCCCCATGGAAACCGCCAGCGGAAGCAGAACCGGCGTCTATATAGGTTACCACCAGCAGCGAACCCGATGAACCGTGAAACATGTACCTTGGGGGGCGGGTGTAACATGATCCAGATGCTAATCAGCTCTGTGTGTATATCAACTATATTGTTACAGGGCTTATGAATAGGGACTACGAGACCCTGGTAAACAACGACCCCAACGCCGTTAACCATTACAGCGCCACAGGGGCGGCAATGAGCATTGCCGCAAACAGGATCTCCTTCACCTTTGACCTCACGGGGCCGTCCTTCGCCATCGACAGTGCCTGCTCTTCCTCGCTGGTGGCACTGCATTCGGCATGCCAGGGCATACGGCAAGGTGAAGTATTGATTCAGTCAACCTCCTGTTGTGTCTAAAAGGTACTAAGAGTATTAGAAGGATATACAATCCCTTTAAAATGGGATACTTTGTATAAGATCTTTGCATTGAAATGTACATCACTATTTTAGACCAATATTAGTAATACTATTATTAATAATATAACTGCATCCTTGGTTAATACTGGTTACTACTACCCTTGAATGACATCATTTAAAAGACGCTTTTATCCAAAGCTACTTACAGTGAATTAAGATACATGTCATTAAGGAGCAGGTGGGGGTTAGGCATCTTGCTCAAGGATGCCTATGGGTAGGCTTTCAACTCAATACATTTTGTCTTGGAGTTAAACACCCTACCCACTACACCATCCTCATCTCACACAATGACCTGTTCTCTACTCATCCTCCAGGAGACTGTGAGATGGCCCTGTGTGGAGGGGTCAGCTGTATCATCGAGCCGCGCATGTTTGTGGCCCTTAGCAAAGCCAAGATGATCTCGCCAAACGGTACCAGCAAGCCTTTCTCCAGCAGAGCCGATGGCTACGGGAGAGGAGAGGGCTGTGGAATGGTCCTGCTGAAGCCGCTTAAAGATGTAAGTACGTTATTATATGTTTAAGGAACTATAAAGAAACATAGATCCCACCACATGGGGGCAGGATAATGTGTAGTGCCTGTGAAGTGTTTTTCACCTGTGGTACTTACTGCAGGCGGTACATGGGATTTTATTCTACAATATTATAATATATGATGTATGCTATAATATATAATATATATATGTTATAATATATTATTAAGTGTACAGTAAATGTAGTATATGGCTTGTTGCAAAAATTGATAATTTATGTTAATTTGTGTTTGCTAAAGAAACACATTGGGAGCATCAGCAGCATTGCTGATTGTTTCTTTCCACTGTTTCCCACTGGCTGTGGCCTTCTTGCAGTAACAACTGTGTCTAAAAGGGGCACTATTTGTATGTATCTATTTCTTACTGTTACGCTGTAACAGTAATTCACTGTAAGTCACTTTGGAGGAAAGTGTCTGCTGAAATACTAGTAGTATACTAATAGTAAACAAATTTGACTCTTTCAATGCTTTGTCTGTTGATTTTCTCTATCTAGGCTCTGAGAGACTTCAACAATATTTGGGGCATCATCAGCAAAACTGCAGTAAACCAAGATGGTCGCTCCGTCACTCCCATCACTAAACCCTCGATGAGTCAACAAGAGGATCTTCTGCGCAGGATCTACTCCAAGTCCGACCTAGCGATGGTCCAGTACATAGAGGCCCATGGCACCGGGACCCCGGCCGGAGACCCGACAGAGGCGGGGAGCATCTCCAATGCCATTGCAAAAGCCAAACCTTCCGGCTCGGAGACGCTCCGCATCGGTTCAGTAAAGAGCAACATCGGACACACAGAATCAGCCGCGGGAGTAGCAGGTCTCATCAAGGTCCTCCTGATGATGAAGCATGAAACCATCGTCCCGTCCGTGTTCTACTCCGAGGACAGTGCCAGTGTGGACGCAGCAGCGCTCAACATTAAGATCCCCACCGAGCCCGAGAGGTGGGAGTCTAATGGGTCATCGGTGAGAGTAGCTGGGATCAATAGCTTTGGTTTCGGAGGCACCAACGCTCATGCAATTGTAAAAGACTACAGACAAACATGGATCCCAATGTCCATAAATAGACAATGTAAAAAACCCTTTGTGATTTCTGCAGCCTCTGATAAATCACTTATGCTGACCATTGCTGATGTTTCCCAGAGACTTTCCAGAGATCGCTCAGTTGACCTTAATTCCCTATTGTATACCTCAGCATGCAGGAGAAGTCATTATAAACACAAATACAGGGAGATCTTCCTAGTGTCCTCAATCTTGGATTTAGAGCAACAACTTGCATCTGCACTGAACAAGAAGGTTGACTCCACCAAGCCAGACACACGAGTGGTGTTTGTGTTTTGTGGTAATGGGGTCACATACCGGGGCATGTGCAAGCAGCTCTTGGAAGAGGAGCCGAAGTTCAGAGAGAAGGTCGAAGAAGTTGAAAAACTTTTCCAGAGTTTCAAAAACATCAGCATCGTTCAAAAGATTACAGATGACAGTGACAACGATGATTTCACAAAGCCTGATGCAATCCAGCCACTGCTCTTTGCTGTTCAAGTTGGCATTGCTAGTCTTCTGAAACATTGGGGTATCAAGGCTGACGTTGTGCTTGGACACTCGGTTGGAGAGGTTGCTGCAGCTCACTATTCAGGCCTCCTTACTCTGGAGGAGGCTGTGAAAGTAGTGCACTACCGATCCTCTCTCCAGAGCAGAGTCACCGGAGGCAAGATGCTGGTTATCAGTAATCTGGCTGTTGCCAATGTCTTGGAGATTCTCCCAGCCTTCTCTGGGAAGGTTTGTATTGCAGCTTTCAACAGTCCTCTGTCCTGCACTGTGTCGGGCAATGCAGATGCCATTATTGCCATCCACAAGAGGCTGGAAACCATGGTAACAGACACAAAACCATTCCTCCATATCTTGGATGTCCAAGCTGCATTCCATAGTCACATGATGGACCCCATTCTAGATGACATTGAGAAAAACATCAACCCTCTGGCTGTAGGAGATATGGACTGTGAGCTTTACTCAACTGTTACTGGGGACAAGTGTTCGAATGGAGATTTTACCACAGGCCGGTACTGGGGAAAGAACATAAGGGAGCCTGTTTTATTTGAACAAACCCTAAAAGCTTTGAACAGCAACACACAACAAGCGAGAAGGCATCTGGTCTTTGTGGAGATTGGACCCCGCAGAGCTCTGCAAAGGAACATCCTGGAGACTCTGGGAGAGGACACTATGGTTCTTACATCAGTTCAGCCACAGAGAGCTTCTGAGTCCATGTTGTCCACGGTGTCCAGACTATTCAAACTAGGTCTTCATGTCGACTGGCATCAGTTTTATACTGGTAGAGAGACATTGCCCACAGAGTGTCCAGTATACCAGTTTGATAACTCGAAGAAAGAGTTGCAGTTTGAAGCCAGAAGAAAAGAAAACGAATCAACCATTTTTTCTCACCATCTCCTTGTATCCAAAACACTCCAAGGGGATAACAAAGAGTACAAGTTCAACATCTCCTCGGAGACTTCACCTTATCTTTGGCAACATAAGAACAATGGTGTTGCCATCGCACCAGGATCACTATATGTTGAGCTCGCTTTTGCTTCAATAATGGCAAGTCTGAGCAAGGCAAAGACACCAACTAGCAAACTTCTTGTGGGTCTATCTTTTAACAATCTACTCGCACTAGGCTCCAACTCGCATCCAATCCAAGTAACTCTGGAGCATGGGGAGAATGAGGGAACGTTTCGTATAGTGTCTTCTTCAGCAACACATGCATCAGGAACATATCGCAGGACATCCGGCCAGCTGCTGCTAGAAGAACAAACCATTAACCCTGGAGTCATTCGGCAAAGGTGTAAATCAGTCATCGACAGAGAAGAGATCTACTCACTTCTTTCTCAAGCCGGGTTTGAGTATGGTTTTGTGTTTAGACAGCTCGAAGAAGTGCATTTCGGAAACCAGTCCAAGGAAGCAGTGACAGCTGTTTGGGTTCCTGATGAGATTGTGACGCAGCTCCAGCAGTTCTTCCTCCATCCGGTGGTGTTGGACTATTTCCTCCAAATGACGGCAGTAGTAGCAACCAAAGGGGAATCTCCCAGGCAGGGATTCCCCTCGGCTGTAGGTTGCATAGCCATATCAGCGCCACTTCAGCAGGAAATGCTCATCTACTTAAGAGCCACTCAAGAGACCCAAGACTTCATGGAAGTATGCGGTTGCTTTGCAAGTAAAGACGGGGCAGTGCTGGTGGAACTTAAAGACGTGAGGATTTCATTTTTGAGCGATGGCGCCAATGTTGTGGAGACCTTGTTCTTCCAAAACAAAATAATCTCGACTACCGAAGAGCTAGACTTGAACCGTCAAAAGAAGGCTCTGGTATTTGAAGACCAGCTAGGGGTTGCTAAAGCTCTAAGTCCATATCTACATCCCAAATCTACCTTCATTACCAACAAAGAGCAGTGGTTATCAAAGAAGCTTCAGGACCTTGTTCTTTGCTCACAGAACACTGATGTCGATTTAGAGGAGGTTTTATTTATATGTGGAGCTCAGAACGTCAGTCATCTTTCCCCTGAGAATGTATCGTCCTCCTTGGTAGGCTGCTGTGAGTTGTTCCGAGAGGTGGTTCTTGCCTTCAAAGAAAGAAAACACCCTTGCACAGTCCGGGTCATAACCTATAGAGCCGCAGAGAGGACCGTAGACCACATCAGTCCCGGCTTTGTACTCTCTGGCATGTTGCGAGCGTGTGCAGCTGAGGTCACAGAGCTCTCCTTCCAGCTGGTTGACCTGGCGTCTCTGACCGGTGAAGACATTCAAACTCTTGCGCACGTCATAAACACGTGCAGACACCAGGAGGTCATGATCTGCCAGGGCCATGCTTCATATACAAGAATAGCAAGAACTCCCATAAATGATGCCGCGTTCACATGCGCTGTACCTCCAAGGGACTTTGTCCTGATGACAGCTGATCCTTATCAAATGATAAACTTGTCTGCCTATGCCCACTGAGGCTCCAACAAATCCAATCCAAGAAAGGTCAGTGGAGGTCCAGCTCACCAAAGTATGCACACATTCATGTGATTACTTCCCTGTAAGCACTTTTCATCTAGACTTTGGCGAGACAATGTATTGGAACAAGCACACCTCCCAGAATCATGCGCTTCTTGCTTTGGATTTCAATGGCATTGTGACTGCTACAGGGAGTCGGGTAGACAAGCTGAAGGTGGGAGACCACGTAGCATGTTGCTATCCGGTGGGCGCCACGTCCAAGGTAGTCATACCCGAAGCAGCGTGCTATGACATGGATACACTCGGATTCCTGAGGGAGACACCCTGCTTGTCGTACTTTGTGCTGGCCTGGGAGGTCTTGAATAGAGTTGTACCTCGTGGTAAACACCAGACGAGGTTGGCCATCATCTCCTCCAAGCCAGCCTCTTGTTTGCTGGAGGTTTTGGTTTGGACAGCTAACAAGGCGGGGTGGCGCGTCATCTGTAGGCCACAGTTCACAAGTGAACTGCTGAATAGCGATCGCTGCGATGCATTTGTTTTCCTGCCACCTTATAACCAGTCTTGGTGTGGAATTAGTCATTTGGATTTGGAGAGCCATATGATTTTTGTGTGTAATGATCAAATGTCTTCAGCCTTAGCAAACATCTTCTCATGGGAAAGTGAAGACACTCATGTGCACAAACTAAATGTTTCCCATGTGTTGCAGCGGTCCAATCTCAAAACACAGAAAAGGAAGATATTTCGCTGGCTACTCTCTCTAGGCTTGAATAACATGGATCTTAAAAGGACCACATTTCAGCTATCAGGCACACAAGATAGTCAGACCTGTGTAAATGTTGAGTCCTACTTCATGACTGGCACCATTCAGCAGGTGGCTTTAGAACATGGTGGACCAATGTCACAGGAATGTCCCTTGTCTGATATTCCTTTTCTTACAAAACCAGAGCCTCTCTTTAAGAAAAACTGCAGCTACATCGTCACCGGAGGACTCTCAGGCTTGGGACTGGAGACTGTCAAGTTCATCGCCCATCACGGCGGAGGTTGTATCGTAACTCTATCCAGAAGAAACATCTCCACCGAAATGCAAACAGAAATGGAAACTCTCCAGAAGAGATGCGGTGTGACTGTAATGAGCATCCAATGTGATGTTTCTCTTTCTACGCAGGTAGAGGAAGCTATTACAACTATTGTCCAGAGTTTCCCCGCATGGCCAATCAAAGGAGTATTCCACAGTGCAGCTGTTCTGCACGATGCTCTGATTGAAAACCTTAACCGATCTCTCTTTCAAAAAGTGTTCAGGCCAAAAGTGAATGGAGTCCTCAACCTTCACTATGCTACACTACATAACAAACTTGACTACTTTGTGTGTTACTCCTCCATATCTTCCTTCATCGGCAACGCCTCGCAGTGTAACTACTCTGCTGCGAATTCCTTCCTGGACATGTTTTGTCATTATCGGAGAAACCTGGGACTGGCCGGGCAGTCCATCAACTGGGGACCCTTGAACCTGGGACTCCTCTTGAACAAAGACCACTTCCAACGGTTCCTGGAGACCAAGGGGATTAGAATTATGGATGTCATGGAGGTTCACAAATCTCTGGAGAAGTGTCTCCAGATTAACAACCCCCAGCAGGTTGTCTGCAAGTTCAACTTCAGCACTCTAAGAAGACATGTTCTCTCCCAGAACTCTTCCCTGAGAGAACGCCTGTCGGCTCTGTTGGAGTTTGAACCGACCGACGACCTGTCCATCGAGCCAAGGCTTCAACCTTTGTCTTTGTTACACAAGAATTTGAGGACCATGCTGACCAAGATTAGCAATGTTCTCATGGATGAGTTGGACGATGATGTGACTCTGAGTTCTCTGGGCATTGACTCCATGTTGGCCATGACTCTGCAGAACCAGCTGTTCCAAGATACAGGTGTGACCGTTCCTCTGGTGAGAATACTGGATCCCAACAGCACACTCACTACACTGATAACCATTTTGAGTAACGGTACATAGGAAAGAGGTTTCAAGTGAGTACTAACTAATCCAAAGTGCTTATCCTAAGCGACTTACAGTGAAATATTTGACATACATGTCATTAAGAAGCAGGTAGGTGTTAGTTTCTGGCTTAGGGATGACTACTGGTAGACTGGACATTTGCAATCAAACCTAGAACCCATTGACTTGGAATGAAACACCCTAACCATTACACTATTCTGCATTACCAAGTGACGGTTCTTTAACTCACTGAACCCAATATGTTTTTAATATGTAACTTGTAATATAATTTACAGTAGTATTCAAACCAATGCAAACCATGAACCTACTACATACACACCAACCTTTTGAATAAAGAGCAGTTATTGATTATTTGTACTGATTTGTATTATGTATTGTGTTATGATTTAAATGTTTGATAAAAGGCCTGTATATTGTATTGCTTTGTATACTAATCAGATAGGTGTTTTGTGGAAACATTCTTTTGGTAAGCTACAGTAATTCTAGTGTTGTGTAGAGAGCTTGAAGACATGTACTGAAACATCAGCGTGGCTCAGAAATCCTATTAAATATGATTCTGGCCCACTTGTTATTAAGATGTTGTGCTATTATGCTAACGTTTGGGTGCTATGTAATCACACAGCCATGATCATACCCTTTCCATAAAATAGAACAAAAAAATATTACTATTGTGTTTGTTGTATTTTCTTGTCTAACCATTTTAAAATAGGAATCCATTTCTATAAATATAGATAGCATATGTTTACTGATGTTCTTTCGCAACACATTAAAATGAATAAATTGAGGCTATTATTACAATTATGAGTCATACTTACCTCATACAAGGCAGAATGGAGAACAGAATTGCGATGACATACGTGACGGAGTACAGGGATGGGATGACATCATTAGTGTTGGCCTCAAACTCCAAATGTCAGGACAGGGATGTGAAGTGGGTCACCTGGAGAGAAAGTTAGTCAAATCAGTGCATGGACTGTAGAGTGCGGGCAGTGTTGCAAATTAAGTGCAACAGGTGTGTGTGTGTGTGTGGGGGGGGGGGGGGGGGGGGGGGGGGGGGGGATAATGGCAGGAGTTGGTCCGAAGTGATTCACAAGTAAGATTGCCTTTTATAAAGTTGTATATGGTCTTTTCATCTCTCTTTCTCCCTCAATGTCTCTCTCCCCTCCTGATGTCTCTCTCTCTCTCCCTCTTTTTGACTCTCTCTCTCTCTCTTTCTCTCTCTCTCTTGCCTCTCCTGATTAGAAGATGTGAACATTTCATTGACTTGGCTATAAACTACAGCATAACAATGATTGAATATTGCCGTATCATTGCATGGACCAAAACAAAATGGTTTTGGTCAAAATTATTTTGACAGAATAATTTTGAATGGTATTGATGTGAAAGACACCATGTTAAAAATATATGTTCAATGACATGCAATATAGTGAGTAGCCAAGATAATGATAAAAAAACGACTGAATGTGCTTTGTTGGCACAAATGGTAACCTCCTTAAGTGTCTAACCCTGCTTGTACCATTGTACCAAATGTACCATTTCAAAATGTGGAGGGAACATGTCCCCACTGTCTCTCCCCCCCCCCCATAAATTGTTGCAATGAGTGTAGGCCTTTCATTGAGTTGATTAACTTCAGCTAAACTCACTATTTCTGTGTATAAGACTGTATTGCATAAGGGTATGTCTATTGTTCTATTCAAACCTTACATTTAAACTATCTGATTGTCAGAAGGTCAAGAGCTCTTTCAATTGAGCGCTTGTTGTTCGCGAGCTGAGTCAAGTCGCTATTATATTGAACAGACGATGCCTGTTAAAGATACCATGTAGGTCTATATCACTTTAGCCTATAGTGGGATGCTGGAAGCACATTACTTAGGCTTTAGATTGAAATGCAAAGAGCCTTTCATCCATTATTAGACATGCTCCGTGGTGCATGCACTTCTGTCATCACCTTACCCCCCTAACCCCCCCCTCTCTCACTTTCACCCATTCACTCTGTCTCTACCCCTCTCTCTCCACCGCTTTCTCTCTATCCCTCCCTTGCTCTCTCCCACACTCTGTCTCTCCCTCGCTCTCTCTGATTGTGGTAATTTGATTGGTTGATGATCAAGGCTGACTTTGGTAGGCCAATGATAAAAGCCTAGGCCTACAGGTTAAACACATTTTGTGATTTATATTATTATAGGCCTAATTTGTCTAAGAATAAATGATGGTGTAGAGATACGCAAAATGTTTTGGAAAAATGAATGACTTTGACTCAAAATCAACAAGCAAGCACAACGATATATGACAGACTTTATGGTTAAATGTGATTTACCTTGACAGAGTTCAGTGTTCGATTAGACAGTAAACACATTGAGGTATTCGTTGAGCCATAAATATGTTGTAGAGTTTCCTTCTTGCAGAAAGTGAAACAGTATTATGGCTTTGAAGCCAAGTGGAGTCCAGTTCAACTCAACCAATGGATAAGCCGACAAATATGTGTGAGAATCCAGAAATAAAATCTTACATTTTTCTCCGTCTCTGGTTGGAGCAGTCTAAATTATTTAGAGGAAAGTTCTCCCAGACGAACTGCCGCTCCAATTTTGCCGTTCGAAGGCCTGAATGGGTTTTCAATTTCACTCGCTTCTCGATCCTTGAGAAAATAAAATCAAGAGCCAAGGATAATCGGGATGAAAAGCAGCGTAGTGAAAAAGGATCAAGGCGGCTTTCCCACGAAACGGCCGAGCTGCTGAACTCCACTAGAGAACAGCTTTTCCAGGCCTGTGTGGCATTTTGCAGGGGACGGGAAAATCCTGTTCCCCAATTAACGTTCCAAACTATAAGGCTTTATGACTATGTTTTTTATGGTTTGGGATTTCTTTTATATTTTATCCACTGAAGACAATAGGCTACGTAGGCCTAATAGGCCTATATACAAAACCCATGACTATAGACTGTCTATAAAGTATTGTGGGAACTACATTGGCCCGCATAAACAAATGTATTCAAACAGCTTACTTTTAAGCTGCTTTAACCCCAGTTTAAAAAAAGCACCATGGAGACTGTGGGAGTGTGTGTGATTGATGGCTGGTTTAAGCAGCCTCACCTGGCCCGAGTCAGACTGATTGGAGTCTGGAGCTGGGTGAGGCTGCACACCTGTTGCACATTGAGCAATCAATGTGCACAGGTTAAACCAGCCATCACCGCACACACTCAGGGAGAGCGCTCCTACATGGCAGCATGGAGCAACATCGTCATGCCTCATTCTACGCAACCTTTATAATAAACCGATCTTTCAACATCACCACCCTGTGTCCATTCGTTTGGAGGAGCCCGAGGAAAGTCACCTAGGTGGAGTGGGAAAAGCCACCTAGGTGGCGTGTAGCATGGTCGTTTGCTACAGAGACCATTATACTAATTTGACACAGACTAGAGAGCTTGTTTTGCTCTAACAATAATAATATAATGATTACATCTTTTCTCAGACCAGAGCTTGTTTTCTACTCTGATCATAATTATTATAAATTTTATCATATGTTGACGTTAACCATGTCTGCAATAAAAAAAGAACACCTAAGGTGTGATTGACTTTGATATTTTGCCAACATCATAAATCTGATTAAGAAGAAATATTGATGGCACTGATTGCATGGCAGTGGTCAGTCAAGGTTGTTTCTTTCCAGACTAATTAACCAGAAAATTGGTAGTTTAGAGTTTAGTGTCAGAGGTACTGAATGTCAGCTGAAGGTTCACATCACTCATGCTCAATTCACACCTACCGGGATAATAGGGTTGTCTTCTCTCCAGACTGCGAGCTCTATTCAAAAATAGTGCAGCGATAAATAACCGGCAAACAGGAACATGAAATTAATATACAGAGCATCTGTCAAATAAGCTTTAATAAATGTATCCAACAATTAAATTAAAATATAAATGAATGTTTACTTGATTAATATTTGCAAACAGCCGACATGGCATAATGGAATAAATTATGTTTAGCAGTTTACTCATCTTTAAATTAAATCCAATACAGTTTAAACACAATTACAATAGAACATTTTCAACTCTGGCCTTAAGACTGTGATTTAAAAAAATAAATAATTAGAACAATCGCTATGCAAAATACTGTACACATTTTCCTGGCTGTATTGTTGAACATTTGTAAGTCAACAGTCAACAGTGACAAATCATTTCTGACAATAACCATGTCATCAGCAGCAGAACTCAGGGTGAATTTGGGCAACATTTGAAAATGTTGTTACAAGTAAGAGTGAGATCAGTACCTGTAGCATTTGTATTAATTTCTCAGATAAAACGCCAAAGGAGACATTACAAAATAACACTTGTCTTAGAGTCAAGAAAATGAAATGAAATTTCTATAATAATATAAAATAAAATAAGAATAAATTCAAAATGGAATACATAAATATCCTGAAAACATTCTTAATTTCTCTAGTACTGAGATACAAAATATGTAGTAAAGTAATAGTAGTAAGATTAACTTGTTTTACACCTCTGCACTATCTACAATTAACTTATTTAGAATTTTGTGGAGCCATCGTCTATGTCATCAATACGAGGTGAACCGTCATCGCTTAATGTTTGACCTGTCTCCTCCTCGTTTAGGATATCTGCCACTGTTGAAAGTGTAGAATTGGGGTCCAACAGTTTGACAAGGGGCACATTTACACCTCTCTCCTGAAAGATTAGATTTTGCAAAGTCATAGCCTGCATTGAGTCAATGCCCAAAGATGAGAGAGAAAGTTCATCTGTCAAATCGCTCTGGTCGATGCCGATAGTCTCGCTGATTAGAGATTTTACATATTCTTTTGGAGAGACTGGGCCTTTTTGGTTTGACTGGGATTCCTCGACTTTAGATTTTTGAAAAGCCTCTTCTACAAGTGCGGACATGCGCATTGTCAAAGCAACATTCTGCGAGAGGATATTATACCTGATATTTTTGAAGTGAAACCTGCATACAGCTTGTTGAGGTCTGTTCAGGATCAGGCACTGCTCCAAACTTTTGTGCACCTCAGGCACCTCCAACACCATCATCCCCTTTGCCTCCAAGAATCTTTGAAAGTGTTCCTTGTTAAGAAGCAGTCCAAGGTTCATCGCGCCCCAGTTGATTGACTGACCAGGGAGGCCTTGCTTCCGTCTGTATTGGCAGAATGTGTCTAGGAAGGTGTTGGCAGCCGCATAGTTTGTTTGCGATGCATTTCCCAGAAAAGACGAGATGGAGGAGTAGCACACAAAGTAGTCCAACTGGCAGTGAAGCGTAGCGTGGTGCAGATTCAAAGCACCGTTCACTTTGGGTTTCAGAACCTTTTCATAGAGGGATCTGTTCAGGGTCTCAATCAACCCATCATGTAAGACAACTGCACTGTGAAACACTCCTCTAATTGGACAGCCTGGAAACCTTTGTCCGATTGCCCCAATAGCCCTTTTCACATGCTCAGAAATAGACACGTCACACTCCATGGTGGTGATGCACGAGCCACATTGTTTCTCTAGGGTGTTGAGATCTTCCTGTACTTCTGATGTAGGTTTGCTCCGTGATAATATTACAACATAGCCTCCACCTCTCTGAGAGATGAACTTGACAGTTTCCAAGCCCAGCCCAGACAGACCACCTGCCACTACGTAGATTGACCTCTTTCTGAAAAGCAGTTTCTTTGTGTGCACCAAAGGGATTTCGGAAAGTGTGCCCTTGAGATCTTTTGCCAATGCAACCACTGGTAAAGACCTTGCGGTGAAGTATGACTCCACGCTCATGGGTAGGACATTGACGTTTTTAAAAGTCACACTCTGAAAGGTAAAGCTCTCGAAACCAAATGCTTTCCGGTCAAATTTCATGGATTTAAGCCAATGATGTATATGTGGCCTCTGTGCACTCAAGTACCCCTTTTGAAGAATTGTTGGCATTTGAATGATTTGCACATGGACACGGTCCTTGACACTTTGAGACGCTTCTTGAGCTAGCAAACACTTGGACTGAGACTCACAGATGACGACAACATTGCAAACTCCAGGAATATTGCCACTTTTAACGATGACCTGACTCATCAAATGGCGGCAGAATGATACAAGCATCAACCTTGTTCACATCCACAAAGGATCCATTAGACTGTGTGCCAACTATGCTGTTAAACCCTGATTTGTAAGATGTGAGGGCCAAAACGTTGACAAGAGCAGAGTCGCGAACAGAAGAAATGATTGCAAGGCGATGTTTGGCTCTGGGCAAGGCTCTATGTAGGATCTCCCATGCTAGCACAAAGTATGAAACGCAGGGTGTTTTGCCAAGGAATGGGAACCTTTTCGTTTTGTAGCACACATCCTCTGGAACTGTGATCTCAGTGGCTGCAACTACAGGATAACAGGAAACAACATGGTCGCCAACCTTCAGCTTCTTTACATTCTTCCCAACTGCTGCTACAGTACCACTGAAATCGAGAGCGAGCAACTTGTGATTCTGAGATGTGTGCTTGTTCCAGTAGATGGTGTCGCCAAATTTCAAGTGTGAATCAGTAAGAGGAAAGTAATCAGATGAATGAACGCATATCTTACTGAGGTTAATTTTAACTGATGTGTCGTTGATTGGTTGATCCTCACACATGTCATAAGGAATGGCACACAGGCTAGTTACTTCGTAAGCATCATCTGTGTTAAGGACACAAGGCTCAGACAATGGAGAGCAGAAACTGTCCCCTGAACTGTCAACAACTTGAAAAGGGGTACGCACAATTGAAGGCTTCAAAATTGCCCCATCTTCTACCAACAACTCTGGATAACGCCTGCAGGGATAGGACTTCAACACCTGGCCGAGGGCTGCAATGTCTTCAGCAGAAGTTGAATTTATATCAACCAGCTGAAACGAGAGGTTTGGTATTTCTGCAGCGAAGGACCTGGTCATGCCAGAGAGGGAAAAGCCTGCACTGATGTGGTCTACCGTGACTTCAGCTGAGCGGTACGTTATTGCACGGATTGAGTGTGAAAACTGAATCTGCTTCAGCTCTAGGACTACTTGACGGTAGATCTCACAGCAATCCACCAGATTTTCGAGGACCTCGTCTGGTGCTAGTGAGGTCAGGTCTTCTTTACCCCACAGAAACAATACCTCATCAAAGTTATTCTCAATATTGGTGATCTTTAGGTTGGCCAAGAGAGTAGGGAATCCGTTGTTTAGGATTTCCCTTGAGTGAGAGAGAGAAATGTGTCTAGATCCGGAGTCAATATGTTGTTGTAAGCCTTTGGATATCCCTAAGCTGTCACAGAAAACCAGTGCCCTGGGAGGTAGAGACGACAGGACTTCTTCAGAGACAACATTGTAGACATTGTGGTAAAAATACTCCTCAACCACATGGGAGAAACTCCCCAGGTATTTGATCATCACATGCTTAACCTCAACCAACACCCTACCGTCTTCGTCAGTGAAGCAGCCACACACTTCAAAGTGATCAACGCCCACAGCAGTCGCTCTAAGATATATGACCATCTCATCTTGCAGGGGTTCAAACACGGTCAGACTCCCTATTTTGGCAGGAAACCCTGGCCTGCCAGCAAATGCATGTGCAACTGTAACTGGCAGGAGTTGCATCAAGAGATCAAGTATAACAGGATGTATGCAGTACTCATGCAACTGCGACTTCAATTCTTCTGGCACTGTGACATGTGAGTAAGCCTCCATTAATTGTTCTCCATAATATACATCTCCTTTATTTTGGAAGACATCACCATACTGAAAGCCACCTTGTGACAGATATCTGTAGAATTCTTCACAACTTACTACAGAATTGCATCTTTTGTAAATGGAAGTTAAGGAGATCATTGGCTTTAAACCTCCTTGCTTGCTAAATACTGTTCCTGATGCATAGACAGCAGCTGAGGAGAATACAGTGAAACTAGTTTCATTCTCTGCACACTCCAATTGTACTTTCATTTCTGGCGCCTTCTGGGCTAAAACAAATGGACTTTGGAAGTTGACACACAGCTGAAGTGAGTTGAGTGGAACTTTTGGTTTGGCACTCGCCATGAAAGCAGACAGTCCCATCTCTGCATAGAAGGAGCCGGGGATTATGGGTATGCCATTGTGTTTATGTTCTTGCAGGTAAAAGGATGTGTCAGACCATAAATTGCAGCTGAACACATTGCCTTCATTGCCGGTTTGACAGAGAACGGGGTGATTGCTTGGTGTGTTTTTCTGCGCTGCTCCAATGATCACATCCCTCTCGGAGCAATCAAACTTGTATCTTGGGAATGGCAATGGGGTTGTCTCACAGCCTCTATAATGCTGGTCCCAGTCTACATGACACCCGACTTCAAAAAGCTTTGAAGGAACACTGAGCATTGTTTCGTGGTCCTTCTCTGGCAGGACTGAGGCAAACACAGGGGTGTTGTTTCCCAGTGTTTCTTGGATGTTTCTTTGCAAGGCCCTCCTTGGACCAATCTCAACACACACTACGTTCTTTTTCCCTTTAGCTGCTGAGCTAACTGCTTGTTGAAAATACACCGGCTCACGGATGTTTCTAGCCCAGTATTCTCCTGTAATGAAATCAGGATGCTCAATCTCCTTGCCTGTCACAGTAGAGAACAACTCTGTCTCAAGTTTATTCACGCCTAAAGAGCCAATACTCTCACTAAGTTCAGACAATATTGGGTCCATCATGTAGCTGTGGTATGCAGCAGGGACATCTAGTAAGCGCAGGAAGAGATTTTGACCATTGGCTGAGGCCTTGAGCTCATCGTGGATGCTTACTATTGCTACTGAATCCCCTGAGAGAGTACAGGACTGGAGGCTGTTGAAGGCCGCAATGCAAACTTTATTAGCGTACGGTGGAAGAATATCCATAACATCTGATACTCTCATGTTACTGATGACAAGCATCTTCCCTCCTGTTACCCTGCATTGGTAAGTACTACGAGTGTAGATCACTTTAATTGCTTCAGTAAGGGAAAGCAGACCGGAACAATGTGCAGCAGCAACCTCACCAACAGAATGTCCCAGAATGGCATCAGGCTTGACTCCCCAGTGCCGAAGGAGAGTGAATATGCCAACCTGAATGGCAAAGAGAAGAGGCTGGACTACATCTGATTTGGAAAAGTCACTACTCTCAACCTCACTCTCAAGGTAGTCCATGATGTCCAGTGTTTTGTTGCTCAACATTTGAAAATATTCCCCAATCTCTTCAATTTTTTCCCTGAACACAGTCTCCTGTTCCAAAAGCTGTCTGCACATGCCGTGGTAGGTGACTCCATTGCCACAGAAGACAAACACCAACCTTGGATCAGAGTAGGAAGGGGAGATCTTTTTAGTTAGCGTGGATTGGAGCTGATCTTTAAGATCCTCTAAGGATGAGGTTAAGAGGGCCTTCCTGTATTTATGTTTCATATGGCTCCTCCTACAAGCCGACGTATAAACGAGACAATCAAGATCAATTTCACTCTCAGCACTGATCTGTTCGATGGTGTCTTCAATCATCCATGAAAGGGATTTTAAGGATTTGGCAGACATGACAAAGTACTTGCTTACCATCATTGCCTTACAGGCTTTTATGGAGTGAAGCTTATTGTGTTGTTTAACAATTGCATGCGCATTGGTTCCCCCAAACCCAAAGTTGTTAACTCCAGCTAGTCGTACTCCAGAGCTCCTCCAAGTCTCTGTCTCCGTGGGGATCTTAATGTTGAGCGCTGCTGCGTCCACACTGGCACTGTCCTCGGAGTAGAACACGGACGGGACGATGGTTTCATGCTTCATCATCAGGAGGACCTTGATGAGACCTGCTACTCCCGCGGCTGATTCTGTGTGTCCGATGTTGCTCTTTACTGAACCGATGCGGAGCGTCTCCGAGCCGGAAGGTTTGGCTTTTGCAATGGCATTGGAGATGCTCCCCGCCTCTGTCGGGTCTCCGGCCGGGGTCCCGGTGCCATGGGCCTCTATGTACTGGACCATCGCTAGGTCGGACTTGGAGTAGATCCTGCGCAGAAGATCCTCTTGTTGACTCATCGAGGGTTTAGTGATGGGAGTGACGGAGTGACCATCTTGGTTTACTGCAGTTTTGCTGATGATGCCCCAAATATTGTCATGGTCTGCCAAAGCCTGTTTAAAATAGAACATCATTGGGTCTTATAAATAACATCTTTAATATAAACTGTTATTGTACCTAATAATTGGAGGGTTATTAAGAGTATATCAATTAATTAAAGTTATTAACTAAAGTTGCACCAAAGTAACACATAGGTAGCGGCAAGGGATGGGACAGCTTTTAAAACGTTTAATACCATACACACAAGTTCATTTTGTGTGCAGTTATTTACAAGCAGTTATTGAAACTGTGCTTTGGTACTTCGACTATTAATCATGTGCCCCTTGAGCATAGTTGCACTTTACCATCGTTGCAATCCTGTGGATAATTAATACCGTTGAGTGTTTTATTTACACAAGTTTACTCTCTTTATTGCATGGTCTGTATTTTTATTAGCATGCTTGGTAATGATTCACTTCTCAATGTTTTCATATTTTATGAGGATTTATTGTAAAGGTGTGTCCTCAAAGGATCCTCTAATGGTGGACAAAGTCTGATCACTTTGAAACAATGCAAAAAGGAAATGGTCAGACAGATTGCAACTAGACAGAGTTGTTACTGACCAAAATATAATTTAAATCCTGGGTAAACTTTAAATCTCATATTTCTGTTTTGTTGCTGAATATCCAAGTTTGGCACCGTCTTAACTGGCTTGAGCACCTTAAAATACATCCGCTTCTTTGAAAACTTTGAAAGAAAATGGAACTGAAGGTTCAACGTTGGTACCTTCTGAAATGGCTTGAGCAGCACCACCCCGCAGCCCTCTCCTCGTCCGTAGCCGTCGGCCCTGCTGGAGAAGGCCTTGCTGGTTCCTTCGGGGGAGATCATCTTGGCCTTGCTCAGAGCCACATACACCCTGGGCTCAAATATGCAGCTCACCCCCCCACACAGTGCCATCTCACAGTCTCCTTGAGAGAGAAGAGAGAGCTGGTGTTAAATGTTTCTTGAGGAAATGTTAGTGTGCAAGATCAGTTCTAGTCATTCTCTCTCTCTCTCTCTCTCTCTCTCTCTCTCTCTTTCTCTCGCTCTCTGAGTCACTTATGTCTCTCTTTATAATCTATATTTATCTCTCTGTCTCTATCACTCTTGCTCCCTCTTTCTGTTGAAATCTGTCTTCCTCTCTCTGTCTCTCTCTCTCCATCTCTAGAATATCAAAAGATGAAATGTAAACTTAAAACCTATAGAGATCTTAAGACCATTAGTTCGTCTAACAGCTTCTAACCGTTTGTTTATCTCTACTAAGAAGACATGTGGTCCATACAGACCGTGTATGCACACACAGTACATATCAGCATTGATACACTGTTCATAAGACCACCACAGACCTTGTTTGATGGCCTGACACGCGAGGTGAAGAGCAACAAGCGAGGAGGAGCAGGCGCAGTCGATGGACAGCGAGGGTCCGGTCAGGTTAAAGATGTAAGAGACCCGGTTGGCTGCGATGCTCATAGCCAGGCCAGTGCCCGTCCAATGGTTGATCACGCTGGGGTGCATGTGTGCGGCAGCCTGCTCGTAATCCCTGTTCATTAGACCTGGGAGGAAGAGACATAGACAGAGAGAGCGCAAGGGAGAGAGAGAATACCACTGTTAATAGCAAGAGAATCTGGTGGTGGTGTTGCCTGTTAGGGTCATGGATCCCCGTCTACTTGAGCAAGATGGTGAACCCCTACCTTCTCTTTCAGATACCGGTAAGTGCTTCCTGGATTACTGAATTATATGAATATTCATTTTGGATGGCTACACTCAGGAAGATTTGTAAAGTGTTACATTTAGCCCCCTAAATTTATTGTTTTCGTACTTTAAGTATGAAGATTAATGATGAATTAAATTCAAGTTATTTATGAATGTTGTTAATGTATTCTGAATGTAATCAAAAGATAATACAAGGTTACGTTTTGACACGTTTACATCTAAAACATCAAGGGAAACATATAGCAGTAGTAGAAGAGTTAAACTTGACTTGTCATCAAAGCATGTTCACAAATATCAAACCATTCTGAAGGCACACAGGTATTACGTTTTAATTTAGGTAATAGGTTTCCCTGAATGTAGATGTATGTATTCCTGTCTATAATTTCTTTTTTCTTTTGTTCCTATTGCCTGGATGTAATCCTATACGTCTATTTCATTTCTTTCTTCATCTCACCAAAGAACACTCCAGTCCTGGAGCCGCTGGCCTTCTCCATGGGCAGCCCGGCATTCTCCAGAGCCCTGTAGACACACTGGAGGAGCTGCTTCTGCTGGGGGTCCATCTGCTCAACCTCGCTGTCACTGATACCGAAGAACTTGTGGTCTAACTCATTGAACCTGGAGAAACCGAGGCCCCCAAAGCAAGCCTGGTTAGGTCAGTTATGAAACAGCTATGGATATATGTACAGTGTATATCTGCCATTTGGTGGATGCTTTTATCCAAAGCGTCTTACACTATCATAAGTGCTGTATTTATTATTTCTGGTTCCCAGTGGGGATTGAATCTAATCCTGGCAGTGTTAATGCCATTTGATAGACAAGGAATCAACCTCCGAACTCTGTCTGTGTGTTGATGTCATACTCTAGCGGTTGAGCTTGAGAAGACAACAATGATAAATGTTTAGACACAGCTAGCTTGTTGTTTAATCGCATATTGATATTAAATAATAAGAAATTATTTGCCAATGTCATTGTGTTTTGTTTCACATATTAGTTAGTAGGTAGCAACAACGTTATATTATTAAGATAATATAATATGTTCTTCTTTAATCCAAAACAAGACATTTGGGAATTGGCTAATCAAGTTATTTACTGTACTTTACTGAGATATTTACTGATATCTTTAAATGTACCACTTCTTTCAAGTTCTGTGTTTTATGTTTTTATATATTGGTTCAATTTACAATACTTTGTATATTGATCTTTTTGATTACTGAATGCTTATTCTTGTGGCTTAGTGTCAATGCACTTTAGACTGAATAAGGGGATACAGGAGGAGAATATACCCTTTGATGAGAGCGGCTTTCGCTGCCCGTGATTTTCCGGCTTTGTTGTCATCCTTGTCATACCAGTCAGCCACGTCAAACCTCTCCTTGGGGATGGGCACAGAACAGTTCCTTCCCTCGACCAGAACCTTCCAGAAGTTCTCCAATCCCTCTCCTGTTTGTCGTAATAAACAGTACACTGTTTATTACAACTGATCGGTTCTGAATTAATTAATTTGATTGGCCTATACAGTGGACAAGGTGAATGGAAGGGATTTTCTTGAATTAACCTTTATTTATCAAATGTATTTTTTTCTGAAATTCTTCACTTTGCATCAACCATCTTCATAAACATGACTGATTATTTGTTTGAATATCGTTTGATTAGTATCTTGTTTTCTTATACCTACTTCTTCCTTGTTAGGACAATCTATGATTAATTAATAAATAATTGTGACTGAGATGGTGACCCTCACCACCATAAGAGAAATAGACATGTTGATTCTTTCAAGTGTATAATTTGTGCATAGCAATACAATTAGATTATCGCACTAAGACCAAGGCAAAATAAAATCACAGTGGGTATCAATTCAATTGTGAGATCTAATCCTGATTTAAATACATCTCATGATGTTACAGTTAAATGATGCCCTATAGTTAAAATATTTATACATCAACCAAAACTGGCCAAATTCTTGACCCAATTTATCCTGATTCTGAATTAATCTCCATCAAAAAGTGCATGCAATGTTTTATTATACAACTTTACCTCAATGCAACAATCAAATGGTAGTATTGCTCAAACAAAAAACTCAATTTACCCCCTGGGAAATTGCATCCAATTCCCACCACAGCAATTCCATCTTCCTCCATGGCTGCTGTGCATCACTCCGAAGTACCAAACTAAATAGCCCTATTACTTAAATACATTGAAAACTTTGCTCTTGTTATATTTACTCCAATAATTAACACTTTGTGGAAATCAAGCAAATAGAAATTCTGTCCATTCACAGACTAAAATTATCCAAGGCACCTCTCATCCTCGCGCTGCTTATGGTCTCACCATCTGGCGCCCCGCGGCTACTTAAGGGTACATTTTGGTTATTAAACATTAATGATTGACTGCAGACGTGGTCATGGAGATGAAGAGCGGCACAGCTCTCCTTTATGGGGGGCTCGCAAATGATTAGATAAAGTTCAATAAGATAATTAGGTTATTCTAATAAACGGGGACTTTTAAAGCAGAGCTTATCTTCTGTCTCAGGAGAGAAAGACTTTGAATTATGTTTATTATACTGGATACTTAAACTTTCACATAAAGAGTGTAGTCCTTTATCTGGGGTTTACAACATATTCATATACATTATATATTAGTTATTGGAATATGAATAAGCTGTCTTCATTGCAAAAGGTACAATTACTTTATTTAAGGAGCATTCTCTTCATTTTTTAAATTCATATAAAATGTGTTACAATATTCCAGGTCGTATCGGTACAGTACACTCATAGTTAATCCATTTGAGTCTACCATATGCAGTGCATCTGTAAATGACCACGTGTTAATGATAAATAACATGTTAATGAAGCCACATTTAAGACTTTGTAAACATTGGCCAAGATAACAAGTGATATCTGCATTTTAAAGCTTTCATAATAAAGATCCATCCAATCCCTACGTACTGGAAAAACATTTGTAGATGGAAATATGTTGTTAGACAGAACTAGGTGAAGGCCAAATGGAAAAATAAAATCCTCATCGGGATCAATTGAAGTTGATATCAGTTGAAACTAATATTAAAGGAATTCCCTTTGCCACTTCTGAGAACTTTATTGATAAGAACAATCATGTACCATTCGGACATGGTTGTAGGACACAATGCAAGGCTAGGCAAGTTTATTTATATATATATATATATATCACCATTTATAGTGCTTTACAAAGGAAATCACATATAAAAACATTAAATTAAAAAATATACATACGATGGTAAGAGAATAAATATGTTGCAAACAATTGTTTTGAGACCTGATTTAAAGGAATATAGGGTTGAGGCAGAAAGACATTGTGTTAATGTCTTTATGTGGATATTAAAGTTCAGACATGGTTTTTGCTTTAATGATAAGAGATTCAATACAAGTATTTACTTTAACTCTTTCCTCTTTGGCACCACAAATAATTTCTGTGTGATCTTTCTTTATATGGAGGAATTTGTGGCACATCCAGTCATTGATCTGCTCAATGCACTTGATGAATGAATCAATAGGACCATAGTCACCTGTTGATAAAGAAATTTCCGTATTATCTGCATATTTGTGGTAGGCTATATTGATGTTTTAAAAAAATGTGGGAAAGTGGGAGCATATGAAGGTTGAACAGAAGTGGCCCAATCATTTATCCATGGGAAACCCAACATGTCATTTTTGTTCACCAAGCTATGCAGTTAAAAATGGACACTAAATAATTTTCTAGCCTTCCAATCAATATGCTATGATCTACCTTATCAAAAGGCAGCACTGAGACCTAATACTAATTCCAATATTAGTACTGAGAATTTTCCCGAGTCCGTTTTTAAGCAAATGCCATTAAAAGATCTTGACATGCTATTGTTAGTAGCAAAACATAAGGCAGATTTCAAGAGCAAGCTAGCCAAAGGATGCAAACTTTCCAAAACATATCTGCCTTAAATGCTAAGCATTATTAAACAGGGACACAACTCCTGCTCCTGTCTAACCTACTCTGACCTCACTCAAAACGTCGAAATTAGGAGGGGCAGATTCAACAAGAACCAAGAATGTGTTTTGGGCCAACACATTCTGTTAAAACCAAAATCAAGGTTATTGAAATCATTCATTATAAGTGGGTTGCCTGCTTAAGACATAAAAAGGCTAATGACTGCTAAAGGTTTAGTGCACTAAACACATTTTCCATGTAATCTTGGACATGAATTCGATTTGCCAAGTTTACTGTGCAGGCTGAAGATACCTTTTTGCTTCCATTTCTGGCCCAAACAGGAAAATTATAGGTCACATGATAAGCACCAGATCCTAACCTGTTTGTGGGGCACTCCCGAGTGCTATCTGAACAGACAGGAATCCTGGTCACATCAGTTGCTAACTATGTAAGCACTAGTGTAATCCTGGTGCTTGTTATAATATGTAAATGTTAAATGGTGAGTGTTTTGGGATTTTCCACCATTTAATGAACATGGAGGTTTCTTCTATATTGTCTAAACATGACAAATGGATAGAAGTTCTTGAGACCATTTTTTATTTTATTTTTACACATACTAACACAACTTTATCTTAAAGTACAACTATGTAGTGAAGGTGGAGTGCCATAAACATAACTGATTATTGGTGTGATTATCATTTGATAAGTGTCATTTTCTTATACCTACTTCTTCCTTGTACAAACCTTGTACGATTAATAAATAAAAATAGTTTCAAGAATCCATCATAAGGCCAACTAGGGTGGGATACAAGGCTAATATAATATTAAGATGCTAGCCATAAAACATTTTCTTAACAGACGTGAAATACTAAATTGGTTGGACAAGACAATGCATCAATTTACCCCCAAAAGATAATTGAAATCTGAAAATATAAATTTATTTTATATATACACACATATACATATATCTATATATATATAAATAATCAGAGTTTTAGAAAACGGTTAGCAAACAGTAACAGATTAATCAAGTGCTAATGAAAGGCATTGTGTTTGGTTACTCCCAGGGCTGGTGGGTGGAGGTTCACTCCCAGGACAAGGAGAGCAACTGACAGCTCATCTCCCAAAGCCTTTTTGCTGATTCATCGCTCTGCGCCTCCTGTGAGCAGCTAGCCGGAGCGCAGTCGCTGTGGACGGGAACAGAGTTGGGGTTTTGATCGGTTAGTCTTTAAAAAAAAAAAAAAAAATCTGTTTTAAAGGGTACCCCCAGCTGTGATGTTGATTATCTATTACAGGCCGTTTCAAATACTAACTGATAGTGACATGTTGGAGTGGCACCCAGACATGTATGACAGATCAGCTACCGGCCTACCCTGTGGACTGCACCGACTGAAAAGGCTGATCTATCCATCATACATATTGGTTGACACTCCTGGTTATGAGGACACAAAAGAGTGGATCCCCTATCAAAAATGTGTTCACCTGTAGTATCCACCACTCTGGTTCTCCAGGGTGGGCTCCACTGCACAGTAGATGGAGGTCTGGGCCCCCTGGACGGAGTTCTTTGTGAAGGGACTCACCATCTTCATGATGGTTTGCTGAGGCCCGTTCAGGTGACGCCACAGTTCTGTCTGCACTACCCCTGGGTGTAGCGAGTAGGCAGTCACGCCGGTCCCTGGAAGATAGCAATATGGCTTTAATATCTCTCTGAGAGTAGCCATATACTGGAATTCAAACTGCAGCGACAGCACCATCTGTGGCAACAGAGGTTGGTGCAACTGTTGCCAAGATATAAAGCATGGGTAAATAATCCTTGTTAAACTTTAATTGTGATTTATCACCATTAAGCATTACTAAAACAAAAGTCTTCAACAGTTTATGGAAGGGCTGGTTAGAAGCAAATTAAATGTTTCATACTAATACTATAATCATTTATGTTGCACTTTTCAAAATAACAGTGAGACATTTTCTGTAAAGTGCGTGAAATAAAAAAGATCATAGTTATAGCCAACCTTCTAGTTTCTTGGCCAGTGAGCGCGTGAACAAGACATTGGCTAGCTTGCTCTGTTGGTAGGCGGTCTTCTTATCGTAGCTCTTCTCACTGTTTAGGTCGTCGAAGTTCATGGATCCCCAGGCGTGAGCCATGGAGGACACGGTAACGATCCGGGCAGGTGCCGAACGTTTAATCAGATCGATCAGCAGGTGTGTCAACAGGAAGTGACCTAGCAAAAACAGTAAAAGAAAAAGAAAATAATTATATTAACTTCTTAAAGTTATATAAAATACAGAACTGTTTTCTATCAAAACACCCTCAGTATTTACATAACATAATGATGATGGTTACATGTTTGAAAAAAAAAAAAAAAAAGGGTGAACCAATGGGAAGAAATCACAGTTCATCAGCAACATCAAGGGTTTGCTCCTCCTACCAAGGTGGTTGACTCCAATTTGCATTTCAAATCCGTCCACTGTCTTTCCGTATGGAATGGCCATGATGCCAGCGTTGTTGATGAGGATGTTGAGTTTGGACTCGCCTGCATTAACACATTCATAGATCGGGCATAAATCAATCTTAAAAACATACCATATGAATTTAGCTCTTTTAATCAAGTTGTGAGTAGTGTTTTGATATACAGTGTGATTCAATTATTCATCATTCATTGTATTACTTGATCTTGTGTTGTTGAGTGGGTGTGTACACTCATGGATAAATGTGAGGCATATTACAGCATTTTCAGTGACCCCAGTTGCTAGAACAGCACTTTATAAAATCCAATGCGAGGTAATGCATCGTGTTCAGCACCACCCTCAATAAGCGATTGCAGGCCTTTAAAAAAAGTAATAAAAAAAGAATCAACCCTCTAGTGACATAACGCATGGGAGTGTCCACCCAGATGCATGATGGCTAAATCATGCCTACCAGTTGGTACAGTCCACTTGGTAGGCTAATCTATTCATCTATGGCTTGCAATGGCTGAGCAACACCACACTTGGTGATAAAATGTAAAATTACTCCCAACGAGTAGCTACTCCGACCGGTCCAGACCTTGGTTGACTGCTTCAGCAAACTCTCTGATCGACTTGGTGTCTGATAAATCCAGTTTCATGTACACCACGTTGGTGTTCTGGGAGCCGTCGACAACCTCCTTCACGGCAGCTTGTCCCCTCTCTGCGTCCCTGCACGCCATGATGATCCGGGCCCCTGCACAACATTTATGATTAGTCAGTTAAAGGGCTCCAATTTTACCACCAGGATTCAGGCTGGAATCTTTTCTAGTCTATCCACTGGTGACATCATAGGTGGGAGTGTCCCCTCCCTGCCGGAATGTACCAACTGGCTTGTAATGACTAATAAATGACCACACCTGGTGGTGAAATATGGGCCTTTATACTGACTGCTTAGACCCGTAATTGCGATGAGTCAACGTCGCCGCCATATTGGAGATCATAAACCCTTAAAAAAAATTGTTTTATTGAATTAAGTTGAGAAATGTAAACGTTATAGTGCGTTTCATCAACAAAAAAAAAAAAACACCTCCCTCGTTTACTTGTGTTTACTCCCTCGCTTACAGGCCAGCCGATGTGTGCGTAAACAGCGCCCTCTAAATGAATAGGAGAGATACAGCAAAACCGGCTAGTAATACATGATTGTGGGAACATGATTTAAATATAATATCTAGCGGATCATTATTTTATAGATCACACAAAATGAATATAGGCCTACGATTCATGGTCGTAAATAGCAATCCCCTTAACCTAATCATTGCTACCCACTAGCACGTATGATGCAATGTTATGTTACATCCTCAATGGCAGTCTCGTACGTATGATTACATCGCGTACTTGCCTCTTTTGGCCAGGTCCAGGGCCGTCTCCTTGCCGATCCCCGTGTTGGCCCCCGTGATAACCACCGTTTTGTCGTCAAGCCTCGCGTTGGAGGACCAGGGTCGGAAGAGGTTTCTAAGACATGTGTCGCAACCGGTTCAACTTGTGTAATCAACTTAGGGGTGTGATGGCATACACGTTGAAACAAAAGAAAGAGCATCCCCCCGTCATCCAAAAACACTTAAAAATAAGAAATATATATATATTAATTAATCCAAATAAATGCAGCTACTTCGTTAACTTCACAACATTACCAATTGCATTGCAGCTGTGTAAAATCCATTACGATAAGTAACTTACAGCTAACTTCTAGCCTCAGTCTGAGTTGTATTAGTCGCAGAGTACTTACCTAAACTTCTGCATCATGAGTGAATATCGAAACGCGAGGATTTTGATCACTACTCTGTAAGGCACTGAAGGTAAACTTCCACTTATAGGACAGAGGCGAGGTGAAGGCGTCGATGGTTTGCGGAAATGTGTATTGTACTACTTCTGCTTCTTTGTTATTTTTATATCTAAATTCTTGCCACGTTACCGCCATCTACTGTTCACGGAGAGGAAGGACGATTTCCTTTAATAATAAAAAAACATACATTCTTGCTGAATTTTCTAACAATAGGGATGTTGTCAATGTATACGTCAACCTAATTTTAACTCTTGACCTTTCCTTTCACCTCATATCTTTCACTGTTGGCCGAACACAACATGACCGATCAGTCACCATAGGTTGCTTTTTAAACAAATGTCACGCACTAAGTAGTGCATAAATAAATACTTTTGTATTTGATTCCCTACAATTAAATTTAAAGGTTTATAAAAGGTGCTCTACAGTCAACCCAGCAGATAAGCCGAAAATGAGTGACTAATACCAGACCGTGATCCAACAATGTCGATAAATAAAGTATACAAATATAAGACACAATCTAAATTTGTATAATCGATGTAATGGTATTGCATCAACTACCTATTCGTTGATGAAAAACGAATGTGCATTTACAACTTTTCAACCGATGCGTTCAGCGCGCCTCACATTTACGTTTCCCTGCCACCAGTGGGCGTCATTGTACTTTGTATAATTATAACTAAATAAAAATCTTACATTTGACATAAAGGTGTTCCATTGACATACCATGTCATAAGATGCTAATGGAAAATACATCCTCTATATCAATCGCACTGATATGTTTTAACATTAATAATTTACCACAGTTATATTACACCTTGTAACTTCAAGATGCACCGATGGAACAAAACAGTATTAGGCTCCACAGAACAAGCTCCCATTTGCCCACTCCCAGTCTTGTTGGGAGTTCAGAAGTTCAGCAACCAGGAACCATTTTTCTTCACCATCAGCTGAGTGTGTGCAAGAAGAAACTTCCTTCTTCCTGATTCACATAGTTTAGTCACCAATAACTGTGTGTGTGTGTGTGTGTGTGTGTGTGTGTGTGTGTGTGTGTGTGTGTGTGTGTGTGTGTGTGTCTGTGTGTGTGTGTGTGCGTGTGTGTGTGTGACACAACCTGTGTGACTGAGTCGGTAGTAAGGTTATACACACACATGTTTCAGTGTGCGTGCGTATATGTATTTGAAGTATCTGAGTGAGCAAGTGTGTATTCATGTGTGTGTGTGTGTGTGTGTGTGTGTGTGTGTGTGTGTGTGTGCGTGTGTGAGTGCTTGTGTGTGTTTGTTTGTGTAGACACAGGGACAAGGGGACAGTAGGCATCCCTGTGAGGACACAGTGGGTCATGTGTTTATCTATTTATGTAGTATTAATAATTACTATTGTCCTGATTAGGGGGACTGCAGGATATCCTATCTGAGGATGCTCTCCCGAGACTGAATCACCTTTCCTGACTCCTGATTGCATTGTTCTTTCCCTCCTCGTGTTTGGTTAAGGACTGGAGGACAGTGGATGTTTTTGAGGTTGGGTCTGTTGATTGGCGACTGACCTGGTGTACAGTGTGTGTCTATGCGGGTCAATATCGTCCTACAAAGGACCATTAGGGACTCTATAGAGGTAGTGTGTTTGAAGTGGGACTTGAGTGCGAGAGAAACGCTCGTTAGCATATGTCCTGTGACATGTCTTGCTGTATTTGTGACCAAATAGAAGCAGTGCATTTGCATGTTTGTTTCTTTACTGTGTGTGTTTGTGTGTGCATGTTTGTGTTCATGGTAGCGTGTGTGTGAGTGCATGTATGTGTGTCTGCCTGTGTGTGTGTGCTTGTGCACATTTGTGTACATTCACTGCGCTGTTTGGCTTCATTGAATAAACGGTTGGCCTTTGGATCTGAATCTGTCAGCAATAACAGTTTACTCAGAGGAATTGGCCATACAGGAGAGAGAAGACAATAGAGAGTGTTCCCCAGACTCTGAACAAACCATGAGGGATATCCATTAGCAACAGAAAACTAATCTCTATAGGACTGGTAATTGAGACACGTATTTTTGTGTATTTTATTAACTGAAAAAACAGACAGACAAACATGCACACAAGGCAAAGGAGAGCTAGGTTAAATCAGATTTGAACGAATTTGTGCTAAGTCTATGGAACATTGGTTGTGATGCACACACACACACACGCACGCACACACACACACACACACACACACACACACACACACACACACACACACACACGTGAATCAAAGTATTTTCAATAAAGATATATTTACATTGCATTGAAACTTAACAGTTGTGCTTATAGAAACGTAAAAATGTGTCAAAAAGTTAGATGGCAGTAGGACAGAACACAACATTAAATAGAGTCAATCTTTTCATCCTGTACCATACTGTAGGCTTATGTTTTGTTGTACCTACCTGTTTCAACTATCAACAAATGTTTTAGATCATAAATATTTTGAATTTAGTTGATGGGTCTCTTTCTATTAAAAACCTAATGCCTCAGGCAAAAGTGACAACAACAAAAACAGGGTCTAATGTTATGGTGTGACAGTGTGACTTTATTTTGCCCTTTTAGCTCAGGCCAGCTGTGTACCATAGCAGGTAGCGGAGCAGGTAACTCGTGTTTACGTTACAAGAATGACGCCAGCGCCACGGCACCTGCAGCTAGCCAAACATGGGCACAGACTGCTAGCTTACTGCTAACGCAAAGTTCAGCCAACACACTCTATAGAAGTTTTTGAGTTTTGGGCTACAATAAAATAAAATAAATAACACATATGTTAAATAAATGTTGTAGTCTCCTACTACAGTCAAACATTAAATAGGGTTCAGGGCTGAATGAGGACCTTCAAGTTATTCTTTAAATAATAAATAGGGGCAACATGTTTTGTGGATGTCCCGGACTATGTTTACTTGCTGAAGTTAATCTAGTTGATTTATGAGCCATAGCCTAATTATGCTCCCTAAATTAATTGATCACTCACGGGTTGGCTAAATTAGGTTGCCCAGTTTCAGAATAAAAACCATTGTGAAGGTCAAGAGGTCACACCTCTCCACATCCAGAATAACATCCAATGGGCAACAGTAGCCTGTTGATGACAGTTCATTCCTGTCCACACCTCCCCAACCCCACCTATTAAAGTTTTTTTTCACCCCTACTTGCGCCAACCTCAATGTCCTCCATCTATATTATTCTCTCAACAACACTTAAACGTTCCAATTCCACCACCCTGACTCTAACACCAACCCTTCCCCTCCACGGAACGCACAATCTCCCACAATTAATGGTATGTTTTCCCCCTCGTAAACAGCTGGACTTTTTCCTTGAAGATACCAATCTGAACCTTCATAATCGCATGCAACCCCCCCCCCCCCCCACCCCACCCCCACCCCCAGTGGTCTTGTTACGCATGAATATCATGGTCCCTTCATCTTGTACAGGACCGTTGAATGATCCACTCTGAGTGCAAACATTAAACCGTGCCACATGGGTGACACTGATAACACAGCATACAGGCCTGTTCTCAACACAGTCTCAGAGCAGCTGTAACAGCTGTTAAAGTAGTTGACAGAATGTAACAGTAGTTGACATGTCAGGGATAATGGGCTAGCTTTAAATTTGCCATGTATCCTCATTACATGGCTACTTTCTAAAGAAATCAATAATGTGACCTGAATAAAAACCAAAAATGTGTTGCTTCTTCAAAACATCTATTTGATTCTACGGTTGGAGTCTATGATCAGATCTGCGTCCATAGCAATGCTCTGTTGTTCATAGCAGCAGTCTGCTATTAAGAAATAACAGCCTGTAGAATGCTGTACTTGACCAATCAGAATCTAGTATTCAACAAAGCCGTGTCATAAAATGTGACAGAATGTAACAGTATACCTAGTTGACAATAGTTGACAGAATGTAACTAGTTAACAAAATATAATAGAAGTTGACAGAATATAACAATAGTTATAGGCAGTAGTTGACATAATGTAAACGTAGTTGACAGAATATGAAAGTCGTTGACAAAATGTTACGATTGTAGACAGAATGTACCTAGCTATCAGAATGTAGCAGTAGTTGACCACACTCTGTGCAAACAGGAGTGTCTTGTGGAATTGCCATGGGAAAGCAAACTTTTGCTGCAGAGTTAATGAGAAGGGCTGGAAAGTAGGACAAAGTACCTCCCTTGGGCCCCCAATTGGCGCCTTGTTATCAGACAAATTGTTTGTCCAAAAAAAAGAACCCAAAAAAAGGAAATGTTTGTATTACATAACTACTACCCCTTCACCCCGAGGCTCTAGAATGTACACGTAAGTGTAAATGTACATGTCTGCTTAATCTACATCTTCTGTTGAGCATTTGTACTAAGAGAAAAAAAGACAGAAGATTTGAGAAACAGGGATATTAGATCGTGGCTTTGTAATTTTTTGGTTTGTCTCATGTAAGTTGTTCACTGCTGCCGTTACATTTTGTATGACATTATTCAAAATTAATCATTTGGAATTTGCTAGATTTTGATCTGTAAAAAGAATAAAAAGTGTTTGGCACATTGGGACTGAAGATTGGAGAGGATGTAATGCTGTGCCTCAACCTCAAAGTTTATAGTTATGATTATATTATACGCCAAGCAGTTTGAAGCACTGTTAGAGTTTATAGTTATGATTACACGCCAAGCAGTTTGAAGCAGTTATAGTTATTATAACACGCCAAGCAGTTTGAAGCAGTGCTAGAGTTTATAGTTATGATTCCACGCCAAGCAGTTTGAAGCAGTGCTAGAGTTTATATAGTTATGATTACACGCCAAGCAGTTTGAAGCAATGTTAGAGTTTATAGTTATGATTACACGTGAAGTAGTTTTAAGGCCATTCGAAGCCGCCATCTTGGTGCTTTTTCACAATTGGTTGCTGGATTTCTGGTAAATAAGTACCAAGAACCTAGGCTTGAACTTTATTAAAACATCCCTGAATCAGGAACAATCCAGGTTAGCTTCTAGGCAGGAGGTCAGCAAACTGACCCAATCCTAATTCAACACACACACACACACACACACACACACACAAACACCAAATAGGATAATGTCTGAATGACTGAAAATGATTCACGTTCCCTTCAGCCAGTTCTGCTTTCTGAGCTCCTAACATGTACAGACACATGTCGCTCTCATGGCTCACACCACACAGCCACTGTGACTGGATTCTTGCGAACAACCATTTCCCAGATGACCGACCTTGCATACTGTCATCCACCTACCCTCGCCTCCTTTCTCCAACGCCACCTGCTCCTAGTTCCAAACACACCGTTTTGGTTGGACATGTCCATTTGTCAGGCCTCTGGATCAGAACATTTACGTTTCCAGCGATCGAACTACAAAGAGAAACACACACTTACAGTACAAGGCCATATATAGGTCTGCCTCAAAGAGTACCTGTTTTGAGGTTATGCAACAGAACAGCATTCATTCCCAGACAGGGGTTAGCCTCTTACAGGTGATTGATGTCAATGGTGCTGCAACAAAGTCATGCTTGTTGATTTTACAGTTCTGTGTTAATGGGTAATCTAAAAAAAGAAACAGAGTGGATTGAGCTCAAAGTTTAACATTCCATTTCCAGAAGTTATATCTCTGGAGGCAGGGCGTTCCTCTCAAACACTCACCAATGAAAAGGCTGCCTTGGGATTTCTGAGGTGTCATCAGTCAAACATTGTAAATGTTTCTCCTACACAAGATCATAACATAAATTATATGAGACAACTGTACAACCAATGAAAAGACTATCCCTTACTTGGATCATTAAGATATGGTTAAACAGCTAAGAGACACGTGGGATTTACTAGGTAACAGCTTAGGTTTATTTAACAGCTAAATATGATATTATACTTTATATTATATTATTATACTTTATTGTATTCATATGCATACATAACTCATAGTGACATACTATCTGAAGGTCTATTGAGGCATATTTTCTCCAATCGGTTCTGCCAGATTCCCGCAGGGTGAATACAGTGTCAACTATCGCTAGCAGCATGCTAACAACAACAGGGAATCCGCTAGCAAGTCTCTCTCCATCGTCTACCACTCTTTAGCACTAAGTACAGAATGTTCCTGGCATAATATAGGCTGTACCAACCCACTGGCACCGCTATATACATACTAACCCTAACCATATTCAGTTTTGGCACGGGACGTCATCACACTATGACATTTTAGTCATGGCGCTCCCAGTCGCCCTTCAGAAGAGATCAGGTCTAGCCTGTCTATTTACTGTGATAACCTGATCCTGTACAGACTGCAGCTGTAATTTATCACACTGACTCAATCACCCACAGGGCAAGTGGCTACAGCCAGTCGCCCTGGCCTAGCCAAACTACGCAGGGTGTGTTGTATTTCATAGATAGGGCTCTGCATGTGTTTTTATATATGATATGTTTCTTTTCCCCCTCATGGGTTCCAACATAGTGAGACTTCAGGAGGTAGAGCAGGGGGAGGGTTGCTGTTGGTTGTCACCGTGAATGTATGTGTGTGAATGAGTAAATGTCAATGTTATTGAGTGAATGTCTGTGTGAATGAATTAATGTCTATGGATGAGTGAATTAAATAATGTATGTCTACAAATTAATCAAAGGGAATATGAGACATAACATGTAAAGTGCCTTAACTCTAAATATATAAGTTTTCACTAAATATAACTTCTGTAATTTGCCAGGAAGAGAGCGTGTTAAGCACAGTTGGATTTCAGGAAAGAGCAGTCAAACACCGGTGTAACCAGAAGGGCTTTCTACTGTATTCAATATAAATCTAAACACAGAGTCCCTCAGGGTGTTTTGGTCTTGGCTTTTAGCTGTAATTAGTTTACTGGTTCATTATGGAGCTGGAGCTGTGTGTATACAAACACACTGTTGAATTCTCACATTATTACTCTGCTATCATTTTTAAACCCTTCAATTGTTGTCTGGTTACAAAATGACATTGTAGTTATGTTGTTTCGTTACTACACTTCTGTCCGACCTTAAACATTGATACTTAGAGTTCAAACAGTTACCTACAGTTAAAAACAAACTACTGAAAACACGGCACAAAGAGGCAGACAGATGGTTGAGTTGTGTGTATGAGTATAAAACGATTTGACAGACAGGTGAATGACGCTTGTTCCTCGTCAAGCAGAACCAAGATTTCCTCTGTCCTCCTGTGACCAACAGGCTTATCAGCAGATAAAGGCTCCAAATCAAAACCCAAGGCTGAAGCAACAGGTGGAGGGATTAGATGTTGTACTTTATATTACGTTAAATCTACATCTGTTACAGAGGCCTTGAGGAAAAGGCCAGATGCTAGTGTAAAATCGGGACTAAAGCCTCGTGTACATTCAGGTCAGGTTTCAATAAAATAATCAAACATATTATTGTCAAGCGACAAATATTCACATTTATTAAAAGTCCCATTTGGTTAATCCACTACTGTCAAAGAATGAATGAATGTTTAATTAATATTCTTGGTGTATTTAGTTTCACCTTTTTGGCTTGAATATTAATTTATTATGATGCTACATCAACACATACATTGAGTCATTTGGCTGAAGCCTTATCCTAGTCGACTTTGGATAAATCTGACTGTGGATACACTTTGCTGATATCAGTATCTGTGAAGTCTGTGAAGGAAGGAGGAAAGAATTTACTGGTAAATGGTAAATATCTGTACTGGTAAATATCGATGTCTATAGAGTAACCCGGCTCTAAGAAAGATTGTTATTAGTATTTTCCAGTTTGTGACTTATGAGGGGAAGTGTTCTGATTAGATGAAGGCTTAACAAGTGGGACTTTCTCATCTCTGTTTACATTCTGCATGTGAAACGCACATGTTAGCAGGACTCCTGCTCTATACCTATAAATCATGTTGGCATGAATGTGATCCGGCCATGTGTGAGAAAATGACCCTGCTATGTGGGAAAATACTACTGGCTATTGCTCCAGGTAAGTCAGCATCACGTTAATACGTAATGTGTTGTGCACCCGGCATGTGTTCAACTAGATTTGTAGCAGTTCAGGATTTCATTTGCCTCAATGAACAAGGCTCTGGGGGCGGGGAGTATTGAGTGTCTGGGTGCCTATCTACTGCTGGTACTTCACTCTGATCAAACTGCAGCCACTGCAGACCTCAACAACCATTTAATATCATAATATGTACAACACCCTTGTTTAGAATACTATTAGTAATTGACTATATTGACATTTAGCAGGTAGGGGCATCTTATTCAACGACAGCTAATGGTAGACTGAGGATATCGGGGTTTGAAACTTTTCTTTCTCCGAACTTGTGTCCGAACTTTATCCGTACTGTAACTTTAAACTGCATTAGCTGCATTTGCTGTCGGCATTGCAGCAGCTCTGCAGTGTGGGCCAGGTGAGGTACGCTGCACCACCGCATAGACCCCAGTAACCTCGGAGAGAGAGAGACAGGCGGCTGAAGGTCCAGGCAGAGGTCGGGGTGACTGCAAACAGTATGGAGACGGATGCTTGAGAGAGGAGCGTAGAGAAGGGGAGAGAGGGGTGTGTAGAGGGGGAGATGGGGAGAGAGAGGGGGGTTAGAATGAGAGAGGGGGGAGAGAGTATAAGTAAACCGTACGCAGTATGGAAAAAGAGGAAGAGAGAGAGTGTAGGGAGGGGGAATGGGGAGATTGTGGGGAGATAGGTTGAGGGGGGGGGGAGTAAATGTAGATAGGAAAGTATGCAGTATGAAGAAGGAAGCTTGAGACGTGAGAGGGAGAAAGGGGAGTAAGAGAGAGAGAGTGAGGAAAAGAGAGACAGCGGGGAAATTGGGGAGAGAAAGGGGAGAAAGAGAGATGGGGATAGATAAAATGGAAACCTGGATATAGTGCACGCCTGTAATGCTCTGCAAGTTGAGTGGCAGGACTTTTATGCTGCCCTTCATTCACATACACAAAGACAGAGACTATCAAAGAGAGAGACTATCAGAGATAGAGAGAGAGAGAGAGAGAGAATGAGAAAGAGAGAGTGAGAGAGCGGGAGGGAGGGAGGAAGGGAGGGAGGGATAGACAGAGAGAGTGTTCATATGCATGTGAATGAGAGGGTAACACAGCAGCTCTGACTGGACTCTTGGTGGAACAGAGGAGAAAGCGGCCAACTGCCAGCTCTTCATATTCTGTCAATGTCTTTAGTTCTGGATCTCTACACGGAGGCATTCAGGGCCCATTCTCAGCCACCGAATCCTCTCTAAGTCCTTGACAGAAAGTTCTGAAATCATTCATGATGGTATGTTTTTGTGCGTTTAAATGAAACAGTTTAATGTTTAACGTTCAACTGAAATACTTGGACACATATAATTAGGTAATCACAGTGTAGCTGTGGATACCTATTGTTATTATAGGGTTTGGGTATTATTATATTGGATTGGTAACGCCTATATCTCTGAGGTGGACTGGTCAAAGGTTTGGGGTATATATACATATCCCCGGTAAGCAGGTCTCGAAAAAGTTTTGTGCCACAATTCCCATAGGGGCCGCTATAACTTCCGGTCACAGTTAAACAGCATTTCCACCCCGTTGGATTAAACATTCTGAAACTTGGTGTACATGCCTTATTTGGCATGCTGAATATTTTTGCCATTTGGACCCATAAGGTCCGAAAGGATAGATTTTGCTGTACAGTAAAAACTTCGTGAAAACTTAAAAAATGTTGTTCTTCAGAACCATAGGTTCAAATGAAAAACATGATATATGGACCTGTCTGATAAAAATCCCAAGAAATGGTTTTGATTGTGTGAAAATGGCAGAATTATGGCAAATTCAATATATGCTGATTAGCAAATATTATCCTATCTAGTGTTTGAGTGTGTGTGTGTGTGTGTGTGTGTGTGTGTGTGTGTGTGTGTGTGTGTGTGTGTGTGTGTGTGTGTGTGTGTGTGTGTGTGTGTGTGGGGGGGGGGGGGGTTGGATTACGGGGGTTACTCAAAAACAGTGCTGAAGAACAAAGACGGAGGCATAGGTGTGTCTATGAGTTATTACTACACCCGTGATTCACTTGAAAAGGGCGGGCACTGGGATAGGCTGTGAATACCTTGTGTAACTGCTTGCAGTCCTAGCTCTTACTGCCACACTAACTATAATGACCTCAATCTTACAAAGATTTAAATGTGCAGTGCTTGCAGGGAATTCAAGTTGAGGTTGAGATGTATCTGCCAATTTTATGCCATTTATGTACCATATATGACAAGCTTAAAGAGATTATGGGTTGATGAGGGCGTTCTAACTACAAGGTGCGTATGTTGAACAAGCAAGCACACGTAATGTTTGTGAGTTTGTGAGTGAGGTTTTTAGTGAACCTCTCCACTCATCTCAAACAGCTTTAAATTTTTTATCTATTCTTTTAATTTTGTATAACCTTTATTTAACCAGGTGAGTAAAGGTGAGATTCAAAAGATTTTCTAAAAGCACCCTGGCCAAGAAAGCAGCAAAATAAACATGGCTGCTTTTTGCATCTTCTTTCCAAAGTGTTTTTCTCCCCTCATTTTATGCGTTTTATATGCTAGTTTCGATCACCCATCTTTGTAATGTAGTGCGGGTGGAAATACAGAGCCCCTGCGATCAATGTATTGTCTTGTTGATGCCCTTAGCCTGTTGACAGCCATGGATTCTGGAGCCCGGCCTGGAAAAGTACTATTTTTACGGTTCACCTTTTTTTTTTTTCTGCTTGTTTGCACAAATCAAACAGTCCGTCCCAGACTATCCATCCACGCACCAACCCCGTTCCTTCAAGGTTCGTACACTAGGGGGAGAGAACTGAAAACTAAACTGCATGGCCATGGCAGTATCACATCTTTTTGACGTTGCTATGACAACCATTTGGACGGCGATGAGGGGAGGGGTGGGATGTCTGCTCCTTTTTTGACACAAAAGATTCTTTATAATGGTGGCGAGATAGACAAAGAGGAGGAGGAGAGAGAGAGGGGAGAGAAAGAGTGGGAGGAGAGGGTAAGGGGTGGGTGAGGGGGAGAGACACAGTGTACAAGCCAGAGGCTGGGATGGGAGAGAGAGAGACAGAGCGAGAGAGAGAGAGAGAGAGAGAGAGAGAGAGAGAGAGAGAGAGAGAGAAAGAGAGGTTAGGCGAGACCATGAGAGGGGGGAGATACAGAGGGGTAGAGGTAGAGTGAGAGGGGTGAGAGAGAGAGAGAAAAGGAGAGAGAAAAGAGCTTAAAGAGACTAAATGAGCAACAAAGAGGAGAGAGAGAAGTGTAGGTGTGAGATATATAGACTGAGAGGAGGGAGTGAAAAGAGAACGATAGAGAGAGGAGAGAGAGATGCGAGGAGAGAGCGAGAGAGAGAGAGAGAGAGAGGACATTCTCTCTCTCTCTCCAACCCATTCATCCCAATGGGTTTTAGCACGTTGGGATGAATGTTAAAATCACTTTATCGCTCCTCTTTGTAGCTCCTCTTTGTCTACTGGTCTTAATTTGGCAGGCGCACTGGGACAAGCTAATGAGCTGTAGCAGAGCGTTCCATGGCTACTGGGAATGCTGGTAATGAGAAGGGATGACCATGAATGCTCGTTTTGGACGTCAGTATTTGCTGACTGAATGTGTTTAAATGGGTTGATAGATATGGCAACTAGAACAAGTAATGTGTGGAAGGTTTTTGATGAAATCGATGACTTTAATGTTCACTTCCAGTTTAAGTATAACTAGTTAACAAAGAGTCCAATGGGCAATCATTTGTGCATTTGTGTAAAGAAAAAAACGCTGAGGCAGACAACAACAAGTAGACTCAAATCCCCTTGCTTGCTAGCAGTGTGCGTTAGATATTCGTTCGTTTGAAAATATGTGTGGGTTAGTGTTTTATAGGCGTTCTGTGTGTGTTTGTTTGTGTGTGCCTGTGCAACCCCAGCCATCCAATCATCTCTCCTTCACCTTAACAGACAGACAATCACAACGGAGATCTGTCCTGGTATCCATGCCAACGAGATGCAGGGCTGCCTCCCCCCTGGCATCAGAAAGATTTTTGACCTGGAATTGGCAAATAGCACTGGCAGACACACACACGCCCACACACACACACAATTATCAACACACACACACGCGCATGCATGCACGCACACATGCACCCATGCACACACACACACACACAATAACACACACATCCACACACACACACACACACATCTTGGCAGTCTGAAGCTTGCTTGTTTTTTTTATCTGGAAAGCCAAAGAAACAGTTCATCATCTTCATACTTTGTGCTGGTTAATACAGTAAATAAAAAATGTATACAATTTACAAAGCGGAAAATACACGACATATGATTAATAAAAAGATCAAAAGAGGACCACGTCACATAAAAGCCAATACTTTATGATTGAAGAAGTCTGCCCGCCTTATCTCCTCAGGCGGGTCTTTCTAAAGCATGATGGCTCTGATGGAAAACCCACGGTCCCCACAGGACCCCACGGTCCCCACTGGACCCCACGGTCCCCACAGGACCCCACGGTCCCCACAGGACCCCACGGTCCCCACAGGACCCCACGGTCCCCACTGGACCCCACGGTCCCCACTGGACCCCACGGTCCCCACAGGACCCCACGGTCCCCACTGGACCCCACGGTCCCCACTGGACCCCACGGTCCCCACAGGACCCCACGGTCCCCACAGAGGACCCCACGGTCCCCACAGGACCCCACGGTCCCCACTGGACCCCACGGTCCCCACAGAGGACCCCACGGTCCCCACTGGACCCCACGGTCCCCACTGGACCCCACGGTCCCCACTGGACCCCACAGGACCCCACGGTCCCCACTGGACCCCAGGGTCCCCACAGAGGACCCCACGGTCCCCACTGGACCCCACGGTCACGGCCACCTATTTATCCATCAACTGAAATTGTGTGTCTGACTATGACATTTGAAGGACATTTATTCACAACAATAGAGAAAATACAGTTTCAGGGGAGGGGAAGTGTATTAGGAAGTATTAGGAAGCATTTCCATGTTTGTTGGCAGTACGGTCACATTGGCGAAGCTTAGCTCGATCTCCATTAATCAGCCTGACCCTTGGAATATTTAATACAGATAAATCCAGAAATCCTCTTTAAATAGAACAGGAACAAATAGGTATTAGGCAGGATGCCAAGAGAAAGATTCAAAGTGAAAAACGTTGAATCTTGTCCTATGTCTGTGGAGGGGAGTCTGAGTGTGGGTCAGCTGTGATGGTAGGTAGTGTTGCTGGAGGTTGGCCTCCATATCACCACTTCTCAGCCCCAGAAGCATGCTTTACATTCCTGTCTCTCTGTCTGTATCCTATCCTTGCCTGGTTCCACCCAAAACATGCAGTCAAGGCTAGCTCTATGCCCTCCATTATACCTTAGGTGTGAGCCCTAAGATATGTGTGTGTTTGACCTTTGGACCCCTGTGAGGGACCGACGTCTTGCTTCAGTCGGCTGGGATAGGCCACTTTGGCCACCACTCTGACCAGGAGTAATCTCAACCATCATTCCTGGTCAACATGGATTTAAAATAAGGATTTGAAGATGAAATGAGAAAATAAAAGATACAAATGTTATAAATCCCTGATGGGATATGAAGGTCTCACTGCTATACATAATATAGGACAGTAGGAAGAATTAAAAAAAATGTATAAGAATATGCCAAAAACGACAAAACAATATTGAAAACTCATTAAATCAGTCAACTTGGCATTGAAACGTGTTTCATGACCTAGCATAAATACTGGCTACCAGTAAACGGCATACTCGCCATACAATTATTTTACCGTCTACAGTTAGCCCAAATTGAGCCATTCAATGAGCCGTTAGGTCTATGAGCCTTGGTTTGATAAATTACAGCTAGCCGGCTATGCTAATCTGTGAATTGTGCTTGATACAAGACTCTGGATTTGGCTAAGGTGCTTAGAGATGTGTTATATATAGAGTTAATGGGATTTGGTCTCTCTGGGAAACAACCTTGATACTGGAGCAGGAGAAGACTTGATTCACCACCACCCTTTCTCATGGTGGTTATCATACTGTTTCATTTATTTCTGTGTACTGGTTGGAACTTACAGGAAAGAAATGTCCCCAGTTTTTGTTCTGCAGTTCAAACTATGTGCCTAATGTAGCTGTACAGTTTATGTAGCTTATGTTGCTAACGTAACTAATGTAGCTAGTGTTGATGCTAAATATTGCTTATGTAGCTAATACGGCTAATTTATCGGATTTGTCTAATGCTGCTAGCGTGGCTAATGTAAATAATGTGGCTAATGTAAATAATGTTTCTTATGTGACAAATCTTCAGATGCAAAGTGTTGACTTTTAAATAATCTTAGAGCAGGATGAATGCAGACCTTTGTTACTCCATAAGCATCTTAGTCAAATTACTGATGGATTGAGGAAGTGCTGCAGTAAATCCTACAAGCTCAAGTGTGTTGTGATGCTAAATATTAGCCTGTGAAACAAACCCTCTGGTTAGCGCGGTGTCAAAACAAACATCCCCTTATTTACCCCTTTGTCTCCTCACTTATTTATAGCACAACTTTGAGAAGGTCTTGGGACTTTTGTCAATGTGTTAAAATAGACATTGCCAAAATATAATAAAAGGGAGCATAATATAAATTGGCAGAATATAATAGAGAATAAGATGATGGGTAAAGTACGATCAAATAGAACTGACAGTACAGAACGGAAAATAATAGATTAGACAATATGGACAATAGTCTAAACCTGTTCAGAAACTTCAGAAAGATCAGCATTATTCTGCTGGGCTGTGTGTCATGGTCTGAAGTTATCTAATTTTAATTTTAAGTATTGCATGTTAATGCATAGACACATGGCGCATACACGTGGTGCTTTACCAACTCAAAACAGCTTCAAACTACATCAGTGTCCTATAACCGTGTCTCCAAAATGTCCGACCGGTTATCTGACGATCTATAATGGCCAACTGGATGCATAACCTCAAGCATTCCTCGTGCAGCCACTGGGGAGTTGGCAGGATTGCAATCAGATGGACGATTAGTCGGCTTGTTTTCACTGCAACTTTGCAAGAGATCTTCCTGTTTGGTTTCCCAACGCTGAGAGACTCCCAGTAGACTATCTGTGGTTTCAATCACACTGTCCTCCTCAGATCAGATGTTGTGAGCCAAGCTAGATGTACACTCTTTATTGTGAACGGTGGCATTTTTTCAGATTTTTCATGCAAATAATTCCACGTTCAGCTTTAATTGAATAATGATCATTCACCAAGTATTTAAGCAGTGAAAGCGAGAGAAATATATGATGAAGTTTTCGCCAGGGTTAGCATTAGCTTGAATAAGCATTTGCTGGGGTAGTGTTAGCATCAGCTGGGGTAGTGTTAGCATCAGCTGGGGTTAGCTTCCTTCTGGGATAAAACACAGAGCTGGAGGACATATATGTCACTCAGCTGTTTGTACAGAACATGAATATTATTAGCATTAGAGATAGAGCGAGAGACACAAGGACATTAAGTGAAAAACAGAGAGATAGAACATTAGAGAGAGTGTGAAAGCTTGTGGGGGGAAGGCAAGTGTGTGGGAGGAAAGAGAGGGAGGGAGGGGGAGAGAGAGAGAGAGAGAGAGAGAGAGAGAGAATCCCTCTGGCTCTATGCTGTACCAGTAACTCAGTAACATTTGCTTTACATGCATGTCTACACACACACACACACACACACACATGCACACACACATGCACACACACGCACGCACGCACACACACACGCACACACACACACACACACACACACACACACACACACACATACACACACACACACACACACACACACACACACAGATACACAGCATCCAATCCAGTGGTGATCCATGTTTGTCATATTTACTGTGAAGGTGTCATCTCCATTTGCCAGTGACAACCACTGCAAGCCTTCAGAGGACTTTTTGGATCTCACAATTCTGCAAAGCTGCACATACGATGTGCAGTTTCATGCTAGTCCTTCCCAAAGCTAGCATGAAGTTGATGATTAGCCGTGTTGCTTTACCAACACTGAGAGACTCCCAGCAGCCTATCTTTGGTTTCAATCACACTGTCCTCCTCAGATCAGATGTTGTGAGCCAAGCTAGATGTACTGTCTGGATGTACGTATTTGTAATACAAATAAATCCAAGTTCTGCTTTTTGAGTAATTAGCATTTACCTAGTATTTAAGCAGTGAGAAAAAATATAATGAAGTATGATGGATGGTTTATTTTTTTTGTAAAGCCATTCAAATATCAAGTGCTGGGGTTAAAATAAAATAATTCTGATGTGGTGGAGGCATCAGGAAATATAATGTAACCATAAAGTACTGCTGCAGAAGCCAGACTTGGCCTGGGTTTCAATATGAACTTGATCCGACCCTATTATCTGACATGTCATGGTTGGCTGAACATCAAAATAAAAGCTTGTAATTAATTGTTTGTATCCAATATGATAATTCTCAGTTTTGTACCAATTCGGATGCTATTCCTTCTGCCTCATCAGAACATTGTCAAGCTCCATGCACTGTCCAACAAAATGTATGTCAAACACAAAGCATCCAACTGGAGAATTGAGGTTATTGAATTGGTTCAGATTCAGGAATGGGGTTAGCTAGCTGGGGTTAGTATTAGCCAGTGTTAGCATTAGCTTGGGTACGGATTAGCTGGGGTTAGTGTTAGCATCAGATGGGGTTAGCTTAATACTGGGATGAAACACAGAGCTATATAACATATATCACTCAGCTGTCTGCTGTCTGCTCAGAACAGGAATATAATCAGCATTCTGATGACTTTATAGACAACAGTGTCTTCATTTAAATCATCATCATTATCAATATCAACAATAGTATCATCATCATGATGATACTATTGATACTGTGTGTCTCTTCACTAGATATAGAGACACACAGAGAGATAGGGCAGGAGACAGAGAGTTAGAGATAGAGTGAGAGACACAGAGGGAGACAGAGTGAAAGACAGAGATGGAATGTGAGAGAAAGTGGAAGCTTGTGTGCGGGATGAAAGAAAGAGAGAGAGAGAGATGGAGAGTGCGTACCCCTCTCGCTCTACAGCTGTACCAGTAACTCAGGAACATTTGCTTTTTTGTTTTACATGCATGTCTACACACACACACAAGCATGCACGCACGACACAAACCCACATACGCACGCACGCACGCACACACACACACACACACACACACACACACACACACACACACACACACACACACACACACACACACACACACACACACACACACACACACACACACACACACACACACACTCACACAGCATCCAATCCAGTGGTGAGTCCATGGGTCCAGCTCCCCTCTGGCTATTCATCATATTTACTGTGAAGGTGTCATCTCCGGTTGCCAGCGTCACCGACCGCGGGTCTGCATCGGACATCTTGGATCTCACCTTTCTGCAAGGCTGCACAAACACGATGTGCAGTTTCATGCAAGGTCCTTCCCACAGCCAGCATTCACGGTTCCTGGTACACAGCAGTGTTTGTTCATCAAATGGAGGCCAAACTAAGGCGTGTGCAGTACAGTAGTCTTAGTTTGCTACATGCGTAGAACCTTGTACAAACTACTGAACATAGACAGTTATGTTATTACATTAGGTAAACAAATTATTTGTTTACCCTCCTACTTATTTGTTTAACCAATGTATTTATTTAGTAAACGCTTTACTTTCACACTGAGCTATTTTCTAGTACTATAAATTAGCTTATTGCTTCATATGTGTGTTGTGAAACTTTTCAGTATGCAACATTGACTCGGTTTTTGCAAATAAATAATAATAAATAAATAAATATTACATTTATAAATAAGAAATAATAAATAATGGAAAAGGTTGACCATTAACTGGGTACAGAGTTTATGTTGTAGAACTCATGTATGAAGCAGTACTATATGTTAGAAAATAGCCCAGCATGTTTGCTCCCCTTCAATCAATGCATTTATTTAGTTAGTTAACTATTTTGGTATAGGTTGTACACAATAACTTCATGCAGTAGGATCTTTAAAACAACATCGTAACACAACCAGGGAGGCTTCTGAAAGTCTTTCAAATGTACTTGATGGTCTGCATCAAAACAGCACTTATCCGTCCTCTGGGTCCATTTAAACTAACACTGCTAATACCATACCAAATGGTAATCCTTTTTTCTCCTGGGGTTACAGGATTATCATTTGAGAGAGAATTAGTAGCACTAGTTGAGCATTTCAATGGCCCAGTACTTCTTTGAGTTTGGTTATATATTTGGTTTATTTGAAGGACAAGTATTAGAATGAAAATTCGAATGGCCATGACTAGTAGTAGTATAATTGGTTTTACTAGCCGTGTATTTCAATGGCCAATTTCAATTATAGTATATATTTTTTAATAGTAGACCAGTTTAAGTATAGGTCATAGTATAATCAGCAGTGAATTTGAATGGTACAATAGTGCATGAGGTTGGTTTGCTATCAGCTGACAGTGCAGTGGTGTCAGGGCTGAGATTACACGACAAGGGGCCAAGTAAAGGGACCCCGCCCTGGAAGACCCTGGAAACCCAGGGTCTACTAACTCTATACTACCGCTCTTAATCCTCTCTACTACTGCGCTACAGACTCTGTACTTTCTGGCATTATTTAGCAGAAAAATCAGCTTCTTTATCTTGAACCATTTGTATTGGTTATTAATATATATTTGGATTTAAATGCACTTCCAACTGTTATGTAACAATTTCATGTTCAAATTGTAATAGTTGTATATACCACCTAACATATAACAACTATGACATAATATAAAATATTATGTATTGTATTATGTATTATATTGTCAGGAAACAGGGATGAGCTGAAAAAGATAAAACCTGAAAGATGGAAGAGGACCTGTGTTAAATTGAATAAGGTTGACTTATGTAACTAATGTTACTATATTATGTCATCTAACATTTTATATGTTGCAACAAGAGGAGATTGCAACTATGACCTCATAAAACACTAAGATTGTATTTTAAAACAAGTTTATTATGACGCTTATTTGTTGGGGACCTGTCAAAATGAAAGCCTGCTTATACAACTTCCCTATGGGGCTGTGTTTGCAAACGCCTCGCTCTTTATCCTTTTATTCCTTAACAAACTCATTCATCAGTGAATGTCTTGCATCGTATTTACAACCAGTCGTTTCCCTGTCTGTGGAACTGTGGCTCTTTGTCACGCTTCAAAACAGCGGCAACACAATGACATCTAATTACACAAGTTCAATTCATGCCGTTAGAGTGAATAGTCCGCTTGTCCATTCGTTAGTACAATCAATATATTCAATCAATATAGAAAGCCCAAAGCACACAGCAGTGTCAGGACAGACGCAAAAGGCCTATCTTTGCATCCAAGATAAACGAGTCCTATTTGAAGGGAGCATAAAAATATGGCCACCATTCGTGCTCCCTGTACTTTGCTCCGTTAAAACGACACGATTCTAGTTCTTGTTTGTGTCGCATTACAAATATGAAGAAAATTCGTAATCTAGTGTTGTAGTATCGTATTTCTACTGAACGATGTACTACTGTTGGAAGGTTAGGTGATGGGAAGGGACTTGGGAGCGCTGTTTGTTTGTGATGTCATGAACAACATCTGTGTTGGGAATATCATGAGAACAACTGTTTTGTGAGGAACATCTACTTCCTCAAAGTGTTTCCCACACGGCCAGACTGAGGGGGAATGATGGATGGAAGGAGTTTTAATTCAATTTAAGTGATGCATAAACCCAATAAAGTGTTGCGACCTTAAGTATAATTTAGAGTTGTGATAAGGCAATGGGAATTAACTGACCTCTCCAGCTCATCACGATTTTCCCAACAGGGTTCTCCACACAACGGAATTAGAGAGAAAAAACCCCTCATATTTTCTAATATTTGGAATAAATATTGTCCAGGTATATTAATACAAATGTATATATTGGTGTCCATTTATATGTATGTCTTAATGTCCTAAACCCTTTTGTATTGGCTTTATTAAGCATCTATCTAAATACAGACCCTTGGCAGTCCTTACAGATGCAGCCAAACATTAGCAACGGTAGCTCCTAACACCATACATTTGGTATTCATCTGCATACATTCACTAGCTAGCTTGCTCCCCTTTTGACCTCTCGTGCTAACTGTAGGAGTCATTCAATTCAGACTTATGCTCAGAGATCAGTGGAACGCAAATCTTGCGTAGCACGCATCACTCTCGACTAGAGAGGAGCGTTAAGGTTACCATGGGAACCGTACATATATTCCTACAAGGAACACCTTGATGGAGACGGATGAACCTGTATTGTGTGTGACACCTTATCTTCCTACTGTTCCATGTCCACAACCCCTAGCTTTCAGAACAGAAAGAAGAACGTTGCTTATTTATGCTAGCTTGCGTTATCCTAGCGAGGGATCTTTCACTCTACACCCTTGTTTACTTTTAAACTATTTCTTTTCTTTATGAGTATGGCGCCAGACCCATATTCCTTTTAAGAAAAAAGAGAGCTAAAGGAATTCTTTCGCGAGATAGAGATTTATTTTGAATAACTTTGTGAGATAGATTTATTTATAATTCTGTAGTGAGATAGAGCTTTATTGAGAATTCTTTAACAAGATAGAGATTTATTTTGAGTTCTCCATCCTTTTCCGTATTCAACAGTTGAAATATACTATTATTTATTGTTGTACAACTGTGCAAACCGTCGTCTTATTATCGTCTCATCGTCATCATGTAGGCCAGTTGCATTTTACATTGTGTTGTCTCATGTTGCTCAATGGGTCTGTGAAAACTGCTTTACATATTTTGTTTATCAGATTTTTTATTACAATTTAGAATCAGAATCAGAGTTGCTTTTATTACATCTTAACGTACGCAAAAGTAAAATTCACAGGCTTGGATCCTCAACAGTCACATGGCAGCATCAAGACAAGATCACTATAACAAAGTAAGTAATAATAAATAATAATAAGTAGCAACATCAATACAAGTATTCAAGTGGTAGTGGTACCAGCCATGGTGGTATTGCTTGGGGGAAAAAACTGTTCGTCATCCTCTGGGATTTGGCCCCGAGGCTTCGGTACCTGCTTCCCTGACAGCAGTAGCTCAAACAGTTTCTGATTGGGATGGCTGGTGTCCCTAATGATTCTGAGGGCCTTCTTGACACACCGGGCCTTGTAGGTGTCCTGGATGGAGGGAAGCTGACATCCGCTGATCCTTTCAGCTCTCCGCACTACCCTTTGCAACGGTTTGCGGCTTTGGGCATTGCAGTTGCCGTACCAGGCAGTGATGCATCCTGTCAAGATGCTCTCCGTTGTGCCTCTGAAGAAGGCCCCCAGGATCCTGGGCCCCAAGCCGAACTTTTTCAGCCGCCTAAGGTGAAATAGGCGACGTTGGGCTTTTTTCACCATCTGGTTGGTGTGCTCGTCCCAGGTGAGATCTTTAGTGATGTGGACCCCCAGGAACTTGATGCTGTTTACCCTCTCCACAGCAGACCCATTGATGGTGATGGGGTCATGTACCTGTCTCTTCCTCCTGAAGTCCACCACCAGCGCCTTGGTCTTGTCGACGTTGATAGCAAGGTTGTTGTCTTGGCTGTACTGAGCCAGGCGGTCGACCTCACTCCTATAGGCCGCCTCGTCGCTGTCGGTGATCAGGCCGATCACTGTCGTGTCATCGGCAAACTTGATCACCTTGTTGGAGCTGTGTGTGGCCACGCAGTCATGGACACAATTTAGTAGAGAGTTCTTCTGAACAGAAATTCTATCATCTGCTGATAAAGAACAAAACAGTGTCTGTACATAGTTTATAACGTACACTGTATATATATATATATATATATATATATATATATATATATATATATATATATATATATATATATCACTGTGTCTACAATATGTGTACACAGTATATCAGTCTTTACTTGCAATTAAAACATATTGTTTTACTCACGCATTATTCAAATGATCCAGTACCATGTCTGAAAGAGAACATTAAAATCTCCTAACAAAATATGAACACCTTCTAGGTCACTCTTAACGGCATGCTTTAAATTTGACGCAAGCAAATATTCAACATGCTATCAAACAAAGGCTGCATGTTGATTAAAGTGTAGCAATGACATCAGTGCTAATACAAGTTACAGCCAGCCCTAAAGGAGACCTTTAATGTGTAATCGCAGTCAAACAAACACACCCTTTATTACAGAAAGTATTGATGGTCCATATTCCAGGAGCAGATAAGGAACGATAAGGCTATGATTATCGTACAGAAGCAGAGATGTAAGATGAAGTACACTCATACTACCTATTCGATTACCTTCTCTATGTGCTCATTTACTGTGTTTTCACACAGTTATCTATTTCAATATCAATATTGATCAATATTTGAAACAACACAGTTTGGGACCAGGGGCCAACTCCAGGTCTATTGAAGGGGCCTTGTTCAAAGGCATGGGCGGTTTCTGGTGCTTTTCCCAATCTAATCCGTGGAAAGATGCAACATTAACTTGTAACCTTAGCATACATGCCACATTAGCAAACATGCCACATTAGCATACATGCAATGTTAGCCCACCATCAACATTAGTCTACATGCAACATAAGCAGACATGCTGTATAAGCCTACATGCAAAGTTAGCCTTCATGCAGGAACCTTAAGAAACATGCAGCCTAAACATGTGAAAACCTTGGCAGACATGCAAGGCTAACAACATGCAACAGGACACAACCAGAAGTGCTGATACATCACTGAGTTTCTGCACAGCTCACTCACAGCTGTTATTTCATATAACAGTTCTTTAAAAAGCACGCCTTCCTGGTCTAGGCAATGATCTATTGTGGACCGGAGATCTTCAAGTCTCCGGTCAGCTCCGTAACCTGAGAGAGTTGACCTCCTCCTGCTCCTCAGGAAACCTGAAGCCACATAGTGGTAGCCAGCATACCTCCTGCAAGAACACAGGGAACCCATACACACACATAGTAACATGCACACACACACACACACACACACACACACATATACTGTACATACACACATTCCCATGTGTACACATACATACAAATACATACAGTAACACAAATGTATACATATGCATACATACATGCATTCACACACACATCCACACACATTTAGTTAGTGTAAATGTGCCCACATCAGTGAATAAGTGTATGTTTTTGTGTAGTCATGCAAACACAACTGCCACATAGTCTCAAAGTCAGTGTGTGTGGTTTGAGACTTGGGGCCTGGAAGATGACAGTTGGTGGAGGTGGGGAGGGTAGTGATGATTGTGTGGGTGGAGGTGGTGGTGTGTGCAGGGTAGGGCTCTGTTGTGTGCTGGAGGTGTGCCATGTGGCTGTATGTGTGGTACTGGGTGGTAGATATGGCGATAGTGTTAGTTTTCTGAGGGTGGTGGTGGTGTGGGATAGAGGAGGTGGTAGTGTTGGTTTTCTAAGGGAGGGGTGGTAGTGGTGGTTGTGTGTGATAGAGGTGGTAGTAGGGTTGGTTTTCTGAGAGTGGGGTGATGGTGGGAATGGTGGTAGTGTGTGAAAGAGGTGGTGGTAGTTGTGGTTTTCTGAGGGTGGACTGGTGGTGGTGTTTGTCGGGTTGTGTGACAAAGGTGGTGTAAGTGTTGGTTTTCTGAGGGTGGGGTGGTGGTGTTGGTGGTGTTTGATAATAATAATAATAATAATAATGCATTTTATTTATAGGCGCCTTTCAAAACACTCAAGGTCACCTTGCAAAATCAACAATAAAACACTCAATCCATTAAACAAACAAACAGAGCAACAAACAGTAAAAAACATCATAATACTGTTAATAAAATGAACAGGCAAAGCAAAAAAAGAACGGTCATTACACAAAAGAAAAAAGAGTTAAAGCGAGTAAGCCTCTCTGAAAAGATACGTTTTTAGGTGAGATTTGAAAGTGGTTATTGACGTGGAGTGTTGAATGTAGTGGGGCAGGGAGATCCAGAGGTGGTTGAGGTGATAGCGGTGGTTGTAGTGTGGATTTTCTGAGGTTGGGGTGGTGGTGTTGGTATTGGAGTGGGTAGCAGCATCGGTGATGGCCACATTGGTCTGTGGGTGGGGGTACGGTGATGTGTGCAAGGTTGTAATGATTGGTGGTGGTGGCATGGGAGTAGGGTGGAGGTCGATGGGCGTTGTGGTAGCATGGGAGTAGGGTGGAGGTCGATGGGCGTTGTGGTAGCGATTGGAGCGTGATATGGCAGTAGGACAGGTTCCTCTGGATTTAACAGAAGAACACATGTTGGCCTCTTAACACAGCGCACCCTTGTGCTATCAGGACCCGCATTCACACACACACCCTCTTTCAGAGCCACATAGGCCCTTATCAGCCAGCAGTTCAAACTTTAGCTTGAACCTAACGAATGCATGTAAAGGTCAGAGATAGAAAGCGATGCTAGCTAGACTGCTAGATGCTAGAGGCATAAATAGGGGTTGGTCCAATTACTATTATTAGACTCGATTTAACCCTACGTTTACAACATGAGCTTTGAGTTTAAATCTGACCGTCTTTACAATAGATACTGCAGTGCTACATATATATATATATATATATATATATATATATATATATATATATATATATATATATATATATATATATATATATATATAGCAATGTATATAAGATTACATTGCCAGTGAATTAAAATTTTGATATATTGGGACAGCATATAGTGTAGGGTAGGGCTAGGGTGTTCGACTCCCAGCCGATAGGTAGGCCTACTGGGTTTGATCCCCAAACGTCCACAGTCTACCTGTAGCCTTCCTAAATCAAGATACCCTAACAACTACCTGCTCCTTAATGACATGTATCTGAATTCACTTTGACTTTGGATAAAAACCTCTGCTAAAATTATAGTGAATATTAGTTATATTGATACTGTCCAAACACCAGCCCTAGATATACACTTCACCTAGGTGGCTGCCACACTCCACCTAGTTGGCTTTTCTGGACTCCTCCACAACTAGGACACAGGGGGACGATGTTGGAAACTGGTTTATTGTAGAGTTTGAAAGACAGTGATCCTCAGTGATCCATGCTGCAATTTAGGAGATCCTCCTTAGTGTTTGTGGTGATGGCTGGTTTGACCTGTGTGCATTGATTGCTCAATGCACAACAAATGTGCAACAAGCGTGCAGCCTCACCCAGCCCAAGAGTCCAATCAGTCTGACTCGGGCCAGGTGAGGCTGCTTAAACCAGCCATCATCCACACACACTCCACATATACACAGCTTATAAAAGGAACTGTTCACCCCAGAGAAGATAGAAGCTATTCTGGTGTCTGTCTGTTAGGACCATAACAATTGCATCTTCTAAATGCTGAAGATCTATAGCATTAGCTTGATACAGTTGTTGCACCACTTTGCCATTATTTTACTCCCTATCCCATTAAGGCTAGAGATCTTAGCTTTTACCTCTTAGATGTAGCTAATTGCTTTGGCTACAGGCTGTTTATGTTTGTTATGTTATTGTGTCTGTGTCTGTGTAAAATACCACTGTTTTTGAAAAACATTTCAAAATAAGAACCCTGCTATTAAATAATAACAAATCTCATATTTCATGAACAACCTGTAGTCAGAAAGATATCAGATACCTGCAAATTCTGACTGAAGCAACTGCTAATATACACTATATTGCCAAAGGTATTGGGACACCCCTCCGAATCATTGAATTCAGGTTTTCCAAACACTTCCATGGCCACAGGTGTATACAATCAAGCACCTAGGCATGCAGACTGCTTCTACAAACATTTGTGAAAGAATGGGTCGCTCTCAGGAGCTCAGTGAATTCAAGCGTGGTACCGTGATAGGTTGTCACCTGTGCAATAAGTCCATTCGTGAAATTGTCTCACTACTAAATATTCTACGGTCAACTGTTAGTGGTATTATAACAAAGTAGAAGAAATTGGGAACAACAGAAACTCAGCCACAAAGTGGTAGGCCACGTAAAATCACAGAGCGGGGTCAACGCATGCTGAGGCGCACAGTGTGCAGAAGTCGCCAACCTTCTGCAGAGTCAATAGCTACAGACCTCCAAACTTTGTGTGACCTCCAGATTAGCTCAAGAACAGTGCGTAAGAGAGCTTCATGGAATGGGTTTCCATGGCCGAGCAGCTGCATCCAAGCCTTACATCACCAAGTGCAATGCAAAGCATTGGATGCAGTGGTGTAAAGCACACCGCCATTGGACACTAGAGCAGTGGAGACGTGTTCTCTGGAGTGACGAATCACGCTTCTCTGTCTGGCAATCCGATGGAAGAGCCTGGGTTTGGCAGTTGCCAGGAGAACGCTACTTGCCTGACTGCATTGTACGTAATGCATTGTTGAGTAAAGTTTGGTGGAGGGGCGATTATGGTGTGGGGTTGTTTTTCAGGGGTTGGGCTTGGCCCCTTAGTTCCAGTAAAAGGAACTGTTAATGCTTCAGCATTCCAAGACATTTTGGAAATTTCATGCTCCCAACTTTGTGGGAACAGTTTGGGGATGGCCCCTTCCTGTTCCAACATGACAGTGCACAAAGCAAGGTCCATAAAGACATTGTTGAGTGAGTTTGGTGTGGAGGAACTTGACTGGCCTGCACAGAGTCCTGACCTCAACCCGATAGAACACCTTTGGGCCAGGCCTTCTCGTCCAACATCTGTGCCTGACCTCACAAATGCGCTAAAATAATGGTCAAGAATTCCCATAAACACTCCTCAACCTTAAGAGTTGAAGCTGTTATAGCTGCAAAGGGTGGGCAGACTCCATATTAAACCCTACGGATTATGAATGGAATGTCATTAACCTTCATGTGCATGTAAAGGCAGGCGTCCCAAAACATTTGGCAATATAGTGTACAATTCATAACTGCATTAGTAATTATTGATAGAATCCAAGGCAATATCACAGCCTGAATTCAATCAATGATGCATAAATAAACATCAAGAGAATGAAAACATCAATCATTCATGTATTTCACATTATACTTGAGATTTGTTCTCACATATGCTGATTCATATCACATCAATCCAATTTCTGTGATGGTAAGTTAAATCGTGAACAATAGCTCCTTGATCTTGTAAAAACATTTTAAACTTTGAGTGGAGAAAAACTAAGACATGGACGAGCTTTGGATGCGTTGGACGACAGCAGTCGGTACTGAACGTTAATCATTTAGAATAAGAGTCCGGGTAAACGCTGTGAATGAGACGTGGGCTCTCTAAACATTATGATTCCCCAAGTAATTTCCTGTCGTTGGCCCACGCTGACTCTTGGTGTAAACTCTGGTCTTGTTATTTACTCTGATTGTCGCTGTGAGTGGTCTGCATCGTATCATATAACTGACACCATGACATCATCCCTTCATGGAATCCTTTTTCTGTTTGTTTTTGGTATAAGTTAAATTACTGGCCACTGCTTCTGCAATTATCATGCCCTTTATTCTGTATGTTTTTATGGTTGATCTGTTGGTAATCTCTGTATGGATGAACATTTGGACTCGTTATTTTCATATACTTTATGCATCTGCAACACTGTAATGTGAAAGAAAACTGAAGTAGATTTCTCGTATGAATGTGCTGGAAGGTATAGGAATAGTTGGCCGCTTAAGAGCTTCAAAGAAAAGTTCTTGACAGGGAACTGCAATTCAGTTGTCCATTTCTTGTCTCCATTCAGGTCATGGTTTTCTGCAGTACAATCAAAGAAGCAAATGCATAAATCAATAGTCAATACAGTAAATGAAGCTATTCATAAACCAGGCAGAAATATAATCAAACATGGGGTCACAAACAGCATTCGGGCAGTAAGTTGTCAAGAAGGCAACTCACATTGTCAGTGACGCATGAGGGAGGCAGGACTGGAAACACCTGAATGCCAGGTCTGTCTGCATCTAACTTGCAGAGTGATTAGTCTACACCTGAGCACACCTTGAGCCACTTACTCTAATCAGGAGGGTTATATAAGGTCAATTGTCTCTAAGCCCTCTAGGGGCAGTGTTCCCCAGCAGCACAGAGGGAATTCACAACATTGGAATTGACTCTTGATGCAAACTCTGGTCTTATTATTTACTCTGATTGTCGCTGCGAGTGGTCTGCATCGCATCATGTAACTGACACCATGACATCATCCCTTCATGGAATCCTTTTTCTGTTTGTTTTTGCTATAGGTTAAATCACTGGCCACTGCTTCTGCAATTATCATGCTTAGGCCTTTATTTTGTATGTTTTCATGGTTGATCTGTTTGTAATCTCTGTATGGATGAACATTTGGATTGGTTATATTCATATATATACTTGATGAGATCTGCAACACTGTGATGTGAAAGAAAACGGTAACGCTTTAGATTACAGCCCGCAATGTACTGCGTAATTACTCCGTAGTTGCGGTGTAATCTTTTGTACTAACGGTGTACCAATTCAGTACGTACCAATACTTATATGTAGGTACTGGGGAACAAGATGTGAAATTCGGGATCTTACAAATAACATATATTGTGGTTATTTTCTAACTACTGGGGTACCTATTCTATTATTACAGGGTAAGTATGACCTACTGACTAGTAATCCAGACATTTGGGAGGAATTAAGAGATAAATTGTACTGTAGTTACTAAGTACTACTGGGTACCTATTTTATTATTACAGGGTATGTACAACCAACTGATCAATAATTTAAAGCGAATTCATACTGTAGTTATTATTATCTACTGGGTACCTATTCTATTACTTAAGGGTAGTTGTACAGTATGACCATAAAACCGAGCAAAAATCTGGACGGTTCAGGGAAGATGGAGTGATGACTTCTGCATCATGTGATTTTATTTCAAATACCAACAAAAAGGCGAACTACTTTTGGGGTACTTAAAATAGCTACGGCAAACATGGGTGCGTTTAGTTCGGAACTGAGGTCCAGGGGACAGTGTACAGTCATGGATACATATTCCGGCTTGTGAAAATTGTATCAGCTGCCGAAAGCCTCTCGCAATCTTCATTACTGGATGCTCGTTTATGGCTTCGTGGCTCCGCCTGCCATCGGCGGACAGAATTCACCCACCGCTCCAAGCTGTCTCACTTGTGTTTCATTGTAACAGGTTGACCATGTTGAAGTCGTTGCAATGTTGAAAGTCTTCTCCCTGACAATCAAGTTTGACCGGCATTACAGCTCCTTGAGGTGCAACCTGTTTTCAGCTCTGTGCACAGCCTCCTTTCATCCCGATAGATAAAATGCAAATATCTTTGACAAAGGGGGGTAGCATGTGCAATCCCAGCCCCCTCATGGACACACACCTGCTGGTCAGGGCAAGAGTCTGTCCCTGGTCTCTATGGGCGTCAGGAAAGGCACCAGTCTGCATAAAACACCAGGCATTATGCCAGAATGTCCACTCACACAGTCTGGCATATTCACCAGCTCCAGTTAAAATTACACCCCGCTCCTACAAACCGAAGACAGAAATAAGAAATACAGGCTTTTATAGAAAAACTGTAATCTGCGAGTGTTGACCAAATGATGCATGGGAACAACAGGGTGTTGGTCAACCACATGTTATGTGCACTAATCCGTCGGAATGATATCAGTTGAATAGACCGCTTGCTTGCTGTTGTGATAAAAATGTTAATATTTATAGTGAAGAGTCAAAGTTAATCTACTCTTTTTAGATTCTCACGTGAATATAGTCCATTGGCTACATTCATTATTTTTTTCATACACTCGCCATAAAAGAAAACCATGGTCTTGTAGAATAGATATTGGCATTTTCATGAAAGAATGCAAGAAAGAAAGAAAGGAAGAACAACAGATTGTAGTAATGTTATTATAAATAGTATCAATAATAACATCAGTATAATTATTAATAGACATCAATAACCATCACATCAAACTGCCCATTGTGGGGGTGAGATAATTTAACACATCCAACATACATCCAAAATCCAACACAAACATACAATGATACCTACACCACATACATGCACCATACAACATACATGTTCTGACCGCTGTCCAGCCCTTCACTTTGTTCAATCAATGATCAATAAAATCCCACAGATCAGGGACATTACTCTTACTACTACGAACACAATCAATATTCCGATATTTTGCCGTAAGGCCGTAACTTCCGAAATAATCGAATGGTAACGAATTGTGAACACAAGGTCAAAGTTCAGTTACTGCGTCCTAAAGTTATGGAACAAAAGCCCATGGAATGACGGCTCTGTCGCCACATAGTTGTATCATTTTATTGTTTTACAATTGTTTTTATTGTTTTATTATTACTGTTACAATGTTGTTATGTCATTGTAAATCTTTCGGAAATGTTCAGTAAACCAATTTGAGCTGCAACTTCCCTGTGAAAGGTGTAATACAAATTCAGTTTATTCTTATTATTTTTCATATACACATCATTTACAAGGACAATTAAAGATGTTTTGCACTATTGCATACTGTTTCAGTGAACATTGGATTAATAGTATAACAACATATGGTATAATGGTATATTTTGAAATAGCAGGATAGTGCCATAGTGGTTAAGGTGTCTGGGTTCGTTCCACAACCTTAGCCCATACCTGAAGGCATCCTAGCCCCTACTTGCTCCTTATCACCATGTATCTTTAAAAGTTGCTTGGGATAAAAGCATCTGCTAAATGACTAAATAGTAAATAGCATGTACAGCTAGTAGCTTTGGTTGGGGCGCTATGGTGATGCGTCAGGTGATGAGTCAGAGTGTGCATGCATCACTGCATGCACGCTCTGAGCTACAACGTGTCAGGCTGCATGTTCATCATAGAGGAGCAGCGGCCATCAGCTGACCACTGCATGTGTGACTGACTGTCCGTGTTGATTTCCCTCTCTCTCCCTCCCATCTCTCCATCTCTCAACCATCTCTCTTTCTTTCTCTCTCCCATCTCTCTCTCTCTCTCTGGCTGTATGCTCCTCTCTGTGTCTCTCTCTCCCAACCTTCTTCCCCCTGTCTTTCTCTCTTACTATCTCTCTCTCTGTCTCCCCCGTGTCTATCTGATGACATTGTTGTGGGTTAAACGGTCACAACTCATACCAATCAGCCCTATAGTGGCAGTAGATGCCGTCTCACATGGTTCTGTAATGTTCTGCATTGGCATGAATACAAAACAATAGACCTCATGACTGATAACAACCTGCGACATACAACAGATTACAGAGAAAGAGATTAAATACAACTTGAATGTCCCCTAGGGAGTTTGTTTTGGACATGCTCTACTCTGTAACAAACATTTAGCATTCCTCAACATAGGGATAGTCTAGTGGTTAGTCTAGTATTGGATTCCCAGATGAAAGGTTCTGTGTTTGATCCCCAATGTCCGCAGCCTTCCCATAGGCATCCATGAGTAAGATGACCCCTAACCCCTACTTAATCTAAAATGACCTTGTGGAGTGTGTGTGGATGATGGCTGGTTTAAGCAGCGTTACCTGGCCCAAGTCAGACTGATTGGACTCTGGGGCTGGGTGAGGCTGCACGCTTGGTGCACAGTTGTTGTGCATTGAGCAATCAATGCACACCCCCCCCCCCCCCCCCCCCCCCCCACACACACACACACACACCCCCCAAGAGCCTGAACTATACCTCTAAATCATATAGTCCCAATGCTCCTGAAGCAAGACCAACCAATAGGTGCCCGGGGCAGCAGTGTGTGTAAGATAGCCCCCTAGGGCCCTCCCAACCCCGCTACAGCTGTCACAACACCAGGAGAGACAGCAGAACCAGCAGTACAGCTAGTGAGCATGTTCCAATGGAACATGACAGCCAGATTGAATTGACTTGGTGAAGATAATGGTGGGGGGGGTGTGTGCATGTAGACACACACATGCAAACACATGCACATGCACGCCCACACATACACACACACACACACACACACACACACACATACTGATAACTGGCAGGTACACAGATATACACACACACACACACACACACACACACACACACACATACACATTTCTCCCTGTCGCTCTGTTTCTAGAGGACACCTGAGCCAGAAGAAAGTCTGGAGAGTTCTACTGTCCTCTGCCAGCGTCTATTCCTGGAGGAACCTAGCAGACAGACAGACCTGCTCTGTTTAGCACCCTCTCTTGTCCAGCCAAACTTTATGATCATCCTTCTGGACCAGAGGGAAACATACACATTCCTCCTCAGCTGATCTGAGGATGAAAGACTCACTTTAAAGAATGGGGCTTGAAGTCAGGAATACATTCTGAGTGTTTGAAGCTGTTGGCAAACTGACAACAGTGTTCAGCTTTTGGCTACCACAGTTGATCATATTTGCCATATTTGCTTAATAAAAAAAAAATCATGGTTACATCTTACACATTTCATTTTCATTTTTGTTGTCCTATTGCATCTGTACAATGCGGTTACAAAGAGGAGCCACAGTAAAATGGTGGCCGGTTGTATACGGAACTCTTTTGGAGCTCCTTGGTAACCAGGAATAGGTTACCATGATGCACTGGAAGACTTCCGTATTGACACCAGTGTTTTCACACTATTGATTGATCTACATGGTTTGATGCCTAATCCTATCTCTTGTACCTCGGTTGGGTATCTTACTATGTGAGAGCTGGACAGGAGGTTTTGTCTGATTTAAAATGCTGAATTATTGACAACTCTAAAACTATCTCACATGTCTTCTTACAGATGATTGAACTCCAACTGATTTGATCATGAAAATTACATTATGAATAACATTTAGTTTTGCTTTTACAAACAAACAATTTGAGCCAATCAAGAAAATACGTAGATGTCACAAAACACAGTTGTTGTCACAAAATATATTTATTCAGCTAGCAAAATATCCACTTCAAAAATGGCAGAATGGCAATGATTATCTGGTCCAAATGACAATTGGCATAAGGCGGTTTTCATTTTGTTGCTTTTTGCACCAAACACAATCATCATGTTTATGCGTATGATTATTCATTACTCCTTGTAGATTTCATTTTTTTAATCATTTAACTTTAAATGATGTCTGGTTAGTTATACTTCATACGGAGCACCAAGGTGAGACAAGCATCGGCTAGAAGAAACATGACAGTTGGTGCTGTCCAGTGGCCAATATGGCCGCTCATTTAACAGGAGACGTTTGTGCGTTTTTCAAAACATTTTAGCAAAAGACACAGTTTGTTTAAAATGACGAAACAGAATAAATAAAGGACATGGTATATAAAATAATTCTTTGTTGTTATACAACAACTTTTAGTTTTCTCTTGCCATCACTTCTCACAACAAAGAAGACATTAAATTAAAGACGTTTCATTCGTAATTTCATTCAGCAAGCAATAAATGTATAAATCACTTAATCACAAATTCTATTTTTTTCCTCTTCGCAAAATACATCACATGTATTGCTAGGTATGTACTATGTACTACTACGTATGTACTACTGTATATGTTTCTATGGAGCTCATTTATAAACCAAACATGGGACAGATTGGACAGCTATTGATTTAACAGAGCTTTGCTACTAGCGATAGCATGATAATGCATGGTTCAAATGCTGTGCTCAAACAGTAGTCTCAAAGCAGGTCAGTGCCCACAGGCATGGCCTGTACATCCTGCGCATGTTACCGCGCATGTGTGCATGTGTGTGTGCCAGAGGGGGATTTTCAGATTCATTTGGCTGTGCTCACTATGCCCACTACTGCGTATTCTAAGCCGGCATGATCCTGCATCACGACGAGCAGAGGGAGATTACAGACAGACTGGCAGGATGAGAGCGAGCTCGGTCGTCTGTACGTCTGTCTGCAACCCACTGTCATGGATTGATTCCAGCCCCCCTCCCCATAACCTAGCGTTCTGCTTCTAACTGGGTGCTTGGTTAGAATCTGGCATGGCTAAAGCTTGAAGCTAACATCAGCTAACGTAAACTAACAGCTTACTCTTTCACCTTGAGCTTTGTCTCACGCCAGATTCACAGAGAACGAAGTGCCGTGTGTTGAGAAGCCAGCGTAGCACTTTCTCTGTTCATAGGAGATTAATGACGGTTTGGGCGCGATCTCTGGTTGGTTGTGAAATCTAAATGTCATTCTAAGCAGCGGGGGATGCTATGTGTTAGATTAACATGCTCGGTGGGGTGGGGTGGGGCGGGGGGTAAGGGGGGTAAGGGGGGTAGCAGTGGCAAACAAAAGTGCTTTTATCGTTTTCTATTGAGCCTAGGTTTTTCTGGTAATGGACGTACTGCTTTGTGGAACTCTGTAGAAGTAAGAGGAGGGGGAGCGCGGGGAGGTGGTGAGGGTGGAGGAGGTGGGGTTCTTATTTAAAGGAGGCCCTCACGGCACGGCCCTTGAGGGGCTGGGGAGGGCGGTAGTTATCCACCATGCAGCAGGCTGCCTCTCCCTGGCTGCTGAATAGAAGACCCCTGAACCTGGCCATCTGTGGAACAGGAGATGGAAGAGGAGGAGAAGAGGGAGGAGAGGAGATAGTAAGAGGAGAGAAAGATGGTGGTTAGATGCTGTCACCTCATTGACTAATATCTAATGGGCAAATGCCAACAGGTGCAGGAAAGTGTAGTGACCAGGGTGTTTGAATGCCAGCCGAAGGGTTCCAGATTCAAACCCCAATATCCAATATACACCCGTAGGCATGCTTCAGCAATATATCCCCAACCAACTCATTAGTGATATGTACTGTATCTACCACTTCAAGTGTCTTTGGATAAAGACAATGACGAAATGACGAAATGACGAAAAAAGTGACAAAGAATTATGAAAAAGTAAAGTAAGGTTGAGGTGTTGAGTGGTTGCTTGTTGAAATAGAATCATGGGACCTGTTTGGTTGATGGATTGGGGGAAGGAGGTGTGGCTGTGTGTCTACAAGTGTTGAAATGGTTGGAAAATCGAACTGGAAGGAAGTGAAACTCAAACTGTGTCATCGAGCTAGCGGTGTTGCTAAATATTATCTCAGTAAGTTGAAGGTTTCCTCCTTAAGGGCTTCATACATCACTTCCTGTCTAACAAGGCGCCACACGAGCACAACCCTATTGGACAATCCCTAATATTTGAAGAATATCAATATATTGACAGCTAATATCAATGAATTGATAGTTGAAATCCTTGATCATCAAGAAAGAGGTACATGAAAATATTAATAATTTATAATGTGAAAATTGACATTTTATTGAAATTATGATGATCTCGACTTATTGCGAACTGGAATGACTTGTTTTTTGCAATGTGCCAAAGTTTTGTCCACAATAATGTTTAACACACCTGTTAACTATTAAGACAAACAATCCCTGTCTAAGAGACACACAAGAGGAAGTGGAGGTCAAATGAACTGAGGGTGAAATGGTAAACATTTAGATGTTTTAGTTGAGTAGAAAACCCTAACAGCTGTGATTCTGCACTCATTTTGTGAGGCAAGTGCCTCCTTCTTCTGAAGTCTGGCAACATTCCCCTGCTAAATATCTCAAGGTACAAACTACAAACACACACGTTACTTTCAGTAAATTTAAGAAAGTCTCACCGAGACGTTCACATCTGTTCATGAATAAATGTTAAAAAGCGAGGCAACACAAAAAACCTTCACTTATGACCACCATCAAACCCCTCATCATAGTCAGCCTAGTTCAGCTCCCCTAATATGCTCGGTCATAGTCACACAAGCACGAGTGCTGTTTCAGTCCTTACTCTTCTACAATGGGAGTCTTCTTCTCTGGGCTTGGATTGGGTTTCCCCAGGTGAATACCTGGATCCATACCGGACAATCCTCTCCTTGATTCAAATTGTAAAGGCGAGAATAAGAGGTGGGAACGATATTATCAGTATTATGTGCTTGGGGCCAGCCTGTGTGTGTGTGAGCTGCCCCCCCTGTCTTATCCCATCTACGGCGAATAACCTCTTCTCTGGACTGGCCACCAGAGAAGGTTAGGTGCGTTTACCTGGGCGGGGCTGACGGAGATCGTCTCCTTGCAGACGATCCAGGTTACGCTCTCCAGCAGAGGGGGTGTGGTCAGGGAGCCATCGTATGTCCAGTAGTCAAGGCAACCGGGCAGAAGGGTCGCAGGGTCGAAGTTGGGGAAGGCTGTCTGGTTGCCCTGAGAGGAAACACCAGGAGAAAAGTAAGCAGGTGTGTTGTGGACGGAGGAAAGGATACGTAGATAAGGGAGGAAAGGAACTAGGTTGGATGAAGACCAAGTGAGTCTTACTTTCATCTTGATGGCGTCAAAGGTATCCAGGACTTTCTGGAGCTGGGCGTTCTCTGCGCCGATCTGCACAAAACAAACATTTTGTGATAAGATAATGTAATACTTTACTATAAAGTAGCTGGAACAGGAAATGCAGATGTCTGATAATAGTCTGAGATTACTTAGGTTGGGTTTTCCATATTGCGTCAATAAAAAGTGCTGTTTTAATTAAACAATAGTATTTTAAGATAAGTAAGGGGCAGGATAACGAGCAGACAGATAGTTCCACTCCCAGCATGAATGTCTGGGTCGAATCCACACTCAATGACGACAATCTACATGTTAGCATCCTTGAGCAGTGCCCTAACCCCTACCTGTTCATCATGAAATGTATTTCAATTCAAAGTCTTCTAGATGACTAAGAAGACTAAGAGTAAATAGTAACATAATGATGGTATCTAGACAGTATCTTTACCATATACATGAACATGGATTAGCACAACACAACTAGCACCAACAAGAGCAACACAACACTAATGATATAGCATTGGGTACTGACCTTCAGGAATACTCCAACCACAGCGAGGCCATCAGGTTTGCTAGCGGCTTCTCCAAAGCTGGGGTACTTGGTGTTCCAGTGCACCAGGTGAAGCTGGAAAATGGAGGGCAAGCAGAAAGGGACAAAAGGCACCGGTAACTTGATTATTCACAAAGAAGTGGCCCTGGAAAGTATTCTTTGGCTTCAGGGGACCTTTGTACTGCTGGAGCCCATCAGAAGGCTTCACGCCTGGGGAAGTACATTCACTAGGAGACCGCAGGGGTGTGGAGGGCTGGACGACTTTTCACTAAGGCTCAGGATTGTACTAAAGTGAATTAATCAAGCAAAGTGCAAATGGGTCCAAATGGAGACCTTTGTACTCTGCTTGATTAATTCACTTCCATTATGGAGGTTTTCTAAGTGTACAATGTTTCAATTCAAAGCAAATATTTAACACTTTACTCTGTGCCATTCATGGTTCACTTTTCTAATCAATAAATGCACATGCATTACTAAGGAATTTATTGAATTGCAGCCAAACAAACATGACTAACAAGGTAACTCATTCTACCTAAATAAAGACCTAAAATACATAAAGTACATCAAGTAGTAGTTTGGATATGTTGGATTATTGATGGTTTAGTGGTTTTCTGTATCCTGTACTTTATTGATTTATCGAGTCTAGTTTGTGGTTTACTGGGTCCAGTATGTGGTGGTTTATGGGGGCCTAGTGGTTTACTGGGTCCAGTATGTGGTGGTTTATGGGGGCCGATGTGGTGGTTTACTGGGTCCAGTATGTGGTGGTTTATGGGGTCCTTACCTCTGCAGGGTATTTGGTCCCGTTGATGGTGTGCTCGGAGCCACGATCGTCGGACCCTCCCCAGTGGAAGTGGAACTGCTTGAGGCGGTAGACCCCTGAGATGGGCCCGTTCTTCAGAGCTGTGGACCACACGAGATACAGTAGATAAAAATCCATGACCTATGATATTAAACTACATGACATTTGAGGATGTTAAGTAGAGGCTTTTGAGGGGAATGCACATATGTCATACCAATATACATAGTCATAACAACTGCCATATGCCTCAAATGCTTTCATAAGAGACAGGAGATATGTTATCTGAAGGATTGAAGTTTGAATTTGATTAAATTACAATATTTATTATATTTTTAGTTAATATTTTATGTTTTATTTAATGTATTTATGTTTTATTTTCCTATTTCCTATTTTCACATACTTTCAGAGAATCATTTAAAAAAGGATTACATGATAAATCCCCAGAACTAGATAAACCAGAGTAGAGAGTGTTGAGGATGTGAAATACCCTTCCGATTGTATCTTACTTCCTTAATCAGACGTGTTTCCAAGTGTCACCGGTAGCTTGCACTGCTTCTGTCCTTAATTACATCGTGCAGAAGGGACTCAAGCCACTAGCTGGGTGTTAGCCCGCTATGGGCCTTGTATGAGGGGAAGATGACACTAGCATCCATGCTTTGTACAGCCTGCTAGCTTGGTCAAGTTGTTGGCAGACATTATAACATCATTCAGTGGTAGAACTAATCCAGTCCACACTGGACTTTGTTAAATTAATTTTAAGATGTTGATTGTGATGTTACCATGGAAATGAGTTGTCTTTGAAGGAAATATTTTCAGAACTGTTTTTGTATCAAAGGATCATAAACATCATGATAATGGTACACACACACACACACACACACACACACAGGCAATCTTTTGATGGCAGCCACATTAGTTCCTGTTACGTAAACGTGTGAGTGTGTGTTTGTGTGCATGCATGTGTGTCTGTGTGTGTCTGTGTGTGTGTGTGTGTGTGTGTGTGTGTGTGTGTTTCGTAGAGGGCCAGACAGGTCGGGTCCAGGCCTACATAATGTCCAGGTATTGTTCACATCAAACAGCATTATATAAAGACTCTATTTATACACAACGTTGCACCAGATAGTCTATCTCTTAGCCTCCTAGATCTCTCCTCCACACACACAACCTCTCCTAAAGCAAACTGTATTAGTTGCATATATGTGTTTTTATTTGTGTGTGTGTGTGTGTGTGTGTGTGTGTGTGTGTGTGTGTGTGTGTGTGTGTGTCTCCAACACATCCACGTGATGCATGACCATGACCGTATCATGACCATGACTTTGCTCACTAACAGCCAGCACAAGAACTGAGTCACAGTAAAGGACTTAAACTTCTGCAGAATTAACTGCTAATTATAAAAAATATTGACATTCATTTTTTCAGGAATTCATATTAGAAAATATGGGACAATAGGATATTATTTATTATAGGAATTAAAATGATTGTATTCTATGTTTTAATAAGAGTAAAACATAAAACGTTATGTTTCATTGTTTTTCATCATTCATTATTTTAATTTTTTTTTGTCATTTACTCCCATATTTTCGTGTCATTGTTCTGTCTTTATCTTTAATCTATTTGTATTCAACTCAAGTCAACTCAAATAAATAATGTTTAGATATGGAATTATTATAAGAAATGTATTCCATGGAAATAATAATCTTACAAAACATACAGGATTATACACAGAATTAAGTGTTTAATGTAATCTTAACCGCGCGACGGTCTGGCTGATTTGATAAGCCTATCTCTCCGTCATCACCTTGCTTGACTTTGACCGGCTTCTCTCATTTCTCTTCAGTCGGCCTGCTATACTGGTGGCCTCTCAGTATGTCGTCACACAACAAACACACGCATGCACGCACGCGCGTGCGCGCACACACAGACACACTCACTCACACACACACACACACACACACACACACACACACACACACACACACACACACACATAATCCACCGGTCACGTCTAACTGCGTCCCCGCGTGTGAGATTAATGGTTACCAAAACCCTTTTCCCAACCTTTGCGCTTTTGACCTCGTCCTGAATAATGCGCTCTGGCGTGGGAAAAGTTGCGTTACCAGTCAAATATCTATTGTGTAAGAGTGAGTGTCTTGTGCGAGGCTTCCACTGCCCCCTCGCCATGCATATTCGTAAAATAATCTCTTTGACCGATTTCATAAAATAACAGCATTACCTGCTCTAAATTAAGCAGCTCCAAAATTGCACGCAGCGCAATGGGCCCATGCACGTCCCATGAATATGTATGGAGGTAAAGAAAATCAACAAAAAACTCTTACTTGAGCTGTCTGTGTCGTCCATGAAGGTCACTTGGAAGGAATGCCCGTTATTGAGAATATCGATGGAGTCGGAAGGATTATACTTGAGGCAGAGCGGTTTAAGGCCAGCATCGAAAGATGCTTTGGCAGGTACAATGTCGATGGGGGACTGGCGGGGGCCATCGGCGAGAGGGAAGTCTTTGGCCCATTTCTTTGGTCCTGAAACGAAGAAATTAAATAATTAAATCATGACATGAGTGTTACAACAGGCAATGTTGTTATCAAGGTGTGCAATTATAAATGTACTTTAGATTGCAATGGCATAAGGTGTCCATTGATGCGTTTGAAGGCGCTAAAGAAATGCCAGCCTCCTACTTGCAGTGATTCATGATTTAATGGGCATATTCATTCGTTTAATGATTCACCACATTTTTAAACGACACGACCGGAATCCTACTATTTGACTGACATGTCAGATATATGAATGAATATCATGTCAATATGTAAAGTACCTCACCGTTTTCTGCACAGTATCCCCAGGCGTGAGACATGCTTATAAATTGAGTATCTAGAGCTGTGAGTCCCCAAATTGCGTCGTCGTGCCCGGGTGCGAAGAGCTGCCTGAGTCCTCGACTTGACAGCTAGCAGGGTTTATATAGGGTCCCCATCTCTCACCCGCTGCTGGCTGTGGCCACACGACGGAGAACGGGAGGAGTCACACCCGGGCGGCTATACTGCATTATAGTGAGTATCGATCTCTCTCTCTCTCTCTCTCTCTCTCTCTCTCTCTCTCTCTCTCTCTCTCTCTCTCTCTCTCTCTCTCTCTCTCTCTCTCTCTCTCTCTCTCTCTCTCTCTCTCTCTCTCTCTCTCTCTCTCTCTCTCTCTCTCTCTCTCTCTCGTCATCCCCCTCCACTTGCGCCAGTTGTTTCTTACTCAACGCTTGAAAACGATCCGTGCGCATTCCAGCTCCACCGTCGAGTTTTAATTTATATATAAACCAAAGCAAATTTGAATGAAGGATCATTGATGTGCTGGGATGATGAGCCGTGCATGGCTGGGAGATCAAATGAAGCAACTAGGAATAGGCTACAGGCTGCCCGATTTTACAGAAGGGTTTACCATCGCCTGTATTTAGCAGGACGAAGAGACTTCACAGAACTTGACATCATGCGTGCGGAAATTTGGGTTTTATCTACTTGGAGCAAATACTTGTAGTTAACACTCAGAACAACTGAGTGTTATTAATTTGATATAGGCTACATTAAATCGCTCTGGAGATAAAATCCTTGCGCCCAACGTGGGGCTCGAACCCACGACCCTGAGATTAAGAGTCTCATGCTCTACCGACTGAGCTAGCCGGGCGATGAACATCTGCGATATTATTGTCCAATCTTTACTCAATGTCCTTAATGATGTTCACTGCCATAGCTTAGGAGCCAGTTGACAGGACTATTCTTGCGTAGGCATTTTAACCTGTGTTTGTATAAATATACATAACCGTATCACAGAAATGGCGTTTCTTTGCAGGCCCAGTAGTAGCGTTACCATGGATGTGATCTTCATCTGTGCTTTGGCTTGTTTTGGAAACGCTACAACGTGTGGAAAATGCATTGCATGGGGAGCGCGGACGATAGCGGTGTTGGAGCGCTATCTGCAGACGCAAAATGGCCTGTGATTCAGAACCATTTATCTTTTGAATGAATATGCTGCTTGGATTTATAGCACTAATAATAATATTAGGCAATTTTCTTTATTATTACTATTATTACAAATAATAATGAAAAATTAGAACAATAATTAAACAACTGTAGTGCTAACCAATTCTTTATTGTTAAATTGTTAAATATATATATATATATATATTATGAAATGTATAAACTTCATTAATTTCATGAATTTCATTTGACAATTCAGGTACGCGCGACATCCACATTCATTCGATTTGTATAAATCACGGGTCTTAGCTATATTAATTATATATTAATTATGCACATCCCTGGAGTAATTGATGGTCTTTCTCATGGATGTAAAACCTATAATCGGTATATATAATATAATAATTATCATGAATAATTTATTTATTATGTATGTGTATCGTACACTATATGTGTTTATATATATATATATATATATATATATATATATATATATATATATATATATATATATATATATATATATATATATATATATATATATATATCCGTGTGTGTACAATAAATAAATAAATATAAGCAAATCAAAGCTCTTCCCACGCATCGCTCGTCGCACACACTCTACGTCATCAGCCAGCAGACACAAACGTAACACACGAGGCTGTTCAACTCCCGAGTGTCGCAAAGTTGTTTTGAAGGTACGTCGAGGGTCGTCTTTCGTTGTGCCTCCTCGATGTAATACATGTATTTATGTTGTTGTACACCCTTTAAAGTGTAATATTATGAAGTGAATTGTGGATTTGGTGGAAGTTAAATTGTCATGTGTGTGTCCACACGTACAAACACTGCTGCTCTCTCCTCCAAAGCGTTGTAAACATCAGAAACACAAGGTATCGGTTTAACAGCCGACCGCTTCTAACACCGCTTTATTTTCCCTTCAAATTAATGGCTGTAATACAATAAAGTAATCCAAGAGTTATATTTCACAACCCAGTGGGCACGCTTCACTTGGCATCGTTTGGTAATAACCTTTATTTGTCTCGGCTGCCCTCGCTTTCCAGTAACCTGACCCATTGGTTCCCTTAACGCCTTTATTGTCAATACTTTAAGAATCAACTACCAGAAAAACATCAATCTTTATTCCGACTGACTGATATTACTTGTAACAAATGCCATTTAGGCTGAATTGGCACTGTACGGATCATTATGCTATTACTGTTTGCATCTTGACGATTGTTAGATTGTTTCTTTAGTGGGGCAGGTACCATTTGTCTACAAATGTTCTTCGATGTCACTTTATTGAATGTGATGCATTTTAATGTATGTTTCTATCTATATGCCCAGGGACTGCGTCTGTAACGTTAAACACGTTCTAGCAATTTCTGGCACATTTAAATCAATGTTTTAATATGTACAGTCCTTTAAAAAAAATGCATGAAACATGCTGTATTGATGAAATGCATACTACATCCATAAATAAGTATGGATCAGGTTATAGCGGAATCTGGAGCGGAATTCTGAGTGAGTAAGGAGTCCTTACAGAATCTTTACATTCTGATTGTTGTTTCCTCCTCTTGTCTCAGGTCAGTCATGGGAAAAAACAAACCAAGGGTTAAGAAGCAGCAAAATGTCTTCCAGGTGGCCAACAAACAAAGCAAAAATAAGAACAAGGCAAAACGTGTCAAAACCTCGCTAAAACAAGTAAGCACACTCACATTCTGCCATGATGCTGTGTTGAAAATAGGTGTATGTATTTATTGTATGTTTGTCACTCCCAGTGTATTAAGAGCGCTATGACCGCCATTCTGAATGGCTGCGGTGGTTTAGCTTAACGGTTAGAGTATTCGTCTTGGGGTCGCAGGTTCTGTTGACGCCACCCGCTGCGAAGCAGTGTGTTGTTGGAGAACCAGCGTCACGTGTCTACGTGTTGTCTTTCCAGATGAACGCTGTGAAAAATGAGAAGGTGGAGGACCTCAACCAGATCTTCACAGAGGTCCAGAGGGATGTGAAGAGCATCTCTAAAAGTGTTGCTCCTGCACCGCAGAAACCCATGCAGGTACAAGGCCCAGAGTCCCTCAATAAGGCCCCTGTTGTTCCACCAGGCGTGTTGTGGATTAGTACTCAGAGCCACTTCAAAATGTAGCTGTTTGTGACATCACAAGTTGGAGTGTCTACCAAGATGTGCCTACCTTGTGGGCTGGTCTATCCATTAGATCAGTGGTTCCCAACCTGCGGTCCGCGGACCCCCCCAAAAAAATAGTTGCGCGTTAAAAAATTATAATACACCAGAATAGATAATGTATACAAAAACTATATATTTTTGTATATAGAAAAAATGTATATATAATATAAAATTGTGGGCAGGCTACTTAGTAGGTCAAACCTCCGTGACCTCTTAACCTGTGACTCTTGCTGTCATCCGGTCAGGTGCTAGCTGCTGCTATCATACTTGTTTTTCCTGCCGTCAAGGCATTACTTTATGAACGAAACATGGCGGAGAAACGTAAAAGTGCTGATGACTCCTCTGTATAAAAAATGGCTATATCTTGAGAGTTACCTCAACTTCGGTTTTATGGAAGGACAGGACAAGTTTCGGCCAGAATGTGTCATTTGTGGCGAGAAGCTAGCTAATGACAGCATGAAGCCAAGCAAAATGAAACGACAAGGGATTTAACAGCAGATTGAAGGAAAAAGCCCCGGGATGCGACATTTTTCACTGTATGTTACATCGCCACACCTTAGCCAGTAAAAAACTTTCAGAAGACCTCAGTGACACCCTGGCAACTGTTGTTTAAGTTGTAAACTTCATCAAAGCTCGCCCTACGAACAAGAGACTGTTTGCCCAGCTGTGTGAGGATGAAACGCATCAAACACTGCTGTTACACACAGAGGTACGTTGGTTGTCGCGTGGACAAGTGCTTGTGCGTTTTATGGAACTGCAGGAAAAAATAAAGGAATTATTGCAAGATCACAATCGACAACTGTGCGAACAGCTGACTGACGCATTTTGGATCAAAACGGCAGACTTTACGTCTTTACGCACTTAGTTTACCCGACACATGAACTTGCTCCAGGAGGAAATTAAGTCCCGTTTTGCTGATGTTGACGAGCACTTATCAAAAGAGTCGTGGGTGATCCCTACATTTCCAGCATGGAGGAAGTGGAATATATCGGCTGTGAAGATGAGCTTGCTGAACTTCAAGCTGATTCTGCGTCAAATAAATATTTCCAGGAGTACGGATACAAAAGGTTTGGGATCGTCAAAGGACACGCTGTTGCACCAAGACTGACAAACACGCAATTACAAGGATTATTCTCCCATTCAGCACCACGTATCTGTCTGAGACGGCCTTCAGCGCCCTTGTAACAATAAAAACAAAGGCCCGTAACAGGCTCGATGTACACCAGGACTTTAGGCTGGCTGTCACTAACCTCACACCGGACATTCCATCCCTAGTCAGAGGTATGCAAGCCCAAGGTGGCCATTAGTTCATGAATGAACAGGATGACACAGTAAAACATGTTCATAAGAGTTTAATAAGTTATTGATTTATTAGTGTTACATTAGAGCCAAATTAACACATATTGTACATCATGATTAACAGGTTTATCATGATGTACATTTGCATAAAAACATAATAAAGACTGATTGTTATTGTTACTGAGCCAAATTCATTCTTAATAGCTTTGTCAAAACCACATGAAGTGCATGTGCATTTCAAAACTGCCCCTGTTTCAGTTATATGTTCTGAGGAAGATGTTGGACAGATGTGCTGATTAATCACATAGCCACTATTCTGATAATGACTTATTATTATTTTGGTAGGGATGTGTGTGAAAAGGCATCCTGTGTTGAGTTGTTACAAGATAGAAATTTAAAAGGAGACATTTACCAAAGGTTAAGGGCCTAAGAATGGAAACAAGCATAATTGCTTTTATTAAACAAAGTTGATTTGGAAGTAATTACTTAATGTGTGTGTGTGTGTGTGTGTGTTCCGGCAGTTGGGGGGGGCTCAGCTTTTCTTAGACATAAGTGGGGGGGGCGCAAAGGAAAATAGGTTGGGAACCACTGCATTAGATGACACTACCTTGTGATGCCACAAGTGGGTAGCTTATGAAAAGGCTTGTAACACACCTAGTGGTAAAATAGGCACCCTTTAACGTCAACAATTTAGTTTTTCTTAAGGACTAAATCAGTGTTTTTTGTCGGTTTCCTCAGACCGTCAGAGAGACGGCAAAGGAAGCGGTTAACGTGGACAGCGCCGCACAGCTGTTCTCCCAGCTGTAGCAGATGCAGAAACCAGTGGGGTGTATCTGCTGGTGCAGTCTGTTCTACCAGCCAGTTTGAAAGACTACAAGGAGGAGGAGGACGCCATGTATAGACTGTTGGAAGTTGTTATGGCAACAACTCCGACCTGAAACCACCCGTGACTTTGCTCTTGAGTTTATCTGGATTATTTTGACAGAAATTGTAATTATTGAGATTGCAGACGGTTTATCTTGTACCAATGAAATAATTATTTTTGCATATCATTCATCATTTACTTGTATAGTTTGCTTGTATGTGTATACAAGTTAATTTGTGAAATATGGACTTATGGTCAGGGATGGTAAAGCCCCTTTGACTTTATCTTAATTTGTAAAAAAAAAATAATAATAATATACAATTGTGTATATTAAATGATTCCACAACTACATTCCAATATACTTGTGTTCTTAAATTCGAAATCTTTCCACACAGAACCGTACGTAACCCTGAAAATATACTGGATAATATTGCTGAAATGATGCTTTTCAAGATGTCTTGGACAGTGTAAAGTTTAATCAATATTCCGTCACTGTCTCCAGTCGGACCCAGCTGACACTCGAGGTCCCTGCGCGTCGTGGACTGGCTGATTGCCTGTCTCTTGGGCAAATCCTGCTCGTCAATAAATCTCAAGTAGACAAACATATATATATATAAAAAAGGAAAAACTGACACTGCCAAACAAATGTGACCTTTCAAGGTTTGCAGACTCGAATTCGATGTTACAAACCTTGTCTACCTTATTATGTCCAACTGTTTAATTTGAGATCTGTAGTAGCCTACTTTAGACCGTTAACATGTCTGAGGTATTCAGCAGGTTTCATAATTGTAGATTTATTGTTTATGTGGTAAAATGTTTTACAGAATGGTAAGGGATTAATCCAATTCAGTAAATCGTATTTAACTTGGCTACTGCTGTTACATTCATAAACATCCTTTCACAGCATAGTTCAAGTGTCTGATAGTCGTTAGTGGTGCGTATACACCCTGAATGTCTCCCCATCGACATCCAGATGGCTCCAAATCTGGAGCGACAGCGGGGCGGTGCTACCTCGCACCCCGGGGGAGTAATAGAACAAAACAAACACACTTGCACACGATATTTTAAATGTCATCTGAATCAAGGCTGTCCCCTGTGTGTGCATGTTTTTTTATTTGTTTGAGTTGTAGGAAAAACATGTTTTGTTCCCTCCCAGCAAACTTCGAGACGTTTTTGTTTAGTCCCAAATATGCAGATAGATCAATTATAACTAAAAGATTAGGTTTACATATCTGTGCTTGGCTCGCTCAGTGTCAGTCACTAATGATGTTGACTGAGCGATGCCTGTAATTAAAATCAAACAAAACATAAGAGATTTTTTTGAAGAAACGTAATTTATTCATTGTTGTACTCAGAGTCGCCTCATCACAGGGGCTTAGTTGGAGGACTAAGTAGCGGGGGGAATTAAATGTCATCTGCGATCTTATCCTTGATGGTTTTACTGACTGACGTTTAAAATACCTCCACAAGGTGGCGCTCGGAGCGGCTTGTCAGTCAGTTGTCTGCATGCGTTACTTTTTCTGAAGAGTTTTTGGATACACGCACGCTTGTGTGTAAACGCCAGTTTTTGAACGCGTGTAGCCTATGTAGGTGTATGTGTTTGTATGCTTCTGGGTTAATATGTTGCCGTGTGTGTGTGCACATGTGTATGTGTGATGCTGATGGAGAGCGGTCTGTCTGAAAGCCAATTAAGTCATATTTGCAGCGTGTCACTCCCCCAGCGCAGCTTGCTCTCTGCTCCGACAGGAATAGCTGCAGAAAGGTTACAGCTCCACCTGCCCCCCCCCCCCATTCCTCTGACAGCCCAGACAAGCACAATGTGAGGGAGCGTGCAACAGAATGTGCATGGGTGCCCTGCTGCTTGTATTGTGCTTTGTCGGTCATCAGTTTGCTTATATGCACCATCATGTGTGTGACCAGACTTTTGTGGAACTGAAATCACTTTAGACATTAGGATGTCGCAGTTGGTACTTGGTACTGTGTTAGTCCTCGGTTTGCTTAATTTCACCACTATGTGTGTGACTAGTCTTCTGTTGGACATGGTGGTCTCATGAGGACTGGATGAGGTTGCTGTCTGTACTTGGCTCTGTCAGACCTTGCTCAGTCTCACACCACTATGTGTGTGTCCAGACCTTTGTGGAGGACTTGATGAGGTTGACATGTTACCTATTACATTTTTTTTTCCACCTGGTGTGATGTTGATTAGCCATTACGAGCCATAATCAGCGTCACACCTGGTGGTAAAATAGGGGCCCTTTAAATCAAAAGCACTTTCATACAAAATGCTGATTACTGACATGTTACCAATCGATCCGTTTTCCTTTTGCCATGACCATCAAGGATGCTGTTGAATTAATCAGCTCTGTCCATTTTTCCTCAGAAGAGTTTTGTGGTATGTTTTGAAAAGGTAGCCTACTTATTTATGACCAAACTCAAAGAGAGCAGAGAGACACCAACTGAACCTTGGGTACTCCGGTCCATTCTCACCTGCGCAAACTAGAACCCGTTCAACGTACGCCTCCAAACCAAAACGAAGCACAACTCAAAGCCATCCTGTGGTGTTCAATCGTTTATTTCTTTATGTAATTATTGACAAAGTTCCATGAGCAGGATGTCGAGGTGCTCTGAGGTGATTTGGCTGGCGGAGACGGAGATGGGCTTTACACCTGAGAGGGCTCAGATCACACAGTGTGTTTTTTTAACAGCACCCGAGACACAACTGTGGGGGTTTGTGACTCCAGTGGCAGGGAGCAGCCGTTTGTCAGCTTGCTGTGTGTGTGTAAGAGTGAGTTGATGTCGTTTTTTGTAAATGTCTGGCTGTTGTCTCTAATCTCACTCTTTTACTTCGCTTGACTGGCACTCAACCACACACACACACACACACACACACACACACACACACACACACACACACACACACACACACACACACACACACACACACACACACACACACACACACACACACACACACACACACACACACACACACACACACAGTTACCTTCTTCCTCAGGTGGCTTTCTTTAAAAAGTGTTCAACACACACACACACACACACATTCTCTCTATCACTATGGGTGTTCCTCACATCCATCTGTCCTCACACACAAATGACCCAAGCACAGCCTCACATCGCTCGTCAATCACAGATTCTTTCCATCATAAAAGGGTGTGTTTTTTCCTATTGCAATGATTCCATCCAACAATGTCTTTCAAGACCGTCATCATAAATACATAAACAAGTTTTTAATCAAGATGAATCTTCTGCAACCAGCCAGCATAAAGTCTAAACAATCTCATTGTGTGGCAATTCCACCCAAGGCATTTATGAATTATGCAAATCAGCATCGTCATCATTGTCATATACTTTCCGTTAAATTGTAACTGTTATTAGAAAACTCCAGGTTTCTAGAATTTCTAATCCCATGGTGATTGACAGGCATGTCAGATATATTCATTTATATTATGTCTGATCTGTTGGCATTTGGATGGACACATCAAAAGAGACAAAAGCTACAAGCTGAATTGTATAGCCCTCCTTCAAGGAGTTCACAGCACTCTAGACTCCATGCTATACATCCTCGACACTGTAGTTCTGAAGGCGTCTTAAAGGTTAAAGAATCACAGCACAAAGCCCTCCTTGAGAAGGGTAACTGGAGCGATCCCTCCAGTTCCCTCCAGCATGGATAGTGTAATAGGGGCCAGGGAAGCTGGCATCCATCCAATCAATCGCCCATCTACCCACACAAGCATCCATCCTCAATCTATCTATTGTGGCACGTACCTCGTTTCTTCTAATTCTTCTTTGCCACCTTTTTGAAGTTAGTCTATATGCAACCAGCATTCGAACACGAGCAGACCAAACGTTACACTATCCATCCTTCTTATTTAACAAATACATTTGATCATCATATTCATCACCATCCTCATAATGTCTTTTAAAACAGTTGTTAGGACTGAGCAGCCATCAACGGGCCGTTCACAGCTATGTCGCTATTTCGCAAGTTGCTATGCCAGAGGTTCTTAATACATTATGTTGTATGGCAACAAGAAAGAGGGAGAGTTCAGCTAGGGAGCTAGACCACCTTGCCTCTCACGACCGAAACCTCCAACATACAAACACAAAGCGGTCTTATATTTATTCCTGAGAAGCTGCAGATCAGTAATTGGCTCTCTGAATTGTGTTCATGATGTTTGAATCTGTAAAAGCACACAATGAATATTGCGTGCTTGTTTTTGTGATTTGAACATCCAGCTATATGCTCCAATGATATTGACATTTAGATTAAGTAATTTGGTAGACTCTTTTTGTTATTCAAACAAAGGCACTTAGTGACTAAGGTGAGGCTGAGAACAATTAACGCATACAATCAATATTGGACCAAGTACAAAAAAAAAGTGCTGCATGAGCAAGTTTCTAAAGTGCCAACTGGATAGAATTCAGAGTAGCTATAAGAATCAGAAACAAAAGGTAAGTTTCTGAAGACAGGGAGGGATTCTGCAGACCGTGTGGAGCTAGGTGATTCAGCGTGTGATGTATTATTTATCGTGTTTCTGGTCTTGCGTTAGAAAAGTTCATAGGAAAGCTCGTAGCTGTGTCTGTTTTCTCAATTTCCATCATGTCTCCAGGCTGTAGAGTCGGTGGTTTGTCGGACACAATCGATCCGTTATGGATATTTTCATTTCAAATACCACCATATTCTCTGCATACTTCTGAAATGCAGAGCCCGGGAATGCTAAACAACTGGGTTGTTTCCTGGGTTGTGAATCCAAGTGTTTGTAGTCATAGTGGGGCCGCAGTGAAGAGGACTCTGGTGTTCTGGAAATGTCATACCTGATGAGGTACCCCACTGCCGTGGTATCACCATGGTAACAGATTTGGTCATGTTCCACTCCTCCTGTACAATGCCTCTGATACTTTGTTCAACCTCAAGCTAGGCCAGAGACATGACCTAGAGGAAGAGAGGGGGGGGGGGGGGGGGGAGAATTGATGTGAGGGAGGATGGGATGGAGAGAGGAGACAGAGATAGGGGAAATAATGAGAGAAAGGAGGATGAGAGAGGGGGTCAGCAAGAGGATAGAATACATTCATTTTTTGATCAACCGTTTAGTCAAATTATGGTTATACTCTTGGGAAAAATACGACTTCTGCTAAGAATGGTAATGATGAATAAAGACAAAAACCTTCAGGAACACCAGAGTACATTCCCGTGAAGCGTAGCCTGAGCGCTAGGCAGCGGAAAGAGGGGCGTGTGTGTTTAGACGCCCCGAGTGTGAGCCCCGAGTGTCAGCCCCTAGTGTGACCTTCATCCAGGAGTACTTTCCTCTCTCCGTCACCCTATTCCCACCTCGTTATAAACATCATGTCAGCCGTCACAACACCCGCCGCCCGCCAGACAGCTACAGACCCCCAGAGTCGCGCCCCTTGTATCCCTGCATTTACAAAGCCATTAAACAAGCATCTTACTGCTGTCACGGTGATTGAGTTGTAGGCTACATCCTCCCCCCCCCCCCACCCCACACACACACACTCAGTCTATCTCCTTCCACGATGGTTTCTGTCTCAACATTTTTCCGATTGTCCTCCGGTCTCCTCCGCAACGTTATCTCCTTCTGCCGATTGTATATATTTAGAAAACCTTTTTATGAAAACGGCCTCCATTTACTGTCGACCCTCCTCCTGGAGAGAGGGATAGAAAGAATAATGAGTGGGGGAGAGAAAGGGGGAGGGTTGAGAGAGAGGTGGGGGTGGGATAGAAGGAGAGAAAGGGACGGCAAGAGGGTTTGAGAAAGAAAGCGATATTGAGAGGGACGGTGAGGTAGAGATGGAGAGCGAAAGAGAGGTTAAATAGAAAGAGACGCTGAGAAAGGTAGGATGGGCTAGAGGGAGAGGGGGAAGATGAGAGACTGCGAGAAAAAGAGAGAGAGAGAGAGATTGGTCTAGGGGTTGTAATTCCTGGTGTCTACTCACGCTGGACTCTAGTATCTCACTCAGTTTATCAAAGTTCTCCGTCTCCGACGTCTTCATCCTCTCACTGAGCAGACACACTGACAGGCTGAGGCAGGCAGGCGGTGGTGAATACCAAGCAGGGTGAAGATTAGTTGGTGGTCTGTGTCTGGGTTTCTGGTACAGTACGACAAGGCCTGTCTGGGCCAAAGGTTGGAGCACTTTATCTGACCTTTATTAAATAACCTTTTCTTCTTCTACAAGCCAACCACCGTGCGTTGATCTTGTCATCATTCCTATTTCCTATATGGATCTACTGATCTACCTGATAATCCATTGATCTAGCTACAATCTATCTATTGATCTACCTGAGAATATATTGCTCTACCTACAATAGATCTCTTTATCAGCCTGACAATCTATTGTTCTACCTACAATCGATCAATTGATCTACCTGATAATCGAGTGATCTACCTGATAATCTATTGATCTGCCTACTATCGTTCTCTTGATCAACCTGACAATCTATTGTTCTACCTACAGTCAATCAATTGATCTACCTGATAATCAATTTATCCACCTACTATCGATCAATTGATCTACCTGTTAATCTATTTATCTGCCTACTATCGATCAATTGATCTACCTGATAACATTCTGATCTACCTCGATCAATCTATTGATCTACCTGTCATTTTTATGGCAGAACTTATGGCAACATTTCAGAATCTTTTCAAAGAGATTACATCTATTTGGTGAGTGTTTTCTTGGCCCCCCATAGATACAAACACATTAGGCCTACACAATAAGTGTCTGATGATGGTGTAATGTGATGACGATGGTCTAATCATGTGATGAGGCGGTGGAGGTTTAAGTCGTAATGGCGTACTGGTGGTATCATCTAAAGAGATTCAATATTTCTTCCAGGGGAAATTGCATGATCTCTCCAACTAATCCAATTTCATGCTTCTGTATCAGGGAAATGAATAATACCCCAATAGAAAACATCCCAGCCTTGTTGGGGTAACTGCTTTTCTGCATCAGATTTGTTGTTGTGGCTCTTTAACTAATCCTTCGCAGAAATACGGTACAGAAACTAATTTCAGACAAATACAACAACAACATTCCGGTAGGGTTTTATTAAAGTTCTGTGTTTTTCATTAAAGGTCATAAATTGTATTGAAGTTTAAAAAACATATTAAATAATCTGTTGTGACAAACCATTTCAGATCGCTGCACTTAAAGGAAAAAACAATAGAAAGCAGAAGTAGTAGGCCTACATAACTAAACGAAACCCAATCAAACCACTTGACACTATCCCTTAAACCCAAAGTGATTGTTAGTAAATCGTGTTTTTTTTGGTCAAACTAGGAAACAAACGGTTGGTAGCCAAACATTCTCAGTAATTAGTACGATCCTCAATTCTCCCGTGTCAAACCATGTTAGAGCAGATCTTATTATTCCTCCAGCTACACAAGTTACCAGCTCAGAATCGAAGCCCCGCCGTCCTCGTCCCTCCACACCGCCGCGAAAGCTTCCATTTTGTCGTCTGCATTGATTGCGTCGGTTCCTTTCAGGCTGATGAATGGATGGGAAAAACGTATTTTGAGTAGCCACTTCCTATTCAGTGGTCGGCAGATCGAGGGAGGGGATAGACCCTGGTGTCCATCCGTCGGAGAGACCGCCGTTCCACTGATTGCACGCATCGACCGCTGGGGGCTGTCAGTCACGGCCCCCTTGACAATCCTTCTCTCCCCCGCCCTCACCCACCTCCCCCATCTAGAGTCACCGTTGGTTGAGCTCCACGGATCACGACGCATACAGAATCAATCCAGGACTCAGATATGGCCGGCCATCACTGCTGCGGCGGCACCGTTTCTTTCTTTCTTATTTACTTTTTGGTATGCAAGGCCTTCCTTCCACGACGTGATGGAGATCGATAGGCAATTTAGTGCTGGAAAGATGAGACGGATCTGGTTCATTTTAAATGTCCACTTCCCGTCTCGCCTAAATGTCTCGGAAAGTACGGCAGACTTTCGGTCATCCACGGCTAGCTTGAGAAGTTTTACTCCCGCGGTCCAGATATCAGAGTATGTAATCTCCGACATTAAACTCTCGGTGTCATTCAAAGTGTACCTGTCAAGGCCTGTACAACGGTAAGTGATAAAGGACTGCACACATAAAGGTGACTAGACTACTAATATGGGTTGGCTAAAACGATAGTAATACATTGTAGACATTGCAAAGTACAGCGGCTATTACATCCCACTGATATAGATCTCTAAGTATTCTAGCAGTGTTGGGAGGGGGCACGGCAGACCAGTGGGGGATGCTGTTGCCACAGGTTCGAGACACAGGTTTGAATCCCTCAGGTCCTGTATGAGGCAGAGGTTGTATATGGTCTGTCTGGAAATATGTCTTGTTAACATATTTCCTCTGGGTAGTACACCATTTCAACCTGGATTAAAGAAGGTAGACAGGATAGTGTAGTGGTTGTTCGACTCCCAACTAAAGGGAGGGACTGGGTTCGATCCCCATTGTCCACAGTCTACCTGCAGGCATCCTTGCCCTAATCCCTACCTGTGCCTTAAATTACAATGTATTTGAATTATCTCATGGTCACTGTAGAGCATTCGCAATGTGCTCCCATGGCAGCCACCGTACTGGCTACTGTGCGCGGTGGTTGGCGCGCCCCTCTAGGTATTCTGGTAGTAACGTAATGTTGGTCTAGGACTTACCATTGTGTTAAAATAAAAGTACTACTCTTACAAAGTATTCCCTCCGTGTCAGGTCATTCAACAGTCACTTTGGATAAAAGTGTCTAAAAGCTAAATAGAAGTGAAAAGTAATGGTTAAAGTAATGGTGGGAAAATATTTTCTATTAGCTTTAACACCACACCTATCCAAACGCGCATTTGACAACACATCATCCAACGCCCAAACGCGGAGCACCCTCAGTCGCTTCCACGTTTTTAAAACAAGACATTACTGTCGCTCGCCGTCTCTTGTTCCGCGGGAACGCTCGCCTCTGCATGAATGCTAATGGTGACATTTGATGCTAGCGCGCCGCTAACGCGTGACAGTGCGTGATTGCACCCTGACCTCTCTGGAGAGTGTAATTGTTTTGGCTACAGCAGCTGTCACGGACGCTGAAAGCGGTCCCCTTTCTCTCACTCACTTTCTGTCTCTTTCCCAACTCTCTCACACCATACCTCTCTCCCTCCCTCTCTCATTTCTCTCTTTCTATCTCTCCCTCATTCACGTTCTCTGTCTCTGTCTCACTCTCTATCTCGTCCTCTCTCTTTCTCTCTCCCTCTCTGTCTCTCCCTCCCTCTCTTCCAGTGCTCCTCCATTCCTAATTATATGGTAGCAGTTATAGCCCTGTGTTATCATTTCAGCCACAGAGACTCATAATAGAGCCTGTCTGTGTTCTATCAGCAACCGCCCGGCTGCTGTGTCAGCTGGGGAGCCTGGGGGACACTAGGACCCTGGGGGAGGTTTCACATCCTTATCCTCAGTCGGCCTCTGTGGACGGTGTGGACTGAGAGCAACACAAAGACCAGGATTCAATTACACACAGACACCAGCAGAGAGAGAGAGAGAGAGAGAGAGAGAGAGAGAGAGAGAGAGAGAGAGAGAGAGAGAGAGAGAGAGAGAGAGAGAGAGAGAGAGAGAGAGAGAGAGAGAGAGAGAGAGAGAGAGAGGAGAGAGGAGAGGAGAGAGGAGAGAGGAGAGAGAGAGAGAGGAGAGAGAGAGAGAGAGAGCTTCCTGTTAGATATATTCTCTCCCGACTGCCGGCACCACCTCACGCTGGCTTCCTGTCAGATGGTCTGTCTGATTTCCTGTTCTGTAATTGCTCCATTTTGTCCTTTTTGTCAGTCTGCCAGCCTTCTGTCTTTCTGTCAACTGCCTGTCTTCTGTCCGTCCGTCTATCTGTGCCTGCCCTACCTCCAGTCTATCTTTCAGTCTGTCTGTAATCTCTTTGAATCGTGTAACTTATCTCTTATTCTACTTGCATACCAATTTCCACGAGAAGCCTCGAAATTATGAATGTGTTTTGACATTATCAACAGAATGCTGCTCACAAATTCAGTACTCCACATGGAGGAATACACAGTGGTTCATAACATTACATTGACCAGAATGGTTAAGGTGATTCATCAGACTCTATTCAAATAATTACACATTTAACTTTAGAACAGGCTTTGTTTGTGAATGTGCCCTAAACTACCATGATTGATACATTCATCATTTTCTCTAATGTTCTCATTAGTGAGTTCTTACATCCCTCATCCGACTTTCCAAAGAGTGTCGTCATATCACATGAGCTCATAACACACCAGTTCCCATCCGTTTCCTGTGTGCCATATCGCTCGCCATATCCCCCGCCATATTACCACCCACCATATTACTGCCTGTTATCATTCAGTAGCCTACACGGGAAATTGCTACGCCATTAAAATAAAATATGGTGCAGTGTGCGTTGTTGCAACATTTCTGTAACATCTCTGACTGACATGCGCTGTCCGACGAACAGATTCACACATCTAGCCAGTGTTCATGCAGCGCACGACCGCAGGAAATTGTCACTTTGTTTTTTTTTAATTATGCATTTCTTTCCGTAAAGATTAAAAAAGAGATAAAATCGTCATGCTGATATACTTTGGGAAGACGATAGCAAGATATTTGTGCGGTATAGAAAGGAATTAAAATGAGAAGTCTCATAAAGTATAACAACCAAAGCAGTTAGAAATTACCTGAAGAAACATCTGTGGGGACCTGATTTTAACCTCTTCCCCTCAAAGTGAAATGAATGAAATCTGAAACTACATAAATACATACAAAGTATAAAAACAAAAATCACTAATTCCCAAGAGTCTCCACTGAGACGTGGCATCGAGCTGCGCGGTGTGATGCACAGATTATTGGCAACACTTGCAGAATCCTTTTAATAGCGGCCTTGGAAAAACACCAACACCATGCCGCCATGAGCTAATATCATATAAATGTTAATGACGATCCACGCAGGTGGCGAGGGAAATGAGGAATCCACTGCCAAGCTGATATCCCGCCAACTTCTGGCTTCTGTGTTTAATTAGGTTTTTCCTGCTTATTTCTATATTTTCTCTTCCCCCCCCCCCCCCCCTCCCACCCCTTCTCCCCCTATGTCTGCATAGGTAAACAAGGACAATCAAAGGAAGACAGGCTTGCTAGTGAATACATAGAGGCTGAGAGAAAGTGGAGAGTGTTGCCAAAATTGTTTGAAGCCTCGGGTTCCTGGAGGCGGAATGCGTTGTGTTTACCTCGACCGAGCTCTGCGGGAGACACTTGTTCTCTTCCAGCGGTCCGTATGTGTGTTCTGTTGTTGTTGTTGTTGTTGTTGTTTAAATAAATGAACCAAACTGTGGGCAAACAGCGGAGTGGGGTGGCCAAAGTGACTCCAGACTGCACTCCAGCGTGTCAGCGCGCTAGGCGGGTCCATAGTGAATACAGCGCCGACCGCTGGGTCACAGTTTGGCGCTAGGCTACCGCCGCCAACCAGACGAGTAAACACGCTGATTTGATACTGACCAGATAAGCCCTTTTTTGTGTGTAAACACACACACACACACACACACACACACACACACACACACACACACACACACACACACACGCACACACACGCACACACGCACGCACACGCACGCGCGCGCGCGCGCGCATGCACACAAATAGACGCAGACACACACAGACACACACACTTACACAAACACAGGCTCCGTAAATATTGGCAGTGTTGAATCTCACAAATGTGTAAATGTGTTTGGGACGATACGTTTTTGATTGAGTCGTTTGTGTTTGTTTTGCGAAAACAGGAAGATGTTAGATGTAGTCACTTCTAGGTTCAGGTTGTGTTCTCACCATGTCTAAGAAATCAGTTCGTTTATTAACCCCATCTAGTGATTCCGTGTCACCATATATGGACATGGTTTTGTGAGCCCAGAGGTTGCTTGAAAGATGGATATAGAACAGTCTCAGGGTTCCTTGAAACAACTACACCATACAAAAGGGCCCAGAACTGGTTCAGTGACCACTGCCCATACAAGCAGATAGTATCCATGGAAACCAAATTGAACCCCGGAAGTAGTTCTCCCACCCTCTCACCCATTGGATAAGTCAGACAGCTCACAAAAGTCAATCAGGAGAAGCTTCCCATTTAAGGTGGAGCTCAAACACTGGAGAAATAAAACAATGTGCAAGCGACATGTTAATTTCAGTGTTCACCCTCAAGACTGACCTAAGGTGAACTTATTTTACTCTGCAACTACGTTGTTTTATCTGAAGAAACTCAGTAATATTTAAAGCTTTTTTCTCCGTCTTGTCTCTAACCATCTAAACTAAGTGAAGAACTGCTAGAGTTCGCTACGAAACGGTCTTTCAACAGAACAAAACAATGAAAAATGAAAAACGATTCTACAATCTTCTACCTCTTCGTGAAAACCATGAACTCTTCCTTAATAGCACAATTACATGGGGTATTCAAGTCATGTTCATGCAGTTATCCAGGAAGTGGTCCTAAGAAAATCCATTGGCATTTTTCTCAATTGAACCGATGTTAAATTGCACCCTACGTGCATTTGAGAAAGCAAAGTTCTGCACGATTTGATTGACATCATTCAGAGCCAATGAACGGTGAAATGGGGTTGCCACCCAAGGAGGCCAGTCAGAATTCTTACCACCTGTAGGACTGCATTGGATACGGCCCTGCTCGCAATCAAATCTCCGCAGGAAAGCGGGAAGTGTGCATGTTATCCTGGGTGAGTGGTTTCCTCATGCATAGGTTAAACGAGAGCAGCTGGGGGTTCTCCCGCCCACCGCGGCGCTAAGATGGAGGCCTAATAAGCTGTAGCGTTGACGCTAACTTTCATTAACCTTCCATTTTACAGCGCATGACAGGGAACTAGAGAATACCTCAACCAGCTGTTGCTGCTCAGCCACGGCCAACCGGTGTCTAATGGAGTTGTACAGTCTAATGAATTAATGAATGAGTGAATCGAACATTCATCCATTCATTACACTACGGACATCAATGCTAACAGGCTAATGAATGGATTAATGTTAGATTCACTCAATAAATGCTGGATAATGTGTTCGTTAGACGTCTCTGGCCTGTAATCGTAATGGGTGAACGATTCTTCCGCATTGATCTGTTGATTATGAAAGAGTCGCAGACACTCAGTGTTACATTAGAATGGAGCACACAATAGAACACAGAGTTGAAAACAATAGAGTACAATATAATTGAACAGAAAACAATAGAAAGGATGAGTAGAAAATACAAATACAATTTGGTGTAATACAATCAAATTGAGATCAGAAGCGAGTCGACGTACAAATAATATTATTGAATTAAAACGTGTACAATAGAATAAAACTGGCAATTTTGTGCGATGGTGTTTGGGATGTGTGTCTGTGTTTCGTTTGATTGGAGTGTGTGTGTGTTTGGAGTCGACCTGGAGAACAGACCTGAAACGACAGAGGAGTAGAAGTTCTGTGAAGCAGATGATTGTTCTGGAATGAGAGGAAATATGGTGGTTGACATTTTTGACTTTTTGTAGAACACGGCCGTTCACACATTACACAACACAACATGTCACACTGTGTGTGTATGTGTGTGAGTGGGTTTTTGTTGTGTTGTAGGCCTACTCAGTGTGTGTGTTGTTTTACAGTGTGTGTTGTGTTGTTTTAAGTAAGGGATAATGTACAGCGAGCCAGTCATTACGTGAAGTGGGGGGAAATAACAACAGAAAATGATTGTATTGATTCAGAAATGATTTTATTGCTTCCGCCAATTCACCATAGTCTGTTAGGTCTGTTATCCATAGCAGCGGGCTGTTCATCAGAAATAATATACCGCTGAATGCCCTGATTGGCCAATTAGAATCAAGTATTCATCAAAGCCAACAACGCTTTTTCACGTGTGTGTGTGGGTTTTGCGTTTTTCAGAGTTTGTTTAGGTTTTCTTATTCAGTTTGTGTATTTTGTTCTCTGTGGGAGTGTGTGTGTGTGTTGTTTCGCAGAGTGTATGTTGTGTTGTCATACCCCGCACGTGTGTGTTGAACCATGTGTTTCTGTTGTACTGCGTGTGCGTGTGTGCTTAACAGTCTCTGTGTGTGTGTGTGTGTGTGTGTGTGTGTGTGTGTGTGTGTGTGTGTGTTTTTTACAGCACCTGTGTGTTTTACAGAGTGTGAGGGTGTGTGTTTTACAGAGTGTGTCTGTGTGTGAGTGTTGTGTTCCTTTACTGTGCATGGAATGTGGTTTAATCGTGTGTAACATTAAACGCGACATGAACCCGCCATCAGAGCCTCCCCACTGGGACCTATTTCCAGGGGAAACAGGATATGACATCAGGGCTCACCGTGGGAGGGATTTGATTGGATGGTTCGGCTGGTCTGGCGGTAGTGGGAGGTACCCCCCCTAGATCATGATGCCCCCTGTGGTGCTGCATAATCTCTCTATCCACCCAGCCAGTAAAGCGCCAGTGAACCAAACATCGTCTTTGTTTAGTTTTAAACACCTCAGTATTCTTCTATGATCTTCAACATCAGTTGAAACCAGTTTGTGAACGTTCCACTGGGCTCCGAACTCAGGTACCGTTCTTTTTGTGACGTTCGAACTATTTCTCGTGGTTCTGCGACGTGACAACGGGACGCTGAGAGGGTGTGCTATTGCTAACGCCACAGATGTGGTGATGTGTGGAGCTACGTCTGGGTGCATTTGGCATCATGTACAACATTGCTCATTATAATAGCTGCCCTCTGTCTTAACCATGGGGTTATAACAACTCCCCCACAGTTGTAGAATTCTCCATTCATTCTCTTTTTTTTATTGAGTAGTGTTCATTTACACTTTAACAAGCTCTTCTATGATGCACCGTGTTGCTCCATACATATAGTATATATACCATATATGTATAACTAGTGCTGTAGCTAACTCTGTTTTGAATAACTGATGGTCTGACCAAACAATCAAAGGATTACTTAACCAATACATTTACGGATCAATGGATTGATCAGTCAACCAATAAAGCCTACAAATGGTCATAACAGGTCACTAAAAGTAATGTCTCATAAGTTTATGTAATGTAAAGCTCATGGCATCACCACTATATCCATATTCTCTGGTCGTTCTTCGCTGTCTGACATTTTGTGAGGGGTTGGCTTGAGACCAAATGTACCAAAGTACCAATACATCACGACGGAACGAGAGACAACTCCCCGGGTCTTTTGATTTGTTTTAATGGATGACATCTGAAAATGGATTCCCAACTGCCGCCATTGCTGATGAGGCAGCAAAGATTTAGGGATGTCAGTTAAACCTGTAATTACTAAATACCACCGTACATCATCACTCTATCATTATCTCATTGAACCCTCTCTAAAGTGCTCCGAGAGATCTCTCGCCTGTCACCTAATAATGCTACGGCATTGTCAAAGAGTTGTCTGGTGTGATATTTATTTGTTAAAGACTCGTCTGGTGTGATATTTATTTGTTAAAGACTCGTCTGGTGTGATATTTATTTGTTAAAGAAAGTGTTAGTAACAGACAGAATGGTAGGACAGATCAAGTGTGACACAAAGAATAACTCTTTTATTGACAGAGAAGAACACAAATAATTAATCTGCATGGATTCACGTTGATTTTACATCATGAAGCCTGTGGGTTTACGACAGTTGCGATTAAATTATAATACAGTAGAAGGTACAATAAACATGCTTTTGATAAAAAAATCGTTTCTCTTTTTTTGTCAAATCTTTTTAATACAAAAAAATGTACATTCTATATAAGAGTTCATTTTCCAACCTCTGAAGTTCTCTTATAAAGCATATCGACTCGTTCAAACCACCTCAACATACTGATCTCTAATTCCATATGAACCTTTATTCTTTTTTTTCTTGCACTGCAATTTCTCTATTTAAAATAAGTATGACACAATCTATTTACAAGGAAACTCAAAGGCAGAATTGTTGTTTAAGTTGTGAGTCATATTAATAATAATAATAATAATAATAATAACAATAGTAGTAACCCCAAATACTGCTAAAAATGACCAGATTAAATGTAAGATGGCAATGAAGCAGGGATACTTTAGTTTTTGCAAGACATCACCGACATTTGTTAAAATACAAGATAAACATGGTGTGGACACTTTTGCTTGATTGACTTCTTAGAATACAAAAATATTTGTTCCCCTTCGTTGTGATGAATTTAATCCGAACAAGCTCGTGGACTTATCGGGAGCGGCCGGCGTGCGAGTTGCGATTTAAAATCCACAAACAACCATGTGAGTCGTGAAGCCATCACTGGTTAGAGTGATGGGTCGAACATCAGCAAAACACAGCTTATCGGGGCGAAAACGAGGTGAGAGATGAATTAAAAATGAATACAATGTCAACAAGGTGTTTCAGCACACGATCCACCCTACCGACTTTCAAATAAACATGAATTGACTTAGCCGTGATTCATTAATAATTCATCAACACTTTGGTTCATTTTCAGTCAGTGTGGAATGCTGCATTGAGATGAACACTTTTTAATTACACTCTCCCTAATGAATCACATTCGATGTAGCAAAATAAAATACACATAAAAGAAGAATTTGCTTTATGTAATACTCGTTTTCTTTCGGAAACGATGTCCGATGTCCGTTTGTGGAAAAAATAATAATACAGAACGCAAAGAGTTATCCATGAGGTGTCACAAGCCAAAATACTTTACAAGTGTGTCTTCAACACGTTTTCTTTTAGAAAGAGATGATCACCGTCAAGTCTTTCATGATGATCGGTCGGGGGAGCGTCTGAAAATGGCGGGGAAGGAGAGGGATTCGAACACAACTTGAACGACTTCTGTACGGGTGAGCTGGTCCTGCAGGGTGTGGGAGTGTATCCTTCCGCCGTTGTGTCTGGATGGAGGAAAAGACGGATGAGTTCATCCATCGCGGCCGAGAGGAAACCCTAGCGACGCTTGCCCCCTGAAGCGACGGGAGCCAAAACAAACGGAGGTGGGGAGGGTGGAGGAAGGAAAGAGCGTCCCGTTAGGGGGCTGATTTGGCTTCCGCTGCTTATTATAATGCCACACACATCTGCTGGGGATTACAAACTAGAGCGGAGAGGCTGTCAGGGCTGGAGGGGGAGGGGGGTGGGGGTGGGGGTGGGGGGGGGGGGGGGGGGGGGGGGGGGGGGGGAGGGGGGTGAAGAGCTAGCCATCGTTCGCTAATCCTCCCGGACCCGAGTTCTAATAGATCTTTCCCGTGGTCGGGATATTCAAGGCTTTAAAAAACCCGCTCACATAATCACAAACCGATCTTGCAGCCCTTTTTAAACGTGTGTGCAGAGAGGAGGGGAGGGTATACATTTCTATATATAATAGGGGGGAACTGCACCAAGATGATGCGTTTGAAATGGTTTTAGGTCTGGATTGAGGTGGAGGACGTGTAGGGGGAAGGCAATGCATCATGGGAATAACTGCAAAAAAAGCTCTGTCTACCTGTGATCATATTCAAACCCAGCATGTCTGTAGATGTGTGTGTGTGTGTGTGTGTGTGTGTGTGTGTGTGTGTGTGTGTGAAAATTCCAGCCTTTTTTTAAATAGGAAAGTTGTGTTTCTCCACATGGCCGCAGGTAGAATTTAAACAAGTGGACACATGGCTGGGGGGGGGGGGGGGGGGGGGGGGGGGGGGGGGGGGGGGGGGGGGGGGGGGGGGGGGGGGGGGGAGGGGGGGGGGGAATAGATAGAGAGAAAGTGAGGAGAAAGGGAGACATGGGAGCTCCTTTGTATTCAGGTGAGTGTTGGACGACCAGATGCCTGCACAGCCAGTGGAACGAGAGAGAGAGAGAGAGAAGAGAGAGAGAGAGAGAGAAGAGAGAGAGAGAGAGAGAGAGAGGGGATAGCGCCATCTTCACACTCAACATTGACACACACGCTCTTATTTTGTAAAAAGGCTTTAGGATTAAAAATTCCAAGCTTCAGATGTAATATCTGAAATGGGGTTCTCTATCTGCATAGACGAGCAAGGAGCATTGTTAATTACATATTCACACTCCCATGCTCTTATTTTGTGAAGAGGTTTTAGGTGAAAAAGTTGTAGATATGCCATCTGAATAGTGCAGTTCTCTATCTGTTGGAGAGGAACATAGGTCTTTGTCGTGATTCCATATTCGCACTTGATATTGAGATGCTCGCGCTCCTATTTATTAAAAAGGTTGAAAAGGTTGCGCTTTGAGGGATCGGAAAAAAGTCCCTGTTTTCAAACATAAACGTCTTATGGTTATGCCATTACCACCAAACGGCTAATACATAACGTTGAACTCGACTGATGGAGCGCCAGCGTCATTACCCACAAGTCTCGGGGGCGAGGGGTGGGGTACACCCTCTGGCGTCACGCCGCCCTTTCCCCCAGCGGTAACTGCCAGATAGATGTTGTTTAGGGGCCGTTCTGCGTCATTAGCATGTCGTTATAGCCTTCTTTATCACTGACTGCATTAACCACCCTTTGCTGGCATTGGCCTATGAAATGTCACGCGGATTAATGTCTAAATGTTTTGTAGACGCTCCCTTGGGAAGACCGCTCCTTCTTCCTTTTACAGGAGGCGTTGAGCTGTCGATGTGATTTTATAATGGCAGGATAGTCTTGTGGTTCAACCCTCCATGTCTGCAGTCTGACCTGTAGGCATCCTTGAGCAAAATGCCCCCTAACAACTAACCAATGCCTACTCATTGATGATTTGTATCTGAATTCACTGTACGTTGATTCAAATAAAAGAGTCTGCTAAACGACTGGTTAGTAAATGGTTATGATAGTCTTTTATGAAAGTCCAATAATCAAAAAATACATCCCTGCTGTAATCTTGCCATAACATTGCAATAGCCTAACTCTAGATCAACCCTTATCTAATTTAACCCTAATCTAACCTAAGCTTTTTTGCATTAAACCTAAGGTTTTTAATGTGTGGTACATGGTTAGGGGGAGGGCGCATGGTGATCTATTGTGGGGTTATCCACAGGAGAAAAATAACAAACTCACCCAGCTTCAGTTGTCAATATCAGAAACGTGGTTCTCTATCTGGAGAGAAGAGAGCAAATAACAGTATTTTAATGAAATCCAGACAAATTGTCTTACAACAATGACAATAAAGATTTCTCATTCACAAAATAGTGTTCTGTGACTTGAAATTACTTCCTCTCATCAGAAGTTTATAATAATTTAGTGATAGAATATGATACGGTACGAAACTATATAGTAAACGCGACACAAAGGGGAGAGTGTCTTTCGTACCAAACTGAATATTTATTTCAGTTCACAGCAGTTAGTGCAGCCAAATGTGATGGGAATATGAAATAGTCACGTTATAATGTTGGCAAAGGCTTCTCAAAAACACGCTAATGCTATTGTATGACTACGGGGTTAAAAGCCTGCATGGAAGTGTGTGTATTTTATCTGTGTGTAGTCATCAGGGATTTTTGGCCAGAGACGGATTGTGTGTGTGTGTGTATGTGTCTCTGTTTGTGTGTATGTCTCTGTGTGCATGTGTGTGTGTGTGTGTGTGTGTGTGTGTGTGTGTGTGTGTGTGTGTGTGTGTGTGTATAGAGACCTTGTCTCTACTCTGGAGACCAGAGTCAGCACCAAGGAGAGACTGTCAGCCCGTTCTAACCTTGCTCGCCCCCACCGCTCACTCATGTGAACCTCGCTTGCCCGCACATCTCAGGCCATGAATAATTCTGGAGAATTAGCTTTCAGAGAGCGAGACCGCCTGCCCACCATGACCCCCCCCCCAGCGATCCTCTCTCTCTCTCTTCCTCTCTCACTCTCTCTCTCTCACTCTCTCTCTCTCTCTCTCTCTCTCTCTCTCTCTCTCTCTCTCTCTCTCTCTCTCTCTCTCTCTATTTGAACCAGCTCATTTCCCCACTCAATCTTTTAATTTCTCTCTATCCTTCTCTCACTTCATCTCTCTCTCTGTATATATATACCCTACTCTATTCCTCTCTTCATTTGTCCATATCTCTCTATCCTTCTCTTCTCTCTATCAATCCTCCCTTCTTTATCATTCCTCTTTGTATATCGCTGTCCCAAAATATCTCTCTCCCTCCACCACTCCACCCCTCCGCCTCTCCCACCATCGTCTCACCCCTCAAACCCCATCCCCTGACAGCTACTTGTCATCACCTCTCCGCATCTCACTCTCCTCCATCTCCTCTTTTCTTCCTCATCCCTCTCCTCCAGCCTTCTCCTCTTTCCTTTCCTCCTCTTCCTCATCCTTCTCCTCCACTTCAAGCCTTCTCCTCTTTCCTCTCCTCCTCTCCTCTTCCTCATCCCTCTCCTCCCCCTCCTCATCCTCCTTCACCCCCACCTACCAGATGGCGGCTCCCCTCCTCGTCGTAGTCCTCTTCTCCCCCGTCAGTCAGCGCTCCTGCCTCCCCGTCCAGTGCCTCCTCCCCTGCCTCCTCCCCCGAGTTCTCCCCCGCCTCCGACACCGACTCCTCATTCAGGGAGTCGCAGTTCTCCTCATACTTCCTCTGGGCATCTGGGGGGGGGAAGAGAGAGAGAGAGAGAGGGAGAGGGAGGGAGAGAGAGAGGGAGAGAGAGAGAGAGAGAGCATGTTGTTACATGCTCTGGCAGTACGAAAATGTTTTTCGTTGCCATGCCAATAAAAAGCCTTGAGACAAAAGGGAAAGGGAGGATGAGAGAGAGACAGAGAGAGGCATCTTACAGCAAGATGCACCTCACTTCCTACCTGTCACTTAATGACACATATCAGTTCACCATACCTTGCCCTTAGATAAAAGTCTCAAACTGAAGAACTGAATACATATAACATGGCGCTGTTTCCACAGCACCACGGATGACACTGGGCAGTACCAACGAAGATAGAATAAATAACTAAAGCTCGATAGTTCAACGCCCGTCAAAATCTGTCCGCCAGAGATATCTACCCTCCATATCTACCCTCCAAATCGACCCTTCATATATACCCTTCATATCTTATCTACCCTCCATATCTACCCTCCAAATCGACCCTTCATATCTACCCTTCATATCTTATCTACCCTCCATATCTACCCTTCATCTCTACCCTTCATATCTTATCTACCCTTCATATCTTATCTACCCTCCATATCTACCCTCTATATCTACCCTTCATATCTTATCTACCCTCCATATCTACCCTTCATATCTTATCTACCCTCCATATCTACCCTCTATATCTACCCTTCATATCTTATCTACCCTCCATATCTACCCTTCATATCTTATCTACCCTCCATATCTACCCTCTATATCTACCCTTCATATCTTATCTACCCTCCATATCTACCCTCCATACTTGTCCTCTGGCTGAGGATGTTTTTATAGAGAACCCCCCCATAGCGTCAGCGACGCGGCGGTGCTGTCCGGCCCTTATGACAGACGGCAGCTCTCCCTCTTATCTCTCGGTCCGTCAGCAAGACGGATGGACCACACCTCTCTGTTTCATATCCTCCTCTCCCAGTGTGTCCCGGGTTATTACACCATCACCCTACCTTGTCTCCCTCTCTATCCCACTCTCTCTCCAGCTATTGTTCCCCTATATCAACCTCCCTGGCTCTCTCTGTAGCCCACACACTCTCTCTCCCCCGCTTTCCATCTATTCATTCTCTTTATCCGTTCCTCCACTCTCTCTGTAGCACTCTCTCGTCTTCGCTCTTTCCCCTTCTCTCTATATCCACCCCATTCTCTCTGTTTATCTTCCTCTCTATCTGTTCGCTGCCTCTATACCTTTCCAGTCGTACTCTCTCTCTACTGCTTTTCCTATTCCTTTTCTATATATATATCCTACCATCAATCTTTCCTCCCTTCTCCATCCGCTCTCTCTCTGTCCTCCACCCTCCCAAATATATTATCTTCTCTATCTCTTTCCCTCTCTCTCTCTCCCTCTCTTTCTCTACCTTTCCCCTCTCCATCTCTAGCACCCTCTATCTAGGCCCCACCTGCCTCTTGCCTCCTGACAGCCTCTTGTCAGCCCTCTCCTCCTCATCATCCCCTCTCATTACCCCCCCACCCCTCCCCCATCTTGAAGACATCATGGATCCATGGTTCTCACCACACTCAGCTCTCTGCTGCTTCTCGATCTTGTCCAGGCGTCCCAGCAGGGAGTCTATTTTCACCTTAATCTGACCCAGCTCTCGCTTGATGATCTGCAGCTGGTCAGTCTTCACCGCTGACAACAACACACAAACAAATCCCTTTATCATCGTTATTATTATTATTATCATCATCATCATCATCATCATCATCATCATCATCATCATCATCTTCATCATTATCATTATCATCATCACCTGCTTCATCCCCCCCTCCCCTACCTGCATCTCACTGGATCATTTCCTCTGCGATGGCGTTTGGCTTTTTCTTATCATTTGCTAACACCAAACAAAAAAGCTTTAGCCACCATCTCATATCCTCAGGGGGGCCAAAGTCTTAATCTAATCCACAGATTTTGCTGTGGCCCCCATAACGCCTTTGGTGCACTGCTTATCACAAGCTTTGTCTTATCGTTAGCTAACACCAGTCATAAGTGTGAGCCACAATCTCATACCTAGTTTAGAACCGCAAGACTACACTGTGGCCCCTGTGACGAGTGAGGCCAACATAGCGAGTTTGGTACGCTGCTTATCACTCGTTTTTTCTTATCGTTAGCTAACACCCGCAATCTTGTCCAATTTCTTCAGGTGTGTCCCCCAAGTCTTAGTATAGAACCAGAGACTTCACTGAGGCTCCCTCATAACGAACGTGGCCCCTGTAACCAATGTGGCCCCCTGCTGTTTTCAATTTGGAGATTAGTGTGTGGCTTAGCGGTGCCATGCTGTGCCTTGGTGTTCAATTCGAGTCCGCTAGTGCATGTAGCCGTTGATGTTAGCTTTACGGCTGTTTGATGTTTGCGTGAAGCATAACCGAGCAACAGCTTAAGCCTTTCTTCAACGTTATCAAAACAACATACAGCGTCATTGCGACAGCGCTGTATGTATACAGTATGTTATGTAATTTGAAAAGAACCAGAGAAAGGAAGACATTCTTTTTTAATCAAAAGGAATGTTACAATAAATTAACGGAATGAATGGATCTTCCTTTTATTTTGACACGTTGAAGTTAGTGTCACAATAAAAGCGTGATGACTCTTCATTGTGTTTTCATTGTGTTTTACTCAAGGCCACCTTGGCACTAATTTCACCATTAATTACTAAACATTGACCAAAAGACCATTACTAATAACACAATGACTAACATTATAAGGCAGTTACATTATAACCAATTGCAATTGATGTACAAGCCCTATTACTTATTCTTTTTTTAATTTGACCTTTTATCAAATTACCTGTAATCTGAGATTTCAATGCCATCATATTTAGCGCATATATGAATATGTTGCTGCCAGATTCCTGGGGTGATTTGAGGCATTTTTAAAACAGCAGCAAAGCAACAGAAATCCACCAGACACCAGATTATTACATGAAAATATGTTAACTGCTTCAACGTCGTTCTCGTGAGGGCTCGTGAATGTGAATAAATAGCCAAGTACGACCAAATCACATGAAATTGCCTCAACGTCGACAGCTAAACCTTGACGCGCTGAAAACTAATCCCCATACGCTCTCTCGGATCTGTCTCCCTCAATTCAAAATGTCCCCATCCGACTGACGCAGAGAGAGAGATGGAGAGAGGGAGAGAGGGAGAGAGGGAGAGAGGGAAGAGGGAGAGAGAGAGAGGAGAGGGTTGAATTATTTATTTCACAGCTGGAAACCCAATCTGATTAAAGCATAAATTTTTTTAAAAGAAAAACCTAATCCCATTCTCCAATGTGTGTCATTTTAGGAAATTGATGGTGAGAGGTGGGCTTTGGCGGGGGTGCTGGAAGAGGAGGGCAGTTGACAGAGACATCAGAGAGGAAAGCAGTAAAATCCCTTTGACACCTATCACAGTCTGGCAAGAAGCAGCGTGGGTGGGGTGGGGGTGGGCGGGGGGTTAGTTAGTGAGTTAGTAGCAAACACACACACAGTGACTCAAATCCTCACAAGCGTTTTCCAGCAGCTCCCAGAGACACACGGAATGGCAAGATTCACCTTAAAGCACATCCACACTAATCAGATTAGATTAAGTCAGGTTTAACATCGCTCTTCTCTTCTCCCCCCCCCCCCCCCCCCCCCCCCCCACACACACACACACACAAGGGTCATAGACCACCAAACACGCCTCAGAGGCCTGGAGGTTTGGTGTGTAGGAGCTGAATTAGTTTCTAATCAGATGGAGGAAAACAGGTAGAGAAGATATCAGAAGATATCCGTGTTTGAGTGAAATGGTTTTGCATAATGTTTACATCCTCTGATTTTATTTCAACATGGTACTACAGTTGATTAATCCAGAAGATTTAACACTTAATCCCAACCAACATTCGTGCCGGAAGGAACCTGTGAATCTGTGTAATTTGGCAGTGAGACTCACATGCAGACTCGCACACATACACAAACACACATGCTCACACTTATTTTTGCATAATCGGAGTTTGCTTGCCGTGCCGTGTTAGCAGTCCTGTGATGATAACAACGTCCGGAACAGTCGCTAATTGTCGATAGCCACAGGCTTCGTGGCTTTGTGTTATCAAAGAGACAAACACACCAAGTCCTTATCTATCACCATTTGGCCGGCTGAGTGTGTCCCCATCGCGCCAGGATCTTTTTTTTTTATGACATCCTCATTTGGCACTAACAGAGATTTGAAAGTAGAGGCAGTTGGAACTAATTTTGGTTAATTACCCTGACAAAATTTGGTTTTAGTCCTGTGGATAGACATATCCTGATTTGCTAGTCTGTATTATTTAAATGTTTGTATTAATTTAAATTGACCCGCGGGGGGTGGTCACTGCTGAGCTAATTTGAAACAGCAACATTTAGCAGAAAATATGCAGTTGGCATTGATAATATCAGTCATCTCATGGCCAAGTTCTAGAAAATAAATAGCGACCTTTAAAACGGAGAAATGTGGCTCGGTTACACTCAAGCAACACAAGAACTGGGAGCAAGTCAGCACAACTTGTAGTCTCAAAAATGTTGATATTGTTAAGATAGTGTATATGCTCTTTGAAAGGGCAGCAGCTAGCACAAAGTTCAAATTATTTATAACTTTCAGCTCAACTGCGAGAACTTCTGGTTTTGGTGTGTGAGTGTGAGAGAAGCCTAATTGCCTGCCCAAACAAAGGGCCTATCTCCACATATTTAACAATCCACATGGCAGGAGGACTAGTTGTTCAATACGAGAACTAGTGAGTAAATGTCCATGTGATCAATGGCCCCCTGACAAACGTTTATTGACGACCTGAACACTGAGGGGAGCCTAAACTTCCAGAATCATTTCAGACAATCGACCCGACAAACCAACCTCCTATTCCGCCAAGCCAATCTCTCCCCGCCAGCGCAAACCCAAACAGCCATTTTTCATGATACTGGCTGAGGCAAATTAGTCTCCCCAACGTACAGGGCCATTGCCTCGATAGAGGGGCGAATTCATCGACTCGGTCCAAAAAAAGGAGTGTGAATGTGTTTTTTTTTCTTTTTCTGGACTACACAACCGGTGCAAACGTTCCCATGACAGATCTCACCAAGCTGTCTGTGCTGATAACACCAAGCCTGAACACAAAAACAACAGCCATACACACACACACACACACACACACACACACACACACACACACACACACACACACACACACACATACACACATACACACACATACACACACATACACACACACTCACAGAAGCGCACTGTAGCCAATTCCAGCCAGGGGAAAAACAGAAAGGGAAACAACTGACCACAGCCCCTGCGGGGCCTCGAGGGAGACCCTGTTGTTCTGAGACTAATTACAGAGAGGGGGTGGTGGAGTTGCCATGTTTCACAGGTTAATTACAACAGCCAATAAACACCGTCGACAGTTGTGGCCAAGGTGAGGCAAGCGCGGGACTGTACCCTATTAAGCTTGTTTATATGGACTAATTGGAGATTGGTGATTTCCAATTAGACTAATTGGAAATGTGTAGCTGCCAATTAGTCTAATTGGTGATTGGAGATCATACAGTATATTGCCTGTCAGTACAGAACCAGGCAAGGTAATCCATTAGTAACGGTTAGATGACTTTTATAAAGTGCTCATAGGCATTGCTATAAATCTAAAACAATAGTTCAATAACCGCTTAAAGAGATGCCAATAGAACAGTTTGTAATCATCCACAACAAACGGTAAACAACATAATGAGCAGATGGAACAAATGGATGAATGGTTGGATTGATAGATGGATAGATAATTAGATGAATGTCTGGCTTGATTAATGGAAGATTGAATGGCTGGCTGGGCTGGATGGATGGGTGATTGGATAAATGTTTTTTCTGGATGGACAGATTAATGGATGGATGAATGGTTGTATGGATGGGAGGAAACGAAGACTACACAGCACACATTTGGATTCAATAAGGCAAGAAAGTCCCGGCACCATTCATAACTAAACCTCCCATCAGGCGTCTCTGGTTTCCCCCCCCCCCCCCCCCCCCCCCCCCCCCATCCCAAGCATCACTCCGGGTGCAGCAGGAGGTCGTGTTCCCCACGGTGGTTTGAGACCCCCTCTTTGGTGTGGGCCGTACTCACGTTTAGGCCCAGCGGAGGACGATGAGGAGGTGGGGGGTCTGGAGGAGGAGGAAGAGGAAGAGGAGGAGGTCTTCACGGGGAAGGCGGTCTTCCCTCGGCGCGTGGAGGGCGCTACGACCCGGGAGCGCTTCAGAGGGATGACCGCTCGGGGGGGCGGGGCCACGCGGCCGTGGTAGTCAAACAGCCTGGAACGGAGAGCATTGGTTTGTGTGGGGAGACATCTTTATTTATATAGCACTTATATCATATTTATAGAAGTATATATAGAGAGAGAGAGAGAGAGAGAGAGAGAGAGAGAGAGAGAGAGAGAGAGAGAGAGCGAGAGAGCGAGAGAGCGAGAGAGAGAGAGAGAGAGTTTCAGGATATATCTGAGCAATATCTGAGCTTCATTTCCTGAATTTCCCATCTGGGCTTATTCAATTACTATCTTACTAAAGGAAACAACACAATTGTAAACATTCCCCACTATAGCTCACTGTCCAATCACTATCCTCGATTCCTTCTATTGAATTCTTTCCACCAAGAAGATGATACCATCGTTAAGGTGTATCTTGAGGAGACGGCATACCATTCCTAAAGCAATCAGCCACCACCTATCGCTCAGGTGCAATCTACCCACCACTACTCCAACGATTGTCCTTCAGGGAAACTCTGCGAAGGACAATGGACTGCCAGCCAGGCAGACGTTCAAATCTCTCTCAAGTCTCTCTTTCCAAAGTACAATAACATCCCTCTTCCCGAGAAGACGGAAGAGCCATTGCAGGCAATCACAGTCCCATCAACCTTCCCCTTCAGAGGAGCGTGGGGAAGGATGAGGGATGGTTCACTAAATGCCAAGCGTAGCACTAGCCACCTGCCCGGGAGAAAGGAGGACTTGAGCGCCTCACTGGAGAAAAGCCAAGCGCTGCCGTGCTAATGAGGCTGAGGCTAGCATACCGCCGCTGACATGTTTAATTTTCATCTGTTCGTCGGGACTAATATATATATATATATATATATATTTATACATATATCTCACACCTTGATACTTTACTTTGAATTTCATTTTTAATTCTTTCTCCCCTGGAAGATGGACTGTACCCCAGCTATAAATCATGGGCTATTGTTTAGTAAAATATATCCTTTATTGCAAATATATGAGCTATTTTCTCATCGATAATATAAATAATCGACCATCTATCAGCATGGATTGTGTTGTGTTCGATTTCATCTTAAAGAATTGTTGTGTTTGATTTTCAATTAAATGTTACGCACCTGCTGTAGAAATCATCTCTGTAGTACTCGTAGTCAAACTCATAGCCACTGGTAAAAAGAGAAAGAGACACAGAGAGAGAGACACAGAGGGAAACAGTAACAGATGTTTTAGGGACACCATTTTGGATCTGTCAAGAGTGAAGATAAGAAAATCCAAGCAGTTTGTACATAATGGACACGCTCTATTTAATGACAAGCTAGCGGCAAGATGAGCCGCAAAGCTTCAGAAGGAACAAACGCAAAAATGGCAGCCATTTATAAAACCACTGAATTAACTGTAACCAAGAAACGAATGCCAACTGAATGCTAAATGTAGAATCCAGAGTTAGAACACAGTCCATGAAAGCATACATTTTCTCAGTGGGATTTAAAAAAGGATTAATGTATTACCATTTTAATTTGGAAAAGACGGCTGTTAGTTCTCTTGGTTCTGCAATTAGTTTTTCCCCCTCAGAATTACTAACACAGAGCATATTAACACATTTGGAGGTTTGAGAGGTGGATTGTAGTAATGACAAACCTGTGCATGTGTGTTTGTGTGTGTGTGTGTGTCTGTAATTAAGCAGTGATTTGACGTATTCAGGATTAGTTCTAATGGTGAAACAACACGTCAGGGTCATGCATAATGAGGCATGACAACATTTACTTTGAAGACATTTGGTTTGCCCTGAACAACTCATGCAAGCTATTGGCAAAATACACAGGGCAGTCAAATATTTAGTTACATTCTAAATGTTATTAACATGCATTAGGAAACTTGCAGTTACAAGACAAAAAACCCCACCAGAAATAGACCTTCGGCCTTACCTGTACACAGGTGAGTTGGCTGTTACCTGTCCACAGGTGTTTTATGTTTTGTTTGTTGAACTTTATTTATTATATATTAATGAGAAAAATAACAATAAAAAACATTTTTTCAAAAGTGCTGGCCAAGGCAGGCAGCAGCAGTCAGTTGTGATTTGTTCTTACCTGTAGACAGGTTTGATTGTATCTTAACTGGATACACATGTAATGATAGGTTCTTACCTGTACACAGGTGTGATTGGGTTTTACCTGTATACAGGTGTGATTATGTCCAACCTGTTCACAGGTGTGATTTGGCTTTATCTGTAAACAGGTATCATTGGGCGTTACCTGTTTAGAGGTGTGATCGGTTCTTACCTGTACACAGCTGACAGTGGTCGCTTGTTTCCCGGCTTGGGCCTGTATGGCTTGGGCTCACCCGCCATGTTTATATCTGAAAGAACATAGAAACAGAAATACTGGTCAGTCATTGGGTCTCAGCAAGACACATTCCACATTGCCAACTATACTGATTCATATGCCAACCACTACTCCATTACAAGAGGGCTATTTTACGGCAAGACCAACACTTCCTCTAACCAAGCAACATGCAGTGCACACAACAGCCCTGGATCGAATTGCGGTGTTACAAATTTAATTACTAGAGAACCACTGTCTAAAAATATATTGGAAACTGCATCCCAATATGGCAGCTGACTTAAAAAAAATCTGGAATGTTCCCTAAACACAGAAAGAAAAGGAGGGAGGGTTTTGTCTGTAAACCAAAAAAGACAATTCCCATACACAGAAGGCATGTCTCCAAAACTGGATTTTGAAGTGGCTTTGATTTTGCAGGAATTTATTTTCGAGTGTGAACATGTCCCTGGGTGTGCTACAGTCAACAAAAACGCACGGTCCTCAGTTTTCAGACATGCCTGAATGTTGGCCTGTGTAGTACTTGAGTGTGTAAGGACTGTACTTGTGGGCCCCGGTTCAAAGAAGGTTTATGTCCCTGGAGATAGATATCCATTCTCACTAGAGGAAAACAAAGGCAGTGGATGGCTGCAGAGCAGAAGAGACCCTGAGAATGAAAGGCATCGCTGGTATTTTATAGTTTCAACCGAAAAGGAGGATGTACAAATATGGTTATGTTGTTGTTAGAATAGAGAGGAGAGAGGAGAGTTTATCCCAATGTAATCCAAAATAGAATTGAAACCAAAAAATGGAAATATAAATTGCAAGTTGGATTTCAAATCGAAATTAGTCACAAGAAATTAGTCTCCATGAGCAACAAAAAAGCAAAGAAAAAAACAAAGAAAACATAACCTACATAACTTAACAAAATAAACATTGGCCTGTTTCCTGCAGCGAATCTCTTCACAGGAAATGAGATTATGTGAAAAGACACGCAGAGAAACTGTTTATGGAATGATACATTGAGAAATTGGTTTCCGTGTGTGTGAAGATAAACATGGTCTTCTGTGTGTGTGTGTGTGTGTGTGTGTGTGTGTGTGTGTTTCTGTGTATGTGTGTGGAGATAATCATGCTCTTATGTGTGTGCGTGTGGTTATGTGTGTGTGTGGGAGGGCAGAGTTGATACAGAGAGCATGGAAAAAAACGTGATGTTGACGTTGGAGATGATATTACTAATCATCAAATTTCACATAGATGTAAAGAGAGACACACAACACATGCAATCTAAAGAAATCAACAACCAAACAGCCTCACAAGACTTTTAAACGTGATCTGTGTTAACAGTGGATCTGCTGATGGGTGATTAACAAAGAGATTTATGTTGGCTTTTACTCAATATTAGTAATCCTTTATTTTTGTTGCACTTTAGCACTTTCTTTAATGATGATACTTAGCAATGTTCTTTCTGTGAAGAACACAATAAAATGAGGACAAAAGAGCCAAACATGGCAGAAAAAAACACCAGCAGGGTGATTAATGAAGGAATAGTACATTTACAAATGAGAAAACTTAAAAGAAAACCGAACAATAGCATGCTTGGCTAAAACCGACCCACGTTTGCTACTATTTGGGTTATTTTCTGTTAAGTTGTCCTATGTCATAGTCATCAGTTATAATCCTGTTTAACCTTGCTAGAAATCATGTGTGTTTCGAGCTAACGAAGGAGCTGTCTGTGGTTCTGGTGTGTGTGTGTGTGTGTGTGTGTGTGTGTGTGTGTGTGTGTGTGTTCAACGCTCAGGAGCTGTCCATGGTTCTGATGTGTTTGTGAGTGTGTGTGTGTGTTTGTGTGTGCGTGTGTTCAACCTCCAGAGCTGTCCATGGTTCTGGTATGTGTGTGTGTGTGTGTGTGTGTGTGTGTTTGTGTGTGTGGGGGTTTATGGCGCTGTCCGTGGTTCAGGTGTGTGTGTGTGCGGATGTTTGTTCAACACTAAGGAGCTGTCCATGGTTGTAGTGTGTGTGTGTGTGTGTGTGTGTGTGTGGGGGGGGGGGGGGGGGGGGGGGATATATGGAGCTGTCCATGGTTCTGGTGTGTGTGTGTGTGTGTGTGTGTGTAGTGTACATTACGAAGCTGTCCATGGATCTGGTGTGTGTGTGTGTGTGTGTGTGTGTGTGTGTGTGTGGGGGGGGGGGGGGGGGGGGGGGGGGGGGTTTATGGCGCTGTCCGTGGTTCAGGTGTGTGTGTGTGTGTTTGTTTAACACTAAGGAGCTGTCCATGGTTGTTGTGTGTGTGTGTGTGTGTGTGTGTGTGTGTGTGTGTGAGTGTGGGGGGGGGTGGGGGGTATGTGGAGCTGTCCATGGTTCTGGTATGTGTGTGTTTGTGTGTGTGTGTGTTTGTGTGTGTGTGTGTGTGTGTGTGGGGGGGGGGTTTATGGCGCTGTCCGTGGTTCAGGTGTGTGTGTGTGTTTGTTTAACACTAAGGAGCTGTCCATGGTTGTTGTGTGTGTGTGTGTGTGTGTGTGTGTGTGTGTGTGTGTGTGAGTGTGTGGGGGGAGGGGGGGTGGGGGGTATGTGGAGCTGTCCATGGTTCTGGTGTGTGTGTGTGTGTGTGCATGTGTATGTGTGTGTGTCCCTGTTGGCAACTGTGAATCACAATATGTCCCATGAAATATACCAATTACAATATAACGATTATTGATGTCCCTTTTACTACTACATTTCTACCAGAGCAGTAGATAACATCTGTATCTTATCTGACTCTTCTCTTACTCTGCATTCTCCATGGAGTTCATACTCATACTTTCCGTCAGTGAATTTACATTCTGTTCTACGTTTGTGCAATCGACTACCACTTACAGTACATATATGACTTCCTCTGATCCTACAACTCCTCTACACTCTGTCCACTTATTTCTTTGAGGATTGGTTGAGCAATATGTGCGGTGGGATTTTGCAGTTGCGCCGATATTGATCGTTCTCAGCCTCGCCTTTCAGTCGCTTTGGATAAAAGCCAAATGTCTTTGTGTGAATGTTTGATGTCCGAACCAGTTCAGCACCGTGTGCTGGTGAACCATATGCCTGCTGGTTACCAGGAGAGAGAAAAAAAGAGGAGAGAACAGCAAGAGAGAGGAGAGGGAAAAAGTAGGAGAAACAATGAGAAGAGACAAGAACAGAAGACAAAAGAGGAGGAGAGGAGTGGAGAGAAGGAGTGGAAGATAGAGGAGATAAGAGGAAGGAGGAGAAGAGACACAACAAGGAGAAGAGAGAAGGTACAAGGAGAGGAGAGAGGAGCCGTCAGACCTTAGGCGGCAGGAGGAGGGATGTGAAAGCTGTCTATTCACCCAGGCCTCAGACAACCCCCCCTCCCCCCCCTGCCCCCCTCCCCCGGTCACTGGCAGCATCCTCATTAACCACTGGGATCACCCTGCTCACTGCAGTGTCAGGGCCCTCTGCCCCCGAGACCACCCTTCTCCCTGGACCACCCTCCCCCGTGGCACAGAGAAAAATGAGAGGGGCCCTTAAAATGGAGGCCTTCTGTGTTAGTGAGCATCCACCCACCTCCGCGTCTTCTTAGTGAAGAAGCTGAATCTATTATAGAGACTATGGCTATGGAGTACAGCCTTAGAATATCCGATGTAGCCTCGTGCATTGTACAGCGATGCACAATGCAAGACGATAGGACATTTGGAAGTGCAGTGGAGAATGTATTTAGACTTTATCAGAGTGGCACTCAAAGAGTTTCACAGGTTTAACAAGACTTTGAAGACCTTGAAAAAGAGCATTTAAAAGAAGGATCTAGGGATGTCTTGGAACGTATGGTTGGAAATTGTCACAATTGTGACAATTTTACAAAATGTTGATTGTCAAATTAAGGCAATAACAAAAATCTGCCAATACAGTTAATTGTATATAATAATGAGCGGGAAACAATGGATTGACATGTGTACTCCGTCGTTTGTGGTAGTTTCAATTCAACGTATTAGTAGAACACGAATACATCGTGAAGTACGTTACATTGTGGAGACATCAGAACGTTCGGCACACAGAGGTCTTAAATCATACATCATACTAGCCGGTAGGTCTGTATCTCCGCTCACATTTGTTCTGATTCACATGCTTCATCTCCTAACCATCACCTCACAGACTCACTCTCAGGCGCGGCGAGGATGCAGCGGCATGCAGCTTGGTAGCGATCAATAAGTCATGATCATTATTGTTTCATGTGTATGATTGTGGCTGTAGACACCAGAGGTATGATACGGTCGGACGAGAGAGAGAGAGAGAGAGAGAGAGAGAGAGAGAGAGAGAGAGAGAGAGAGAGAGAGAGAGAGAGAGAGAGAGAGAGAGAGAGAGAGAGAGAGAGAGAGAGAGAGAGAGAGAGAGAGAGAGAGAGAGAGAGAGAGAGAAAATGGAGGAATACTCTGTAGATTAGTGGATTAATAAAGGAGGAACTGGAATCATTTTTTAAACGTCTGTGTAGCTGAGACTCTGTCCTGGAGAAGGGAGCAGCCAGGCAGCAGAAACAGCCGTTTTAGCCCAGAACAGAGGTGCCGTCGTCATTGGAAACGGCATCTAGGGCTTAGTACACACATACCCACATACCCACATACCCACATACACACACACACACACACACACACACACACACACACACACACACACACACACACTCAAACAACACACACACACACACACACACACAAAAACATACATATGCAAATGCATGTCTACCTGAATAACATAAATACACACTGTACTAAAGCCCTGGTCCTATCACACTGCAGCCTCTCATCTCTCTCTCCTTCTCTCTCTCTCTCTCTCTGTGGTATCTACTCCTCACCTGCTCGATACCTTGGTTTGCTACTTCTCTCACACAACAGACACACACAAACCCTCTTGTACCGACACACACACCTAATATGAGTTACGGTGCAGAGAAGAAATTCTGGCAGAGGAGACACATATATATATATAGATAGAAAGAGAGAGATAGAGAGGGAGATCGAGAGAGTGGGATAGTGTTAGAGACATATATATAGCGAGAGAGAGACATATATATAGCGAGAGAGAGAGAGAGAGAGAGAGAGAGAGAGAGAGAGAGAGAGAGAGAGAGAGAGAGAGAGAGAGAGAGAGAGAGAGAGAGAGAGAGAGAGAGAGAGAGAGAGAGAGAGAGAGAGAGAGAGTAAGAGGACTAAATACGTGATGTATTGGTCGCATCTGTCGACTGTCGACGATATTTCCAAATATCGTCCACTGGTGACAGCTGTTGAGCCGCCATCATCCGTCACTCCTAACTGTTTGGATAACGAAGAAATTCAATCACATTGCTGCCATTTTCTATCCGCAGTATTCCATGCCAATACGTCTCTGTCAGATGTGACCATTAGGCCATTAGGGAAGCGACATCAAAATGGCTGCTGTCTAGAGACTGGGGAATACAACCAAAAGTCTTTCACTCTATGCTCTTAAATGATTTTGTCATTAGTTTTAACTGTCAAGCAACTCTAAATAATATATATATATATATATATATATATATATATATATATATATAATATGCCAAGATGTTTGAGAATTTGCCAAGCGTATACCTAAATCTATATAAACATATGCTTTTCATAATATTTTGTTAGTTTTCCTTTGTTAAAAATTTGAGTTGCGTTAAAGATCTTTTAGATTGAATTGATTTCAAAATGCCTAAAGTGTTCTGGACTATAATATATATAATATATTTCTTATCTGCCTTACGGATGTTTGGACTGAGGTTGTGACTGTCGACCAAACTAATAGGGATCAACTCTATCCGTGGCATACCAGTCACCTGACAGTTTGACACATCGCTAGGGCAAACGGGAAGTTAAAAATACCTGTTCTCCCTTCTCGTTTTTCAACCCATTCTCTCTCCTTGCAAGGCGCGAGGCCCGGGTGATTGATGGCATTAAAGTCAATTAAAGGCAATGGAGATAGAGCGAGTGTGTGAGAACATAGAGAGACAGAGGGAAGAGAGCGGGAAAGGGAGAATGAGAGAGAGAGCGATCTCCTTTTCTATTATTTTGGAACTAAAGTCTGGAACCAATTACAGCAGCGTCCTAATTAGACGAACAAAGCAACCAATTATGCTAATTATGCTAATTGCTCATCAGCGGGAGAGCTAACAGATAGAGCTAGCCTGCTGGGGGGGGGGGGGGGAACGACCGGGTGCGGTGGGGGAGGGATCGGGCTGCACTTCTCTCCCCAGGTTAGGTGTGTTTGATTTGGGCTGCTTAGCAGGATGTGAGGCTGCGGCTGGAGGAGGAATTATCATTCATTACCATTACTTCAGAAGTTTGGAGCGATGCAGCTCTTCAATTGCCCACCCCCCCTGCTGTAATGATCCCCACTCACTAGCAGTTCTTCAAACTCCCCAGTCTGTTAATAAAATACCTGATTTCTTTCTCTTACTATACTAGATGTAATGGTGCCGGGGTCCTTTTCAGATCAACTGATAGAGCAAGGCATTACCACTGCCAAGGTTAGGGGTTTACTGGTAGAGCAATGCATTAGCACTGCCAGGGTTAGGGGTATAATTCCCTGTCTAGCTCAACTGGTAGAGCAAGGCATTAGCACTGCCAGGGTTAGGGGTATAATTCCTTGTCTAGCTCAACTGGTAGAGCAAGGCATTAACACTGCCAGGGTCAGGGGCTCCATTCCATGTCTAGCTCAACTGAGCAAGGCATTAACACTGCCAGGGTTAGGGGTTCCATTCCCTATCTAGCTCAACTGGTAGAGCAAGGCATTAATACTGCCAGGGTTAGGGGTTCCATTCCCTATCTAGCTCAACTGGTAGAGCAAGGCATTAATACTGCAAGGGTTAGGGGTTCCATTCCTACTCTGGCCACCCATGCTAAGAATGTATGCACTCACTCACCAACTACACGTTGGATAAAGGCATCCAACAAATAATACACACATTTATTTATTTATTCTATTCTATTACTCCAAAAAGTCCAAAAAGAGGAAAGCAGGCAGGACAGAATGAAGGCACTCATTCCCTTCTTCTGATGAAATGATCCCTCCTTCTCGGATAACAGTCCATATACTAGAGACGATAGAAAAATTGCAGCAAGTTGACAATAGTCCCAAAGCCTCACTGAAAAGCCATTAAATACTGAAGGTCGGTTTAAAAGGCTTGTTTCTTGGGCCATTGAAGGAGACTGAAAAGTATCGTTGGGTGTGATTTGTCCACTGATGGAGTCAACATGGTACCAACAGTATGGAACAAAATGAGACTTGTTTCCAAAACCTTTGCGGGCGTGATAATGTGCTCTGTCTCACGCACCACAGCCAGGCTCGGCCAGGCCTCGGGAAGTCATGCTCATCTGCACGACTTTCCAGAGCTTGTGCAACAAAAGCTGTTTCCCGAGCTGCACTCGTTCCGTCATCATGTAATGCCTTTTTGTGTCCGGGGTAAATTGGAGGTTTGCCTTGCTTAGTGAGATGTGAAGATGTAGCTGTAGTAGCCGGCTTTCCTTCTATTATTTTAAGGCTAGAACTACCGACAGATCCTTGTGGGGACATTTTTGTATTGCGTTCCTCTTTAAAATAGCACACTTCTCACCTCATCTATCATTGTGGGGACATCTTGTATCATAAGTACACTTCTTAAATCGTTTTTTTCATTGTGGGGACTTTATCGTCACATGTGCTCAACACTTCGTACCTGCTCTTTCTTGACTTGCGGGGACATTGTAATCTCATGCAGTAAAACAACTTGTTTACCAATCACAGGCCCCTGACAACAGACGGGCCCCAGCAGGGTCTGTCTCAGATGGCTGACGTGTAATTACGCGGCTCAAACAGTCGCGCCATCTGCATATCAAAGGTGCTGCTCAAACCGCCCGTAACCCCCAAACATCAAACACCGCACAGCCAGCCGTAATAACCGACAGTTTCAACCAAGTTGCCTTCAAATACTGAGTTAAATCAAAGTTATTAACTATGTTGAAAATACAGCGAAAACAGCATCATTCTGGATGTTTTAATATTTTTAAATGGTGAAATACAGCTTTGCAGGCCTTTACGAAACACAGAAAGTGCCTTTAGCTGTATATCTTTTGCACGACGCTGAACTGTATGTATCTATACGTGACTATATGTGTAACTATATGTATCATTAGATAATTAATTGCATCACTATACTTCACATCTCTGATTAAAATAGGAGAGATTTATGTGAAAATAGCTACTTCCGTCCACACCTCACTCTAGAGAATCCCGCTTAACTTGGTCACCTGGAAATGACACACACACTAATACACACACACACACACACACACACACACACACACACACATAACACACAAACACACACACTTCTTACGGGCTACAGTGTGCGCTGCTGTAGCTATTTGCGTACCTCGCGACGCAAATCACTTCCTGTCTGAACGGAAGATCCAGAGATCCCCCCTCGCAGTGTGAGTCATCGGAACTAGCAAAACCACCACTGAACACGCCATGACACATTCTGTCACCACAACACAACAGGAACAGGAACAAGAATAAGAATGGAACCTCAACAGAGAAATCAGGCCAGGTGTCTCTAGACAGAAGTAGACGTTGCTTGAATGTGGAACCGCTTGTAGATCGGAAGGTAGAAACAAGCGATGGAGGAGTTGTGGGCAGTACGACCCTTTGGTGGATGGACGAATGTGTGTGTGTGTTCAGAAGCACGCTTTTCCCTCAATACTTGGGGGTCGTGAGGAAAGTACTTGTGACAACCGTTGATAATGAGATTATTCTGTGGGCTTATCTCTGACTTGGTCTTCTACTGCTTGGTGTGGAGTCCATAAAGAGACATCCAGTCATTGGTGTGGAACTGGCAACATAAGGAAAAAGGTTCTTTAAGCAATCGCCAAATCATTGGAGTTTAAAGCCCACGTCTTGGCACTTTAAAAACCCTAACCCTAACCCTAATCCACTAAAACATTTATATTCTGAAAAGGCTTTTGATGTCTAACTCTCCTCACCCGTCTCTCTTTCTGCTGCTTTATGTGTATGCTTTGAAAGGTTTGAATGAATAAGACTTTTCATTGATATTCAATTTTTTTCTCTTGTATTTTATTGCCATTATAAAGTGACTTTAGAGTGTCTAGAAAAGCGCTGTATACTCAAATGTGTTGTTGTTATTTAGCGTCTAGCAGGGAGTGGATCGACTGAGCGAGCGGTCAAACAGCATGGGGTAACAGACGTGCCTGGTGAAAATGTGGAGCACTGAATATGTTAGCCGGTCTGCTTATGCATGTGCTTAAGCATGCACTGTAATGAATGCGTGTATGCAAATGTCTTTGAGTGTGGGTTGTGCCTGTGTGTGTGCCTATGTGTGTGTGGGTATGTACACATGTACGTGCATGCCTGTAAATGTGTGTACACATGTGCGGCGCATTGATTTGCAACTGTTAAAAGGCAGAGATGTCCCGTTATTGAAACATAATGCATACCCTTGGAACGCTGTTGACCAATCAGAATCAAGCATCCGACAATGCTGTGGTATAAATATATCATTTAACACTGAAAGACTAGAGCGTGTTGATTCACCGGCACCTGGTTCTGTACACATCCAGCTCGTTTTCCCCCGAGGCGCTGCGCTGCTCCACTGAGCTTTGCTTTCCCCGACTCTCGTTTGCAGACGACACACAGCAGAGTACAAACACGAGTTGTGACGGCTGTGGTCTCTGTCTGATCGAGCTCTCCGCACGTTGCCGTCGACAACGCCTCACCTGGCACAGGAGGGACTCGCTGTTCTCCTGGCAACCATCGAAACCAGCCGTGGTTGGTTGGTTGTGGTTGGGTTTGAGTTGGGAGACGGGAGAGAAAGGGGGAGATGAGAGGGAATCGCAGGGCTGAGAACGGAGACGAATGCTGGAACCGTTTCAATTTAAAAACCAACAGAAAGGGGGTTAAGCACAGCGTGTACAGTAGAGATGTACCGCTCTCTGCAAGTCCTACACACACTCCAGTCCTCCCACATTTTGGTTATTTAGCAGATCTTTTTATCTGAAGCAACTTCCAGTTTAGATACAGGTCATTAAGGACGGAGGGGTTACGCCATCTTGTTCAAGGATGCTTAGAGGTGAGGCTGCGGACATCCTTTTTGCCTTGGAGTCCAACCCCGACCTCTCTGCTATCCTACTCCAAGTTTCAATGGAAGGATGGAGGACTATTTATCGATCTGTACTTTGATCAGTCATTAATGGGTGGATATTGATAAGGAATAAGACCAAATCAATATAAGATACCAGGTTAAACCTAAACCAGAAAACAACGATAGCGTTAGCAGTTAACACACTTGGGATCTGCCTAAGGTTTCAGGACTCTGATCGGCTGACAGATTTAAAAGTGGAATTCCTCACAGCCAATCAGATTAGGAGCAGCATGGCAGCCATCACTGTCGTTTCGCTGCAACAATAGCTATACTTCAAATAAGAATGCAGGTGGGTGTAATTTGGAAGGTGGCTTATTGAAAACATTTGTCAATTACTTTTTCAATTATTTATATATTATACCATTTTCATCCCCCTTATTCAAAGTGCTCTTCCAAGCTCTACTGGTCCCAGTTTCTATGTAAAACAATGCATTTACGCAATAAATATAAAATGACACTCAACTAAATTGACAATTCCTTGAGGTAGTGTTGAAAAAACATATATATATAACATATATATTTTTGATTAAAAAAAAATAAAAAAAATAAAAAAAAATAATATATATATATATATATCTGACAATTACATATTGTTGAAGGAAAATGGAGGCCCGTTTAGATTAAGAAAACCCTAAAATGGACAATTAAGTGAGCCCTTCCCCCTGTCCACTGCCGCTCCCTAATCCAACATCGCTATCGTTGCCATGACAGCCACTTGCCCGCATGTCGGACCTCGCCTGCCACCGTCGCCGAGATGGTGCGGAGAGATAGCATCGCTAGTGTTTCAGAAAACCAACCAAGGTTTTCGTTTGTCAGGCGCCACAGATTATGGATGGGTGGTGGGAAATGGGACAGAGAGAGAGAGAGAGGGAGAGAAGGGGAGAGACAAAGAAATTGGAGAGAGCGAAATAAAGAAAAAGAAAGGGGTGAAAGACAGAGAGGGATAGAGGGAATGACAAAGGGAGGGGAGAGAGAGGGAAAGAGAGAGAAAGAGAGAGAGAAAGAGAGTGAGAGAGAGAGAGAGGGAGAGTGGGGCGGGCGAGAGAGATAAGAGGGATAGAGAGAGCTAAAGAAAGAGCGAGAGAGAGTGAGAGAGAGAGAGAGGAGTAGGTGTCAGGAGGACATGGTATCATGAAAACAGACGGAAGCTTTTGTCTGAAGGACATCCAGCCTGTTATTAAAACGTCTAAAATGTTGAGATAAGGACAAACAGTGTGTGAGAGAACAGCCATCATGATATATGCAGAAGGCACGGATGGAGACAAACACTCGTGCATGCGTACGCACACACACACACACACACTCATGCACCACACTGAAAACGGAGAGACACGGCACACTGGAAAGCAATTAAAGGGAAAGTAATCTTGAAGAGGCTATAATAAAAAATGTATGAACTTTAACGCTGCCTGAAGAGACTATAATAAAACATGCATGACCTCTAACTCTGCTTCACTCACAAACAAACGGTGATATTGATAGACAGTGATAGACTTGAGCTGTCGCAAGACGTCTGTCTTCATTATCACATTCTCAAGCTATTCAGCTAACTATTCTGTACATTTCTGGTGTTGGGAACAAATAGAAAGATATGACACACCACCTTCATCTATTCAAGTATCTGATGTTGATAGACTTGTCTCACCAATTAGACTTTAGATTAGTAATCTAAAGTGATGGCGAGGGCGTTTCATTTTCATTCGCTTCATAATTGTTAAGACCAATCATGCTGCTGGAAGTAGAGATCTGTAAGTACGTAATTGGCTATTAACATTGAACACAAACTCGGCCAGCACAAGTAAACACTAAAAAAGTGTCTGTAAAGGTTTCAAATCAACACTTTGTAGACTGGCCTCTGCAGAGATACCCTTATTATATCCCCTTCTGAAAGATTTGTCTACTTGCACAAACCCGTTTCTCTTCAGTAGAAGAGATCTCCGTAACGAAACAGGAAACAAGGCATTTCTCCACCACTTCAGTTCATAGTTTTCGGGCCAAGGCTCTGTGCCGTCCTGTCCCCCAAGAAGCTGCTGCTATAACATAGTAGGACTGCTGGATCCCAGATTAATAGACCGAAATCAGGTATTTGAAGGTACTCATCAAAGGTACTTCATACAAACAAATATATTTAATATTTTCTACTTTTTACTATTAAGTCATTTGGGAGATGCTTTAATCCAAAGTGAAAGTGAGCGCAGATACACGTCATTAATGTGCTGGTTGGGGTTTCTGCATAATGATGCTTACATATAGGCTGTGGACATTGGGAATCGAACTCAGACCCATTTACTGGGAGTAAAACACCTTAGCCACTACACTGATCGGCTCGCTCCCCCCCCCCCCCACCCCTTTATAGATTTGCACGAGGCAAGGGCATACCGAATTTTCATTTATAGTCCCCCAACCCATGACCAAACAACATACGCCAAATAGCGTCACACCCCAAGCAACTGCTACCATGGTTACATCAGACACAACAAGGTGCTGCAGACCGTTTCTCCTCCGACGATCCAAGGACTCTATCTTTCAGACCTCCTCGCCAGTTACAGAGACATGAAATACTAATACTAAAATTGCTGTGTTTTTTTAAAAATCCATGCCTTGGTAGAACACAGATGCCTTTTTTGTTATATCCTTGGTCGTTCCTTTAATGGTTGAATAAGAGTTTCTGATCTGCTGAAACTTTTTTAAGATGTTGGCAGAACAGGATTTGGGAATTAGATTCAAAACAGGATTCTTTGTTTAAATCATGAGCGACCGGAGTGACTATGAACCAGAACAGAATGATGCATTACTGAAGAATTTCATAAATATGCCCATGTTGACTCGAAGGTTTGGTTCTTCCAAATAATTCAAGAGTAACTCCTCAATCAATACTTTTCTGTTTTAAAGGTTTTATTCCGGTTAGGTGATTGGATTTTATTATATATATATATTTTTGGTACAAAAGTAATAACATATATATAAATGGATGCTTTAATAATTACAAAAATGTGTGGCTCTAAAATTCTGTATCATAGCGAAAACCATACTGCTCAACTCGCACACAACATGACTTGGCAAAAACACCTGGGTTTTGGCGGGAACACCTGTCTCTCACTTTCTGCTCTAAGACATCCCTGTCATCCAGGCAATGAAGACGTACTGCTGATCAATCCATCCAAGGTTGAATGCAAGGACAAGCCATACAGTTGTATGTACTCTGTGTACATATTTGTACAAAGCAAGGCCAAAAGGGTGAATTATTTTGTGCATTCCTGTACTGTCCTGGCCTTGGAATTCATTCATCTGTTCATCATTCATAGAACACAGAGGAAGTTCATATCCAATCACCTCCGGGGAATTTAAACTGAAATGGAACTGTTCAAAATCCTATGTTTCCATCTGTCATTTTAATTAACTGACGTCTAACACTTGAAAACAGCTTGTTTTTTTTGTAATTCATATTTTTTGTCTGTTGTTTAATGGATTATTGGTATAGATATAGTTATTATTAATTATGAGATGATTTTATTATTTATGCTTGTGTTATGAGGTTCAGGTAGGCAATTATGTTAATCATGTTCATGTCATATCAACTACTTTAAAGTGGCCTGTGTTTGGAGAAGACAAATAAGGAATATTTACAATCAGTCATTTATACGACAACTTTTAAGGCCTTTTTCTATGTTTCTGTTGTTTTTTCTTCTTCAACTGTTCTCACAATATGTGTGAGATTTCATATCTGGAAGCATGAGATAGTGGCCTACATCTACTTCGGTTCTGCCATACTGCTGTTGTCTATTTTCGTTCCATACATTACGCTCTAGGTCTCCGTAAATGTGTTCATTATTGCACAATTGCAGGCAGCCCAGAATACCATTAATAAATGATTGCATCGCTTTGTAGAGTCAGAAAACAATGACTGACAGATCCGATCTCCAAGGTTGACACAGTAGGATACAAGGTTTCGAAATGAAATGAAACTCCCCTAAGTATGAAAATATATTTCACCTTTATAATAAGGTGGCGTCACGTGTTGTTGTTTAACTGATGAACAGGGGGTCTACTAAATGGGTTACTGTTTTTTTTATTATAAATCAGACTGGATTGTTCTGTTAAAATCAAACTGAAATTACAAAAATAGTTCAACAACTGTAAGGATACGCATGCATAGAAACGCTCAATGGACAATTGGAACGTGTGCAGGGTAGAATAAAGACTTTCTGCTTTATTTTCTGTGAATTCCTATCAAACTATTGAAATTATATTCATAACATACTCATACGAAGTCATCACTCTCACGATATTATTAATAGGCTACGTAGGCTACTTCATTGATCGCCGGTAGATGATCGCGCTTTTACGCATAACTTTAGCCAAAGCCAGAACTGAACTGAACATTTCTGATAATACACTTTACTCCCAAGACACATGGAGCGCCTTTCATATATTGAACACACAGTCGATAATCATCAAGTTATGTAAATATCGCCAGTATGAAATATAGATAGATTCATATTATCACGCAAAACAAGCCGCGCATTATTACGCCTTCGTGACGCCAACTTACAGCGGTGGTTACGACGCTTCCCCTTGTACATGCTCATCCTGTAGCGGTCCAGCTTGGCGGTTTAAATCTCTCCAACAGATACAGAAATTAACTCTACGTCAGGATATTGCAGGACGGGACAGAGTAGTGTTGAGTAGACTGGGTGCTGGAACAACCGACCCTTCTTCTTCTGAGGAGGAGAAGAGGATAACTGAACTGGAGTCTCTCTCTTGAGGGAGGACCGAACCAAAAGCACACAGAGAGGGGTGTAGAGTAAGTTCTCCGGAATATAGAGTGCAGCTATCGACCCCCTCTCTGCTTTATTTAGGCACGGTAGAATAATTACGCACAGTTTAATAGCATGGTAATAGCTTGGTATGTGTTGCTAAGGCGTATTAATTTGAGTTGTTGTACTAACATTATCAGTATTTCTAAATTACAATAAAGAACATACAAACCGAGCATATAGTCTATCATTATTATTTTATGTTTTGGGGTATAGAAAGACAGTTCAAATTAGCCTATATGTGAACAAATGTGTGCTTTTATTAGATATATTTCTAGTTATAATGAAACGTGGAAAAATCATATATTAAACGAAACTAATGATAAGAAGAGGAATTTAAAATGTATGTGTATGAAACAGTCCATATGAGGAGAAAGGACCACAACGTTTGTGTGTACAACAGTGACCCCTGCCGTGCGTAACGGGTTACTACAACAAACGACCAGATCGACTAGGTATTTTATAGTCCTACTTATTGCAGTAAATTGGCATGTATGCCGCGTTACTCCTAGGTTTCTTCCTCTTAAGTTCAGGCATGCCTACATGAGGAAGATCCTGAGCTTACTTATTGCGACATGAGTTATACTCAGTTCCACTTAAACAGAGCCTTTTCAACATAATATATAACGTTTTTTATTTTCAGGATAGAGCCTGTAGAAAACTTGATTGTCGTTATTTGAAAGCTTTGTTTGTGTTTCGTTTCTGTGTTATTCATTCAGTCAGTCAGTTTGTTTGTGTGTTGTTGGTTGGGAACTCACACCTTGTTCTGTACATTTAAACTTTCCGGTTGAACTTTCACCAACACACAATCACAGCGAGAAAAATACTAGGCCGATTTCAGTTAATCCAACCCATCTTTTTGTTTTTCTCTCCGAATATAGCATTAGCCGTGGGTGCGGATGCAACGGTACATTTTGTCCTGTCCATTAAAGAGCCGCATCAGCGTAATGACTTCTGCCATTAGCGCTTACAATTATTCCTCTGGCCCGTCGGTCTGTGAAGGCTAATGCATTTCAGAGTGACCTGTCAATCAACAGCAGGGCCCAACCCCAAATGTTCCCCCCAGAATACACGATCAGACCACAGCTGAGAGTGAGCTGATGTTATGAATGTGCTTATGCCTTACTGCACATTGTATTCATATATTAATACATTGCAATCCTAAAATTAAACCTATAAGGGGCAGGATCGTGTAGCGGCTACAGGATGCTTAACTCCCAGACAAAAGGCACTTGGTTTGATCCCCACTGTCCACAGACTAACCTGTAGACAAGATGGTGGTAGTCTAAGGCCTGCCTGCTCCTTTATGCCATGCGTGATGCGATAAAAGCATCCTGTAAACGACTACATAGTACACATTGTACATTACTTGTTTCACCATCATTTCGTTTTGAGAATCACACGTTTTTGGGAGAATTGTGAATTCACATTCTAATGTTCAGGTTGGTTTGTGTTGGCTCAATCGGTGGTAGTAAACCTGTAACCCGGAAATCTCTACAGTTTGGAAGAAGTAGAAATAAAGGATGTATTTCCCATGGGATTCAGAGAAGTGTGGTCAGTCTCTCTGGCAGCACGTTTGTCTGTTTTAAAGACGAACGTGACGGGACAAGTGTAGACTTCAGCACGGTCTCAGAGGGCTTCACAGGCCCACTATAAACCACATCTCATGTCCCCAGAGTCAAAGACCCCTGAAAACAAGACGAAAACGAATGAAAAGGAGTGCAAAGTAAATGAAGGCAGCCCTCATAGTTCCTTAACCAAGAATAAATAAAATACATATTAAAACCTAGATTTAAAAAAATAGTCAAAGGCAAAAAGAAATAATCTAGGCCTATTGCAAAAACACAAAATGTGTCATCTCATATTTGGCAGCTATAGCCATCACACCACACACCATTATGACTAAATAAAATTGAATAAAAATATATCCATAACAAAATCCATTATCAACTGGGAATTATTGGTTTTTAGCCGGAAACCTTCATTAAGAACTTTACTAACTTGCTTAATGTTATTCTGCAAGCATCTAAATAAATGCATTAGCCAGCGGCGCGTATAAACACAGATAACCTCCTATCTAGTCCTTTAAGCTGTTGACTGTCTATGTCCCCGCACACACTTCAGCAATATGCTGCTGGTTGACAAATGAACTCCGTTTGCATCAGAAAGCGGGAGGCAAGCAGAGGACAGCCAGAGGGTGGTAAAAACTTCTAGATGACGGATTGAGCTCATCACGGATGTATATTAGGAGATGTAACTGAGTTAACCTACACAGAATTCAGCCCCTCTCTCTGCTCAACGGCAAGACGTACGTTTCAAAAATCCCTTTTGATTGTTCATCGATCTTTCTACCAATCTAGTTGCTTTGGCGGGGCTTTGTAATTTTGTTACTTGTTATACCTGCAGCGCATAGATCAGATTAAAGTCTTAAACATGTATTAGGATAAAAACAACAAGTTTCCGAGTTTGATCCCCCAATGTCCTCAGCCAGATCCTATGAGCCCTAATCTTCTCTTTATGATGGATGTCTGACACTGGATCTGAAAATTATTTTTGGGGCTTCGTTTTTAAGTACTTAAACTCATTTGCCTATACCTGTGTGTGTATATATATATAAGTTATACTTGACATTTCTAATTAATTTCTTATAACCATGGCAAACATAACCCAATTCTGTGAACTAGCTTCAACATGGTGTTCAGCTACAACAATCACATTCACACACCAAAATACAATGTACCTTGTGTGATAGAACACGGGTTAAGAGTTTAAGCTTTTTAGTTCGATTAAAAAAAGGTAGACTTTGAGAAACAGCGCCATCTTGTTGACAACGTGAACCATTACATGCTTACAATTATTCACAAACGCCTCATATGATTCATTATGAAAACAATGTTTTTTATTCCCTTTGTTTGTGCGTCTACATATGATTCTTCTATATTAAGATTCATGTGCTGGAATTTGGGTGTCTTGAATAAATGTGTCTGTAATACCACACTATTAGCAATCACTTTAAATGTGTGCACAGCAATTAAAAGGTATAAAGAGCAGCTTAGTGATTCTGGATCTGCCATTTTGGAAGCTAGCGAGGAAATAAACTGTAAATTAGGAAAATCGTACAGCTATAATCTGTAATTAACTCTCTCTGTCTCACACACGCATGCACGCACACACACACACACACACACACACACACACACATACACACACACACACACACACACACACACACACACACACACACACACACAGAATGGGGATTATTTCGGCACGTGAAAGAAGCTGTATTTGTGCAAGTCCTCCACACTGAACTCTCCTTTCATCTGATTCTCTTTATGTTCGCCCCGTCTATTTCACATTCCTCTCGCTTTCTCTCCCTCTATGTCTTTCTCTCTCTAACTCCCTCTCTCTCTCCTCAAGTGAGATTCATCCGCTCTCTACTGCTATAATCCCTGATCCCTGTCTAATGGATTTTCAATATCTGTCCTCATACTTCTCTCTCTCTCTCTCTCTCTCTCTCTCTCTCTCTCTCTCTCTCTCTCTCACTCTCGCTCTCTCTCTCCCTCTCTCTATATAGCTCAACATTTTACTATATTTATACTGTACTGTACTATATGTTTTCAATACCAAACTCACTCTTGATCTCCCCTTCTAACTCTCTCTATTTCCCTATCCCACTTTCTTCTCCTTCTCACTCCCATTACTCTATCTATCTCTTATTCTCTCTACCTATTTTCCTCTCTGTTATTCCTCTTACTCCTCTCATCTTCTTCTCCCTCCCTTTTCTCTCGCTTTCATCCTTCACTTTTCCGTATCTCTTCCTATCCTATCTCCCCCTTCTCCTCTCTCACTCCCCTTCCCCCTCTCACTCTATTTCCATTGTCTTTCTTTCTCATTTGTCTCTTCCTTCTCATCTCCCTTCCCCTCTCTCCCCCTCCCTCAGTGTGTGTGTCTGCCCCTCAGCCTCTGTATATCTCCCCCCACTCCCCCTCCCCCATCTCCTCATTCTCTCCATCTGTGTGTGGAGAATGGGGCAGGTCATCAACGTGGAACGCATGAGAGAATATTCTCATGCTAATGTTTGCTGTTGGTTATTCAGACAGGACGCGGAGAGCTGCCAGATCCAATTGGCCTGGCGCCGCTGCCAAGGTGACGCTCGCTCATCCAGGAAGCAGAGATCAGGGCGCGCACAACACCTGAGCGCGCGGTATTAAACCCTGCAGAGCACCTGGCTTTCATTATTAAGAGCCAGTTTGGATTAGATCGCTCAGGTATCGAATTGCATCGGACAAAATCTCGACTTTCGAAAAAATGTATATTTTCAGTTCTCAGTGAAAAACGTACGACTCACTCGCCTAAAACCGTTGACCGTGCCGGTTATAGATGCCGTAAGGTGGTTGATGAGTTATTCAAACGTTAACTTCAAATTGGTCAAAATGAAATGCAATCCCAAAGGGCCATTGTTAGCCCGCCTCCCGTGATGAGTTGGTTATTTGGGTCGGGGTGGAAGCCGAAGCGCAGTAATCCAAAAGACGTCTGCATTTTCACTTTCCCGCTCGCAGGCATGCGGCTAACATTCAAAATGCTAATTCCCAGACTGCTACTTACTTCATTTGTCACAGACTTGCAGTTGTTTATTCAAATGTAAATTGAATTGTGGGAATACATCTAATTAGATATGGATTATGGATTCCATTTATGGATGAATTCCCCCTTGAATAAAATGACTAATTTTACACAATGTGAAAATTATTGGACTAATGTGTTAACACTATAAAACCTTGGAAATGTGCTATATAGCCAGGTCTTTATAAATAATTGTTTACGGACTCAACCGACATAACTTATACAGTTGTCTCGGAGTATCAAAACAACCTTTTCTTTACAATAGAAAAGGTTTACAATAACATTCAGGTCAAATACCTTATTATGATAACATGCAAGTCAAATGTTATCTTATTATGCATTCAGGTCAAATATCTTCTTATTACGATAACTTTATGTCAATTAACGATCAAGTGAAATATTTCAGCGATTAGAGGCTGAAAAACGCTGAGCCACTCTAGCCGAGAGAGTGTTATTTGTGTGTGCTGTAGTGGTTGACTTACGGCCGGTGTCTCTGCGCTGTCAACGGCTAAATTGTGTGTTGCTGACCGTTTGACCTTTACACTGGGAGGTCTCTAACACTATTACTTGTGAAAGCAATATCTCAGGGGCACAGCTGAGGGGCCTTTGTGTGCACATCACAGAGACTATCAGTGTGCTAACACACACATACATCACACACACACGCATACATTAAATACATCACACACACACATACATTAAATACATCACACACATACATTAAATACATCACACACACACACATACATTAAATACATCACACACACACATACATTAAATGCATCACACACACACATACATTAAATGCATCACACACACATACATTAAATACATCACACACACAAACACATACATTAAATACATCACACACACACATACATTAAATACATCACACACACACACATACATTAAATACATCACACACACACATACATTAAATGCATCACACACACACATACATTAAATGCATCACACACACACATACATTAAATACATCACACACACAAACACATACATTAAATACATCACACACACATACATTAAATACATCACACACACACATACATTAAATACATCACACACACATACATTAAATACATCACACACACACACACACATACATTAAATACATCACACACACACACTAAAAAAACATTGCTATTGTTTATAAAGATACACATGCACACATGTGTGCACTCTCACACACAGACACACACAGACACACACAGACACACACACACACACACACTACATTGTATATGTACATAATAATAGAATAAGGCCTTCAGCTTCCCTTTAGGTTTTCTGAAGAGAAATTGGCTTAGAGACACCATACATGATCCATGTGAAATCCTATTACACCAACTGGCACACAGCCTACCATCTCTGTTAAGCCCTGACAAAGACTTTCGCAGACATTCCCTTTGTAACAACGATATATTAAGTCAAAGTGACGGTTCAAACAATGCCACATGTCCATAGGATTTCCACGACACGCAATTGCATCCATGATGCCACGAATCGCTGCTGGTCACGAGGATTGTAGTAACTACAATTGGACACAGGGGGGCGCTGAAATACCGCAATGGAATGGATGCTGGCGTCTCTTATTGTTAGTCGAACATTTCAAACCGGGTTATGGTTAGACGATTCCACTCCCCGTCCGTTTCTAACAGGTGACCATCACAACAAGAGACTGCAATCTCATGTGACAGACACACGTACACGGCTCCGAGTAATAATGACAGCCCATCTCTTCTGGTTAGACGAGGAGCGTAAATACAGACACACTTCGTTAATAATTCTGTCACACAGGACGTCACGCAAACTCTCTCCAATACACAACCGGGCCTCGGAGTGCTCTACAAACTGAGGCTGTTCGATATATCAAACACTGTTCTAATTACAAATGTAAAACTAGTTACAATCAATGTGCAGTTGACTGGTCAAATCATCTGATCGTAAATAAGGTTCCCTCTCTTCGATGTTAAAAGTGTGATTGGCAAAACCAGAGGTGATTCATATGCCCTATTGTGTGAAGCTAAAAATGGGTTTGCTGAATCTATGAATAGATATCTCACAGTATTTGTTTAACTGTTCTAGATGTAGTACTCCACAGAGTATATGAATGTACCCACATGACTTGCAGAAGTTTTAAACTCAAACTTTGCCTCGGTTTCAAGTCCATTTTTTCCCACAAGCAAATCCATTTTTAGTGTTTTTGAGATAAAGATCACATTTTCTGCACAGAAACTTCCTGGGCCTGGAAACCTTTTGGGATGAGCCGATGTAAGCTGAGCTTCAGATTTAGTTTTTTCTTCATATATACATGTTAGTAGGTAGGCTGTTCAAATGAACTAACTAGATATGTGAATCTGTCTCCCCCCCCCCCCCCCCCCCCCCCCTAATTTTACATACTAATGATTGGAGGGGAAATGAGGTGGAAAAGCTTTTGGTTCTGACAGTTAAATTTAGGTTATGTCAGGTTATACCTCTATAGAGGTAGATACGGATATAAACAGGTATGTGACTATTATTTGTTGTGGTAGAGAAACTTTATTGTTGTACAGTCAGCAAGGAAACTTGCTATCTATACACCGGTTTGGTCAATAGGATTACTTTTTCTGTATGTGTAATTTTTGTACTAAGCGAAGACTTAGCCTGTCTTTACCTACACATTAAATTATTTTGTCTCTCTTTGTTATGCAATAGGCCTCAGTGCACCATGCAGGCTTGCAACTTGCAAAAATGTGGCTACAATTGCCTGCACATTGTTTTATAACTTCAAATGCAGTAGGTGTGGCACCATGGCAGGAAACCGTTCGGCTACACCCTGATCCGGCAGAAAATAGCTACTGCTGATTGTCGAGCTATTGATTGTTTAGCTAATGCCGCGCTAACTATGAAGAAAGAAGAAAGAGAGCTAAGAAATAGCAGTCCTGGACAGTCAGGGAATTAAAATATATAATTCATCTTTGTTTTTTCTACATTTGATAACAAGACTCATAATAATATTTGAAATGTCTCTTTGGAATTTATACATCTCTTTCAGAAGAATTTGCTAAACTACTGCATGAAAATAATCGATTATGATTATCACTATATTTATATTATCTATCATATATATAGTATATATAATTTTCTGAATGTGCTTTTCTTGATCATACACAGGGCCTCATTGTAAAAGAGTCCTGGGTCTTAAATGGTGCTGGTAGCATTAGCATGCTAACCACGCAGCGTCACGACAGGGCTGGTGGTGGAGGTGTGTGTATGTGTGCGTGCGTGTGTGTGTGTGTGTGTGTGTGTGTGCGTGCGTGTGTGTGTGTGTGTGTTTGTGGCGGGGGGTTGTCGGGGGCGATTTAAAGGGTAGTTAACCCTTGCGTGACCTTTACTAGATAATGGACCCCTGGGGTGAGCTACGTCTCCCAGATGTGAGTCAGCCGCACAAGTCTGCGCAAACAACTGGATGCTATGATTCACATCTGCACCCTCCCTTCCTCACCCCCCTCACCCCTCCTCTCTTCACACCGAAGCGTGATTGTGTTGGCTGCGTGAGTAGGCAGACACAAATACATGGGCAAGAGATGTAGACGGAGAGAGAGACAGGGAGAGAGAGAGAGAGAGAGAGAGAGAGAGAATGGAAATTAGGCCGAAAGTGCAAGACAATTAATGAGAGAGGGAAGGGATGGAGAAAGACAATGAATTATTGACGGAGGGGGAGAGGTAATGAATAAGAGACATAAAGACAGAGAGTGTGAGAGAGAGGCGTGATAATGAATGAGAGACATCGAGCGAGAGGGGGAGAGAGAGAGAGATTTAATGATGGTAAGAGAATGAATGATGGACATAGAGAGAGGGTTAGAGAGAGAGAGAGAGAGATGAACAGGACTAATAACAAACAGAGAGAGATAATTAATGATTGACAATAGAGAGAGAGATAGAGAGAGAGAGGGTGAAGAGCAAGAGAGCGAAGGAGAGAGAGAGGAAGTGAATTCATTGAACGGTAGAGAAAGAGAGGAGGGGTGAGAGAGGTGTGAAGAAGAGTGAGCGAGATGATGAAATGATAAAGACAAAGTAAACAATAGATTGCTTTGGGAACCCGGGCCTTCAGGGTTACTGTTAATGTTATTCAGTTTTCAGTGGAAAGAGAGAGAGAGAGAGAGAGAGAGAGAGAGAGACAGAGAGAGAGAGGGAGAGAGAGAGAGACAGAGAGAGAGGGTGGCCGTTCACCACAGGGTTTCAGTCATACGATTTTCGCTGAGAAAGGAGAGACAGAGAGACATAGAAATATATAAAGAGAGAGAGGGAGAGGAGGAAGAGACAAAGGAAGATATATCTACATATATAATAGATGAAGAGAGAAAGTGAGAGACAATGGGAGAGAGAGGTGGACAAACACTGTGATGATGATCATATGAACCTTCTGAGAGAGTAATTACCCCTGCATGTGTAGTATTTGAGTTCAAATCCCATTCTTCCTGAGAACATGAAAGCTCTGCCTCTGCGCCTAGCGGTTGATCTACTGCTCTCTGGGGTGATTGGCCTTGGAGCAGAATCATCGCTCCACACACAACGTCAGGGAACCAATAGGAATGCATTGAGTTGTTACATCACAAATGAAAGTGGATTGTTACATCACGCATCCTGCCTCATTTTCTTGGTTTCGGAATGAAGAAAATTCCCTAAAAACGAAGGATTTAGTTTTTCAGGAGAGAGATTTTGGAATATAAGCGGGGATAATATTCAAAGCAACATACAATAA
>JACYXH010000212.1:60000-302500 GCA_026745465.1 Lota lota | reverse complement strand
CATATTGTCTAAGAATGGTCCCTAAGGAGAGAAAATAGAGGGAAAATAAGATGGGCCGGAGAATCGAACCCTGAGGGACTCCACACGGGAGTGGCGCTGCGGAGGATACAGATTCACCAAGGCTGACAGAAAAACATCTGTCGGACAAGTAAGACCTGAACCACTTCAGAGCAGTGCCTTTAATGCCAACACAATGCTCCAGGCGAGAGATGAGGACACTGTGGTCTACTGTGTCGTATGCAGCAGTGAGATCTAAAAGCACAAGGATGGCAGAGTCCCCTGAGTCAGGAACTAATAAAAGATTGTTAAAAACGTTTTAAAGCGCAGATTCAGTGCTGTGAAGGGTTTTAAAACCAGACTGGAACACCTCAAGAATGCTATGTATGTCTAAAAAGGATTGCAGCTGTATAAGTAAAATTTTCTTCAAATGTTTTAAATGAAACGAGAGTTTGGAAATTTGTCTAAAATTGGGGAGGTCTGAAGTGCCCAGATTGGATCTTTTTTTATCATTGGTTGCACTACTGCATGCTTAAACTGTGTTGGTACAACACCTGAAAGGAGACTGCTTTTCATAATTGTTTGGATGTTTGGTTCAATAGTGTCACAGATCTCTTTAGAAAATCGAGGGTGGAAACATCTGAAAGACAAGCTGAGGTTTTCATATGACCAATAATTTCCTTTAAAAGAGAAAGAGACTCAAACTGGTTGAAAGAATAGCAGAGCAAGTGACAGTAATGGATGGGTCATAAGAAGGGGGGAGATGTGTGCTCTAATATTCACAATCTTGTCAACAAAGAGAAGTCAATATGAAAATAAACGAACCCCAGTGAATCTTATAGGATGGCAAAGGGATGGGTGTTGGCATGCCTACAATATGCTGACTAGACACAATCTCAAGGCTTAGAAATACAGTACCCCCCCCCCCCCACACACACACACACACACACCCTGTATCATCTCTCTCTTCTTCCTAGTAAACACTCTCTCTCCTACTCTGTGTATATGCTCTTTCTCTCATCCTCTCTGTAAATACTATCTCTCTCAGCATCTGTGTCTATAATCTCTCTCTCTTACTCTGTGTGTATACTCTCTTTCTCTCTGTCTTGTGCTCCGTTTGTGTTGATAATCTCTCTCTCTCTTCCTGTGTTCATACTCTCTCTCTCCCACAATGTGTGTATTCTCTTTCTCTCGCCATGCACCCTCTGCTATAGTTTGTTTTGTGCCTCCTGTGCTCCGTGTGATTCATCATCCTGGCTCCTGAAATGACGATTGATTGCGACGCCTGCTCCTTTTAATCCTCTGAGGGGGGTAGGTCTGTGTGTGTCTGTGTGTATGTGTGTGTCTTTGTGTGTATGTGTGTGTGTCTGTGTGTGTGTGTACGTGTGTGTGTGTGTGTATGTGTGTATACGTCTGTGTGTGTGTATGTGTGTATACGTGTGTGTGTGTGTGTGTGTGTGTGGGAGGGCCTTCGTCTGAATCACGGTGTTATTTCTGTAGTTGCGGTCTCGCTATCGCGATGTAGCATGTGGTTGGTGATCCATCACACATTAGCCCCTCGCTGCGCTCATTAATATCATGATGCAGACAAGAAGTTGAATGTTTCCAGACAGGAAGTTAAATGTGTCTAGACAGGAAGGAGTTGTGTCCTGACAGGAAGTGGAATGTGTCCAGACGGGAAGGAGTAGTGTCAAGACAGGAAGTGAATGTGCCCATAAATGAAGTGTCCAGAGAGGTAGTAAAAGCAGACAGACAGGATGGATGAAATAGGAAGTGGAACAGAATCAGCTGTCTCAAGCTCTTTTGCACCCTACAGGTGTGGTTAGCTCCCTCCCTCTTTTAAATCATTATATTCAAATCCTCTCAGAATTCCCTTCTTTCTCTCTCTCTCTCTCTCTCTCTCTCTCTCTCTCTCTCTCTCTCTCTCTCTCTCTCTCTCTCTCTCTCTCTCTCTCTCTCTCTCTCTCTCTCGCTGACGTTACTCGTGACGCTCTCTCGACCAGAGGCTTCCCATCAGCCTCTGCCAATCAGGTCACCTACCTCCTGGCGACACCACCGAAGAAGAAGATTTGAGATTCGGTAATTTCCGCCGTACGCATCACAGTGCCGCCGGCAACGGCAACATCAAAGAACTCTATTTGATTATTATTACCAACTCATCAAGTATTCCTGGGGAAATTTATATATAAATGAAAGGGAAGATCTTCAGGCCCCAGCTGTTTGGTATTCACAGCGTGTGCAGGTGCTTTGGAATCTTCAGGTCTGAAGATTCCGCCACTGCAGAGACGATGATTCCGAGGTCTAGTGCATGCTGGGAGCACTCGGAGCGAAATTACTGTTAGTCTTTTTGTCCGTGGCAACCCGCTGTGGCCAATGAAGGGTAGAGCAGAGCACACCCGCCCACCCACGCAAACACCCATACACCCACACACGAGCACCCACACACATCCACACCTAGGCACCCCAAAACACACACACACGTGCGCACCCATACACAGACACACACACACACACACACACACACACACACTTGGAGAGGTATCTGTGGATGAGGGGAGAACGTCACCTCAGATGTTTTTGAGTAATGTGAATGCCACTCGTGTTTGGCCATCACCATGGATACACCACATTACGTATAGGATGGAGAGAGAGAGACTAAGAGGAGGGTGGAAGGATAGAGATAGAGGAAGAGGAGATAGAGAGAGGAGGAGGAGGGTGGAATGAAAGAGAGAGGAAGAGGAGATAGAGAGAGGAGGAGGAGGGTGGAATGAAAGAGAGAGGAAGAGGAGAGAGAGAGAAATAGAGAGAGGGCGAGATAGAGAAGAACTCTACACTTGTCCCAAAAGCTCTAGCCCCACAACCAATGAGAAGATGACATGGCTTTCATCCCCCCCCCCCCCCCCCCCCCCCCATTCTAGTTCCATCCCCCCAGGGTGCCTCTTGTTATGCTAAGCTATGCAGCACAGGATTTGTCTGGGACCGACTTGACCATAAATCCATCTACATGTCCCCACATGCACATGCAAATGTATGTTGGTGAAGTGCATGTTGGTGAAATGCATGTTGCTTAAGTACATAACAAAATGAGTAAAATAGAGAGCAGGGTATTTGATTTCCAAGCAAAAGGTTCTGGGTTCGATCCCCAATGTCCACGACCTATCTAAAGGCATTAGTGAGCGAGATGCACCTAACCACCTATCTGCTCCTCAATGACATGGATCTGACTTCAGCGTGAGTCACTTTGTGTAAAAGCAGCTGCTGCCTGACTAAATAGGAAATAGAAATGTGGTTGGGATTAGGAGATACACCATAAGAGCTCCTTTTGGTTTGTGATTTCTTACATCTCAGGTGGAGCCAGAGTTTTATAACAGTGGATCCGAGAGATGACACAGAAGTTCATGTTTGGTTGCTCGTACAGAAAAGGCGAAACAGAGTGAATGAGTGCCTGCCTCGTTCATTCCCTCTGAGCACACAGGGCGAGTCCTGATAACTTTATTTCCACAGACCGTCATCACCATCACAGTCTCAAAGGGCTTCACAGACCCTCATTCGGCCACAGCCACCTACTTACCCTAAGACTTCTAAAAGGACAAAGAAAAAGTCCAGAGGAAGGAAGACAAAGGGATTTGTCCTTGAAGGGATGGGTAGGTGGTGCAGTCGGCATGGCAGGACTTGTGTATAGGGCATTTCCCTGCTCGCAGGCAGTGTCTGTTCGATCATTTCCACCCCTCTCGGAGTGAAACACAAAGAGAAAGGGCTGGTGGTGACAACAGGGTGAGGCCGTCCTTCATGTCAAATCAAGAATGTATTTTCCAGCGGAAGGAAATCAGAGTCAAATTGTCAACAAGGTCGGGTTGCGTCAAGTCTTAAATGATTAAGATGTTTTTGGTTGTGTTTGACCTTTCAAAATCACCGCAACTAAATGCAGGCACAAATTGTACAAAAGAGCAAACAAGAAAATAAAGAGAATGAAAACGAACAACAAATCGAAAACATAACAAAGAGAATCTATTAAGTAGTTTAGAAAATTCACCACCGCAAACTGAATATAAATACAAAAATAAAATCATAAAGTAATGGGAATTTATATATATATATAAAACAAAGTACTGTTTTATAGCTTAACAAATGCTGCTATGATGCATTTCCCATGGGCCCAAGCGAAACTTATCAGAATATTTCACATCACATAAAGCACATCTTGTACCAAATATATATTTTGAGTTCCTAAGACATCATGTGATAAAACCCTCATCAAAGTCCCAGCTGTCTGCCCATTATTCTTCTATGTTCGCTTTTTCGGTCTTTGAAATCACAAAGAGTAAAAAACATGGCAGTGTGTTTTAATGAAAGTCTCCTGGCTGCAATCTGCATTATTATACATTCATGAACCTTCTGTTCTGCTTAACGAATCTCCAAAACAACTATCTCTTCTCTTATTCTCCGTCTTCGAGGCGATGGCATTTTTTTTTAAACCTTCTTATTAAAGTCCCCCCTGAAAACGTTTTCCTTTCTTTAATAAAAGCTAAGACCTCGAGAGAATTGCAATTTCGGCTCGGTCATGCACTGGTGTCGTTACAATAACCGTCAAGGTTTTTCCCATTCTGGGTTCCGTGATGGCTCGTGATGGTTTGTCTCGATACCAGCCAAAATCGTGTCTTCCACAGACAGAACCGTGTCGGCCTTACGGACGGGAATCCTTTTGAAAGCGACAGGGCGGACCGGTCGGGCAGCTAGCATGCTACAGCGCTACTTTAATCCCTAGCTAATTGGTTGGCATGGTGTGCTTACCCTGCTAGTGCGCAGACCATGTAAGCAACACACTGTAGCGCTGCAGGTTTGACATCGACCTTTGGTTCGATGCGACGCGTCGTTCCTCCTCTCTTGTTCCACCCACTTTCTTGTAACTCGCATAGCACAACCCCGAGTGGGTTTTTAAACATTCTTTACAAAAAAATAATTAATAAATGGAAAGAAAATACAAATCCATCGACCTCGCCACACTCGCCACAGAACAGGCCCAGTTTCAATAGGAGAAGTGGAGTGGGAAAATCTCACAGTGTACCTTTCAGCATGGCACGCCATAATAATTGTGTTCTGCTACTTGGGTGCAGCGGCAGCGTGGAGGACTTTGACATACTTTAAAGGGAGTTTGGAGTGGCTCTCTGGTACATGTTGGAATCAAACTGTGCTCGTGTTCGGCGCTGGTTGTGTTAATGGATTCCGCAAGGAATTCTTTTTTTCCCCTCTCCGTTCAAACAGCGGGATGACAACAAGCACAGACACTCCAGTGTTTAAAAGCTGAGGGAGAGGAGATGTAGGATGCCCATGGCCCTACAGGTCCCCAAGAGGGACAAATCGATTTCTCTTGAAAAGAACTGCCTTCTTCCAGCTACTGGAACACCATCCCCTTAACCCCCTTATCATGAGACAGCTGTAATGCAAGTAATTGCAGGCATGTAGCAAACACACACACACACGCAGCACACATAAATAAACACACACACATCCACACACACGCACACACACACACACACACTCACACACAAAAACACAGTTAAACATACACACACACACACACACACACACACACACAAACACACATACATACATACATACATACAGATGCAGATACACACTCAAACATAGAGGCACACAAACTCTCACACACAGATGCATACACAAAGACAAACATGCAAACACACACACACACACACACACACCTTCTTCACTGCACTGTCCTTCTACTATCAAATCAAATTTAATTCACATTCTTTACAAGGTCAACCTAATAATGACCAAACACCACTACAGAAACACACGCACACACGCACACACACACTTCCACTCACACACACACACACACACACACACACACACACACACACACACACACACACACACACACACACTTCCACTCACACACACACACACACACACACACACACACTTCCACTCACACACACACTTCCACTCACACACACACACACACACACACACACACACACACACACTTCCAAGGCTTCAGGGGGTAGTGAACAAGCAGTAAACCCATAACAATACGACTCACCGAGAGGTTGTCCTGCGATGACGCGTGTGTTCTCCCCGGCCACGGCGGCGCGAGCGTTGCGTTCGCTGATGTACTGCACGAAGGCGTAGCCCTTGTGCACCGAGCAGCCCACGATCTTGCCGTACTTGGCGAAGATGACCTCGATGTCGGTCTTCTTGACGAGGGCGGTGTTGAGGTTGCCGATGAAGACGCGGGAGTTCAGCGAGCGCGGGTCATTCTTGTTGGTCACGTTGCTGGTCTGAGTCTTGCCCGTCATTCTCCTCCGCTGGTCGCCCTCCTGGGACACAGACGGGAAGGGGGGGGGGGGGTGGGGGCGGGTGGAGGAGCGGGAGGGGAGGGTATGGGGAGGACAGGTGGGTGTGGTGGAAGGGGATGGGGGTGTGGGGGATGGAGGTGATGGGAGGGGAGGTGAGGGCGGTAGGGGGGGATGGGGGTGATGGGAGGGGAGGTGAGGGCAGTAGGGGGGATGGGGGTGATGGGAGGGGAGGTGAGGGCGGTAGGGGGGATGGGGGTGATGGGAGGGGAGGTGAGGGTGGTAGGGGGGATGGGGGTGATGGGAGGGGAGGTGAGGGCAGTAGGGGGGATGGGGGTGATGGGAGGGGAGGTGAGGGTGGTAGGGGGGATGGGGATGATGGGAGGGGAGGTGAGGGCGGTAGGGGGGATGGGGGTGATGGGAGGGGAGGTGAGGGTGGTAGGGGGGATGGGGGTGATGGGAGGGGAGGTGAGGGCGGTAGGGGTGATGGGGGTGATGGGAGGGGAGGTGAGGGTGGTAGGGGGGATGGGGGTGATGGGAGGGGAGGTGAGGGCAGTAGGGGGGATGGAGGTGAGGTGGAAGGAGTTGATGGGAGGAAAGGTGGGGGAGGTAGGGTTGATGGGTGGAGGTGGAGGGAGTCGAGGTGATGTGAGCAGGGTGGAGAGGAGGGGAGATAGAGGTGGTGGGGCAGAAGGTGAGGCGGTGGGAGTGGATAGGATGTGGACGGGGTGGAAGAAGTGGACAGAGTTGATGTGATGTGGGCAGGAAGGAGTTAAAGGTGGGTGTGGTGTGGATAGGAGGAAAGGAGAAGTGGTGGTGGAGATGGGAGTGGAAGGGGGGTGACGGGCGTGGTTGAAGAAGGTGAAACGGAGGACGGTGTAGAGCGTAAGTCGTGGGGGTGGGGTGCAAGGAGAGACGGGTGTGGTGGAGGTGAGGTGGGGGGGGGGGGGGGGGGTTGAAGGGTGGAGGGTACGACAGACTTTAGAGTCTTTGGTCAGAGCAGCGTCACCAGATTCTTACCCTGACAAGACCATCGTTATCTGTTTTGAAAGACTTTGAAGTCTTGTAATAATCATTATTTTGGATTTATTTTCTCTGCATGGACACATTAGATTGTCACATAGTAAACAAGTGGACACATTTGTACCCTATTCTCATAATTGGCCTTATCTGGCCCAGTTGAAAAGCTGCCAAAATGTTGACCTCTTCAAAATGTGTTTATACAAAGTGAAATATGAATTTGATATTGTTCATCCACACGACCAAGTCTTCTGATGTTGCTCTTCTGCTGGTCGCCAGATGTGCCAGTAATCAGTAGTTCACCAGGGAAAGTATATCCAACTTCTACAAAGAATGTTTCCACATTTGATCAAGTTTTTAGGGTTATTCTTTGTTGTTGTTTTTTGTTTTTTGTTTTTTGTTTTTATTCACTGGTCATTTAGTCCTTCAATCATGCATTTTTGGCATTGTAAAACATTCAAACTGTTTATTTAAATGTAATTGGATAGAAAGACAGGGATAGAGAGATTGATCTATAGATAGATAGATCTGCCCATCTGCAATATGCAGTATACAGTAGACTAAATCTGATTGGAGATAACATTGGGATGTAGCATGAATACCAATCCACATCACTGGCGACGACAAGACTTTGGACGTTTTTTGAAAGAGCAGACTTTTAAAATGGCCTGTTTAGACCCATTGTGTCACTATTCCCATGTTCACATCCCCTTTCAAAGTGAGAAGAAAACATCTGAACCTAATAAAACTTTAGTATGTGTGGAGTACCAACGTCCATGCGTTGCGTCCTGAGTGACTTTCTCTTTTGTGCCTTAAAGTGGATGTGATGAGGAGTAGGAGGAGGTGGTGGTGAATATGTTACTAGCCCTGTTATTACGTGTTATATTATCGTCCCTGAGACACAGAGGTAACCACGGCTACTGCTACCGTCCTCAGTATTGGTAAATATAATTAGTAACCATGGTAACGGCCAAGGAGTGCACACACACAGGCAGAGATGCCAAAACACAACGACTCTCACTTTCGTAGATGGCCGTACACATGCACATAGGCACAGACACACACGCAAATTCACACACACATATATGCACATATTTATATATGCACACATGTATATGGTGGGCAAATGAGGACAAAAACACAAACACACACACAGTTGCACCTGCATTCAAGAGCACTCCCCCACACACATTCATACAAATGTACTCCAGTCACCCGAGGACGGATAAAACTATGAGCTTTGTCCTATTTTAGAACTCCTGTTTTTCCACCGTCACCTCCTCTTTGCGGTCAGTATTCAACCGCAGTGAGAATTGTGTAGTCGTACCGGGTTATGTGAGGTTGTGTGTGTGTCTGTGTTTTGAATGTACGTGGGAGAATGTGTGTGAACAAATCGCTCCAAGCTGTGGAACGTTTACCAGCAGGCGAGCAGTGCACACACATACACACACACACACACACTGAACACACACACATACTCACACACTCACACACATACACACACACACACACACACACACACACACACAAACACACCCACACACACAAACACACCCACACACACACACATACATGCACACACATTAATTCATCCAAAAAAAGACACACAGCCTACCAGCATACGAACCTACAAACACAAAGACATACACATTCAGTCATCCACCCAAACACACATGTGCACACTCTGTCTCTCACACACACACACGATGACATGCAAATGAGCTCCATAATGGCCATCTGAGGGCAAGTTCATCTGAGGGCAAGTCTTCCCTACACTTGTTTATTTCTATCATTCGCTTTCCTGCTGATCCTGCAATTCAGAGCAGTGGTCGGTTAACCTCGGCCCAGGCACACAGTGTGATGGCTACCGTGAATTACTTCCAGCTGAGTATAGCCGGGCCGGGGGAGACAGGAGAGAGGTGTCAGGGAGCTACTGGTGTAACTTATACTGTCAATGGGGGTGGAGCATCCTGTCAAACTTAACTGAATTCCAACTTTAAAAAAATGATGCTGGTTTCTACTATTCCTGAAATAATCAAACCCTTGCAAATGTGACTGAGTCTTCTGCTTATGACACCCTGTTTTACTCTTTTTGATTCTTATTAATTGATTATTAGGAATTCGAGGGTTTGTTGAAGTTATTCCACTGAAAACAAACCCTTGTCACACAGTTTAACTCCCTCACAGTTGAAAGTTGATTTGATATCCTCAAAGTTGAAATGGAATAGCCATACAGCTAAAGGTAAGTCACTGCTGTCATTAAAACTGGCAGATTTCAGGAGATTTCTTGTTTGAAAACAAGTCTTTTGATTAAAACAGCCATTTAGATTTAGTGTTAAAGGGTAGAGCTACAGCATAATGTGTTGGCTCCACAGCTGACAGGCTTACAAAGGGAACTCATTTTGGGTTGATTACTTCCCCTGTCTTGTTTCAGAGCTGGGTTCTTTTATTTTAATCAAGAGACCTGAATTGATTTAGATTTTTTATTCTCTCTCGTGTTCGGTCAGTACAGAGCAAAAGGTCCTCAACATGGTTGCCGGTAAAGAGAAACCAGGGTTGCTAGGCGACTACAATAAACACAATAATATATTTGTTGTTGATGTTCAAGCATTTAATCTTTATTTGCACATAGGCCTATCTTATTGTCACAAATCACTGGTGACATAACATGTAAATAAACATGAAAACATATTATTAAAATTGTGATAATTGTGATCTTGTTGTTATATGGACAGGAATTTTAAAATGTACCTTTACTTCAAATAAAATGTGTTTTCAACAAATGTAGTTTTCAGGGTGCTGGGCCTAAATGCAACTCTTAGTTTTTCTCCAAAAAAACCTATTTCGTAATTTTGGGGAAAATGAAAACGGTTATATTGTTAAAACCATGTTGTAAAGAAAACACGTTTGATGAAATAAGACATATTGTCCAGACCACTCTCTTTGTCCCAGACTATTTAAATGAAGAGGCTGTTCTTTCGCAACAACAAAAAACAAACACTGAATGATTGCTTCACGGGCACATTCCATTTCAATACGATTTCTCTGAGCGATCTCCGCAGAGCAGATGAAAGCGACCAAACCTATCCAATTTTTATTTGAAATCTGCCCCCTCCATTTGTGGCAGCCGCTGAGGCGGACCATTGGTAGCAGCGCGACCAGAGCAAAGCATGGCTGGCCGGTCTTTGAGGAGTGGAGCACTCAAAGGTTACGCTGAGGCTAGTGTGTGAGCCGAAATGTGTGTGTGTGTGTGTGTGTGTGTGTGTGTGAATGTGTGTCTTTCTGTGTGTGTGTGTGTGTGTGTGTGTGTGTGGGTGGACAGCCATAACGCTAGCAACACAATGCAAGCTACTTGTCATGCTCGAACTGTTGTCGACTTAAGCTCCCGCTACCAACCTGACAACTTCCCAACGAGTGGCTCTGTGAGCCGTAGCGATGTGTCACATGTGAACTATGAGCGGTATGAGATCATCCTTCATCCTTATTCACCTGGCGGCCATCTTGCGGAATTCTGCATTCAGACTAGCATCTTGTGTTGCCAAGTCTGATGCCCATGGACTTTTTATTTTGAATTTGCTAGCGGCTATACAAGATGCTAGTCTGATAGCGCCTGGTGGGGATTGGACTAGCAGCATTCAACCTGCACACTGCAGTCACCACCGCAGAAGCTCAGAGCTCTGAAATGCATGTTGCTCCCTCACCTTCCTATTTACTATTCTATTATTCATTACTGTTTAGTAATTTATCACTTTTATCCAAACCAAGTTCCCTGCCCCTAAAATCCACATAAACACATGTTTTTGACCACATTTTTACATTCTGAGGTGATCATCAGGTACCATCAGAAAACAGTAGAAACATTACAATTATGTTTTCAGTTGTCTGCCCCAATACATAAATATGTGGCAAGCTTCTCTCTTTAAACTCTCTGGATTGTCACAATGCACATATCCTTATCAACCAATAGGGTTCTTCATCCAGTTACATTTAAAAGTGAAAGGTCTCCAGATTGTAAAATGAAAAGTGACAGAAACTTTTGATAAAGATTATTTCGATCATATCTAGCATTAGCATTGCGACAAGCGTTAGTATTGCGATAAGCGCTAGCTTACATACATGGCGAATATCATGTTATGTATGTTTTTGGTAACCAATAACAAACCAGACGTGAGTTTCAGTCAGCTACACTGCCAAACTGACATGCCCATCTATTTCATTTTGCCTGCCTCACATTTTAAGATGAGAGAAAATGTATATTATTCAATCTAGAAGGTCTTTATCGTGCACTGATGCTTATAGAAAAACCTTGAATAGTATTTGAGCAGATAGGGGTTAGGGGCATCTTCCTCAAGAATGCCTACAGGAATGGGGTTCAAACCCAGAACCTTTGGGCTGGGAGTCAAATACCCAAACCACTTCCTGAACATTCCCACTCCGGAACCTACTTCTTCCTACCCAGGCAAAGCTAATTTTACCAGAAAAAAGGCTCTCAACCCCTCCGAGTTCCTGTCTGTCTTCAGTTTTTTTCTCGTTCCCTTTAGTGTTACCCCGCCTCCCAGAATGCATTGCTTAATGGAACACCTGCAGCCCTGACTCAATTAGCCACAGTGAAAATTAGAGACATCTCTCATCGAAGACCTGCAGTGAAATGTAGAGAGAGAGAGAGAGAGAGAGAGAGAGAGAGAGAGAGCGAGAGAGAGAGAGGGAGAGGGAGAGAGAGAGAGAGAGAGAGAGAGAGAGAGAGAGGGGAGGGTTAGCGTCACCCGTGTGCATCAGAGCGTTCGAGACAACCGACCGCTGCGTACAAGCAGACTCGTAATTGTCCAAGAGGAGTGGAGATGAGGATGCGGGAGGGGTGGGGTGGGAAGGGTGGTTTGACAACAACAGGTTTTTAATTGCTTTCTTTTTTATTTAGTTTTTTTGAAGACGAAGTACGGCCGCACACGGCCCAAACACACAGGGCGACACAGGGGAACACAGCGCACAGCAAACATATCAATCCCGCCACATGTCCTAATTTGTGTAGATTGCCGAGGACGGCGGTAGTGGCAGCGGTGGTGTGTGTGAGATGTATCATCACCGCCATCATGAGAGGCCCGCAGGGCTGGTGTTTGTTGATGTGAAGGCTCGCTGCTCCACAACACGGCCCGGCGCGGCTTCACTTCCTGCGGTTTGTTTCCTGTCGACTTTAAGACGGTTAGCTTGGCAGGCAACATTTGTTCCGAGGGCGGATGTTACAGGGCCTAAATGGAGCCAGCTCGGTTAAGACAGGGAATGAGGAGTAATGCATTATTCCCGTGGACGATCCCTTGCTATGGTACAGAGTAGTGTGGCTCGCAGGAAAGGCCCCAGTGTTTGTGTGTTGTTGAGACTGTCACTGTCCCTTTAAATTTGAGTTGAAGTTTACTTTCACTTTCGTTTTCAGTCCTCTCACATGTGTCACGAGGTAGCGAAGAGACTCAGTGCTCTGGTTTCAGACTGACCAGAGCGGTAGCAAGTGCAATCTAGAGGCGATGGGCGTCCGCAGTTAATACTAGGAAACCATGTCGCCCATTCATCAGTCCTCGAGCTGTGTTCTGTAGTCCACCTTACATATACACAAACTAAGCCTGCCTCTGGCACTGCATCAGCCTGAGTCATGGCGCCTCCTACATCTCACCCGGCCCCTCCCACACACCATATGGCCCCTCCCACATTTCACTTGACGTGTGTTGCTGTAGATTAGGAACATAAAAGGGCTGTTAAATAGTCTCTTTAGAATGGTAGCGCTGGGCATCCAAGTATGGCAATAGAAATGGATAAAATCTGAAACTACATAGAAGACATAGACGCACGTAAAATCTGTGCATATCTGACTTGACAGTTGTGCTCCAGCAGGCTGTATGCCTAAACAAAAATCCTGAACACACACACACACACACAACACAGTCCAAATGTAACTGTATGTAGGTCTGTTCACAACACACACAACATGTAACGATGAGCTCAGTCATTTGCAGTGGCATTCAGTGTTCTGGGTTTGGCCCCTGGCCAAGGGCCTCCCTGACGACACTGGGTCCGGGCCCGTTAGGCGAGTTGTCCAAACCCCAACGTCAAATCGGCGACCACTGTTCTTCTTCTGCTCTCATTAAATGTGGCGTCATTAGCCCTACGAGTTATAGCTGCAGCTGGGATAGGTCTTTAATCGGGACAAATTAGCATTTGTTAGCCCACGCGCTCTGCGGGAGAGTTAAAAACAAAGTCAGTAATTCATTAGGGTCACTAATCCACACTTTAAGAGATAATTAGTTGCTTCCATTTGCCGCGAACACCGGGTTTGCAGGGTGCTAGAGAAGCAGCTGGTGTCGACTGCTTTGCAGCAAACTAGATTTAATGGCTGGCAGGCGGGGTGGAAACGGGCCCTGGTTTGCTTCAGTCGTGTCGATAAGGCACCGTTTGATCCGATTCAGGTCTCGCCGCCTCGCATGTCAAACGGACGGTTATTTTTAGGTCCTCCATGTCAAAGCTCTTCAATTTTGAGCCAAACTTGATTGTTTGGATTGTTTTTTTTTTCTCTTTTTCCTTTCAAGACCGTGCAGGGCTTCAAAGGTCTTCCGCTGATTAAGTCAAGACTTCAATTGACTTCAAAATAAATAGGTTTGTTTGTGACGGAGGGGCTGGACGGAAATAGAGACGGACACTAGTGATAAAGCCTCAGACATTTGTCCTTTCATATTCTAAATGGGATTTCTTCTGGATGGTTCCTGGTTGGTTATATGCTGTTTGAAAACAAAACGTTTGATGGTATTGTGCTTTATTAATATGTCCTCATCCTGCCCGGTAGAAGAGGAGAGTAATATGATATTGTAACCTCACTGAGAGTTCAACTGCGGCTAAGCTAATGTATTTTATGACGGTTGAGTTTTACCGTTAGCTCTAACTTTCTATGAAGTCAAGACAGCATAAAAATAAATGGTGGTCTACGAAAAACCTCCATAGATCTATAGTGCTATTTGCAGAGGGTTCAGTGCTTGAAGCTCAGTGGTCTGGTGCGACAAATGAATCTCAATTAGCAATGCGGCTATCACTGTTACTGAAATGCTTAAGCATTCATCATCTTATCTATCAAACTGAGAACAGCAATCAGAGATAATACACAGCAACCAGTGGGCTACCCAAACTAACAGCAGAGAGTTCCAGACGCACATGTCAACATTCTCAAGAGGGTTTTGATTACACAATCACCCGCATGACGTCTGCCTATGAATACACTTCACTGCCTTTATTTATTTTTAACAATGTTTATTCCCTCCGATGCTCATGAAGTCAACATTGTGCCTGACATCACTGCCAAGAAAGACGCTCACTCACTCACCCAGGTGTCAGGAACTACAAATACTAAAAAGTACTTTCAAAACAATAGCGCCAGTGTCTCTGTGACTAATCTTCAAAGAAGAGCTGAGCGCTGAACCACTGGTACTGGTACCGCATCTGCCGCGAACACTGTTCTCATCTCCCCTACTGCAGTGATGGAGAGACGAGAGAGAGAGAGAGAGGGCGAGAGAGAGAGAGAGAGAGAGAGAGAGAGATATGATAGCTGATGGTTTGATGCTCGACTCCCAGTAAAAAGGTAATGAGTTTGATCGCCAATGTCCACGACCAAGTTGCAGGCATCCTTGAGTAAGATGCCCATGACCCCTCCCTGCTCCTTAGCAACATGCATCTGAAAGTTAATTTGGATCAAAGCGTCTGCTAAATGATTCTCATGGACCGGTCATGTTGGCACACCATCACAGTGCAAAGCCTGGCTGTACGGAGAAGGCAATGGGATAATTTGATTTAACTGCTGCTACTATGTGTGTGTGTGTGTGTGTGTGTGTGTGTGTGTGTGTGCGTGCGTGTGCATGTGTGTGCATGTGCGTGCGTGTGTGTGCGTGCATGTTTGTGTGCATGTGTGACAGTGTGCATGACTGTTGTTGACCTTGGTCACAACGCAGCATTAGAAATATGTCCCACGACGGACACTGCTGCAACATCGCCATACTTCTTTTTTTTTAACCATATTTAAAACTAATTATGCTTTTTAATTGACTGTGTGTTGTGTATCTGCTGAGCTTTATCGAGGTCAGAGGGTGGGGATAGGGGGGTGGGGGTGGGGGGGGGGGGGGGGGGGGTTTGTCCCTGCAGTGCGGCTGTAGTTCAAAGCTGAACCTCATACACACTAACATGTCCAAGCATCACTGTCTGCTTGCGAGAGACACTACCTTTCCTATTTGAAAGAACAAGGTCAGCGCACGGTTCCCCGTGTTGTTTGTTGCGGTAGTCAGCCGTGGAATGGCCAAAAGCGACAATGTTCTTTTCCAAAGTATTGTGTGTCCAGCGAACAGCAGGGAGAGGTGGATAGCTTGCTTTCGGTGGTAAATCGTTCCATTGTTTATCCAGAAAAAGCCCATCAGAAGCGATGGCAGAGCTACATGCATAAGATTAATATGATCATACTATGTTTTCCCTGATAAATATCGGCAAACGTTTCATATCACGGTTTTGGAAAATAGGGAGAACAGGGAATGACACCAAACTAGTCGTGAAAAGTATGTGCTGGGTTCGAACCCTAATGACTGCTGTCTACCTGTAGGCATCCCTGGGCAGGATGCCCTCACCTGCTCACTTTGACAGATCTATGAGAAATCATTGAAAGTCGCTTTGGATAAGCGTCTGGTAAACGGCTATCTAGTAAATTGAATAAATTGATACCAAGGATCATTGTTTGTGAACCCAGACACCAAATCAGAAAGCCGGTCACCGTTTTCATCAGTGGTGTCTGCAGTGCCCCTGCATTTGTGAACACGCCTCTATCTGACACAGACAACCACGGTGGAAAATATCTCTGTTCAAGGGCCTCCTCATCAGCAATATGCACTCTGAAATTGAAACCTGATTTGTTTTGTTGTTGTTGTTCTCCCACAAACGGTAAAGGGCTTCGCTAATCTATAGGTTGTTTTCCACCTTTGTTTTCCCATCTCATTCAGGAGTAAAGCGGAGCGGACCGTAGTGTTTTCTCTCGAAGACACACGTCTGGGCAGCGGGGGTGACTCAATTACCCTCTGTCAGATCGCGTGGCGTCGCGATGTCTCGCCGCGTTCTGACTGAGAGACACGAGGCTCTTGTTTCGCTGCCTGATGCTTCGCTCTGCGATGGCTCAATTTACTAACAACTTGGTGGCAGATAAACTTGCCTTTCAGCGGGAAAGCTATAGGATTGTTGGGTTTGTTTGTCTTTTGGCGATGGCAACTTCCTGAGATGTCAGGACGTTGTTCGTCCTTATGGTTTTTTTTGTTGTTAGCAATAGCTTCGGTAGCATTAGTTCGCTTAGTCAGTTAGATTTTCCCCATCTTTTTACCGGTCTTCTACAAAAGCTGATGGAATCTTGAGTGCTTTTTGCCTTTACTCTTATATCCTTTGAACCTGTAAGCCTGTTAGCTAGCCGTTTGTTTAGCAGACTGATCGGCTATACATATTGGATCCATTACATTTTATTGGCAGGTCTCTGAGCCAATCTAAGGTTAAGCCACGCCCACTAACGTAAATGTGGCCAGTGAATCAATTGGTGTGAGCAGCCAAACCATCTTGTTCTAAACTCCTTAACAAGCCTACACTGCTTCTTAACGGCTTGTATAGCTGTCAAACCAAACACACCATAAACACCTCGCTACCGTGTACTAGCTCAAAGTGAACCAATCGCTGAAGTGGTTTGTGTCTCCCAGTGCGTGTGACCGCATTGATTTTTCCCGCACAACGTAGCATGAGCTCTAACCAACAAGCCAGCTGTGGGGAGTGAGGGACACAGAGGCCAGAACACCAGCAAAGAACATCTGTACACCAGTGGGCTGAATTTCATTAACCTAAATGCTACAGGTGTAACAAACGGCTATGAGCAGCTGCAGCTAATTCCCTTGGAGGGATCCTCATCCTCTGATATCTATCTTACGATGCTGGACATGTTTAGGCAATCCAGAAGACAGGGAAGGATAAAGTAAAGACAGACTGACATGACAGAGGCAAGCAGGGGTTGGGTCCTGTAGTTGCTATAGGGTATTCTACCCCGAGGGGAATGGTACTGGGTTCGATCCCCTAAGATACGCAGTCTACCTGAAGGAATCCTAGAGCAAGAGGTCTTAAACCCTGCCTCCTCCATAACAACCCGTATCTGAATTCACAGGAAGTAACTTTGGATGAAAAGCCTCTGCTGAAAGACTAAGCAGTAAATAGCATCCCACATGCTCTGGCTATTTTATTATATTATACTATTGACCCAGGTGGCATCAAGCCAAACACAATCCTGTCATTATTTCACTGTCTGATTTATCAACCATTTGCTAATCAATCAAAGGTGACTATATATTTACTTAAATATAAGGCAGAAAGAAAAAATCATATTCACGACAGGTTGACACAAAGAAAGAATAAAATAAATAACACAAAACGAAAGAGAAAGGAATGTTATGAGGATACAATTATAGAGAAAGAAAGAAAGAAGAAAGTATGGGATACAGGAAATGAACAAGGGTTCTGTTCAATCGTTGTCATTCGTAAGAAACATAAATATTCATAGCCATCTTCACGCCGTTTTTACCGGTTTCTGTCGTGTTAAACACGGAGATAAAAAAAAACAGGCAAATGGGACAGACAGCGAGGGTTCACAGTGTTAATGCAAGAACATCTCATAAAGGATATGACATCATATTACAGATGCCATCAACGTACACCCATGCACACATACACACACACATTGTCACACACTCACACGCTCTTCTGAACACTAAAGTACAAATTCACACGCACGCACACACACATACAAACACAGATATTTCATAACTCAATTATAGCCAATAACGGTGAGTCATGGAGACTAAGGCTAAAACTATATATTTTTAAATGAGCGCCAAGACCAAGTCGTGTGTCCATGAAGAACGTGCTTATTAAACCTTTAGCTCCATGGAAGTTATGGGAGCTTGTTCTTTGGTTCAGGCTTTTAATATACGAGCTGCACAGAATGGCCTCCATCACTTAGTTAGATCACGCTTCAAATTATGTTCTATGTATACACAAACATGCACACACACACACTTGTATGCAGGCATGCTGCACACTTAAAGACACACACACAGACACACACACACACACATACACAAACATATATAGGCATATATGGCTCAAAGTCAATCCCAAGCAGGTACACACAACGCAATTTCATATCAAACAAATGCTTTCTCTTCTAAGTCTTCCTGCAATTCACACAAACACACATGCACACACGCTAGGGAAACCCAGGCAAGTGCATAGACAGTACAATATGAACACACATGTGCACACTGGCCTGGGGCGCGCACACACACAAACACACACACACACACACACACACACACACACACACACACACAATTATCTTTGAAATGCCAGATCCAGATGAAAGCTAAATCATTCTCATCCTGGGATTGTAAGTTGGACAGTTTGACAGTGGAGGGAGTCTATATGGAGCCTGTGTCTCCCTTTAGGTCCACTTAGATCAATAACACACAACAGACTATAGGCCACTCACACCCCCCCACACACACACACACACACACAAACACACACACACACACACACACACACTGTTTCAGCTCTCCATTGCATCAGTAAACCCAGAAATAGTCATTTGAAGAGAATAGAGAGACTCTAGAGCTTTCTGATTGGTCCATTTGGACTGCAGTGGGTCCATCAGTGTCTGATCAACTCAAGGTTTATTTACAACTGACTTTGTCACAATGCTATCAACAAATTTAGGGACATACTGTAGATAAAACATCTTGTCAATGTCTATCAAATGTCATGAATGATGACAGATTCTGCTTACAGAGGTCTCCAGAGCTGAGAGGGATGTTTTAAAGAGCCAGTGAACCCAAAACATTATTTATTTTTATATAATAGTCATTTTTGCCATTTTATCACTGTAACTAACATAATAGTTTAAGATAGAAAAAAAGGGGTAAAATCCTATGTTTTTGCCTTTCTCCCCAAAACACCATGTGAACGTTCCACTCTGCTGTGAACGCAGGTGACATTCACAAAAAGAACGTCCCCTGATCGGACCTGTAAGGTCAGTCAGAAATGTATCCACAATGCCTACAAGTGCACCTGTCAGAAGGGGTGAGCGGTGTTGATCTATGGTATTATTGGTGGGGTGTAGGAGGAATCAGCAGCGTGGTCGCATATTTGTAATTGTGTTAGTCACCTAGTCAATCATTAGTATAGATGATTATAAATGCTTTTCAAAGGAATACTACTCGATTCTGTGTTTCAGGGACAGATGAAGGAGCTTGCGTGGGTGAGAAATCCTTCACCTCAAAATACTCCTCTGTAGACACGGAGTGCCTAGACTCTGTGTCGCTCCCTGTGACATTGCTCATTATGATACCGCTGATACCATATTGCTCAATGACAAGTAGGCTACTAGATAGCTAGCGAGGGATAGTATGTTTGGTATTTTTCTTTGACAAATAAAAAATAACAATTCTGTTGATCAACTGATCGATTAACCTCCTAATTGTTTCAGCCCAAACCCACACACACATTCACACACACACACACACACACACAGACACACACATGCACACACAAACACACACACACACACACGCATGCACACACGCATAAACAGACACACGCACACACAAACACACACACACACACACACACACACACATGCACGCATACACAGACATGCACACACACACACACAGACACACACACACAAGCACACACACACACACACAAACACGCACAAGCACATGCACAAACATACAGGGCAGGGCCGGTCATATTCAGAGGAGTGGGAGTTGTTCTGCCTCCGACTCCGCCCCCCAGGGGCCCCCTCTCTCTCTGAGTGGAGGAGTTCTAAAGGGCCTCTACTTCACAACCTGGGGTGCAGCTGATTATCCCATTAGGAGCCACTTCAGAATCCACCCTACGGTGAAGTGACATAACACGTGGGCGTGTCCACCACCGAGCTGTATGATGGATGGATCAGCACACCAGTCGGTGCAGTCCACTGGATAGGCTCAAGCTGTGATTTGCCAGGGGGATGCGTAGGATTTCCCCCCTTCTGGTCCATATATCCCTGCCTCTGCTGAATTATTTTCATCCCCCCCTCAAAGTGATCAATGCTACTTCACCAATAGACCATATAAAATAGTATTTTAAACTAAGTAAAGCGTTGTAATGTGAACAGTCTATTATGCGATAGAACGATAAAATCCGATATGGACCACCCACTGTCAGCACTCGCGTTCATGAGACAATAGATTACATCATTTTGAGATTATTTTCTATTGATTATTGAATTTCATAAACAAGTGTTTTGGCATGCCTGGCCGAGTGGCACTATCCATGGTATTGGAAGGGGGATTTAATTCTTGCATGTTTTGTTTTGTTGTGCATGATCGCAGCCCCTATGTGTCTGCATGAGGAAAGTTAAAGATAAGCTGTTAGAGTAAAAATATTGCGCTAGGCTACTTGATGAGTTAAATAAGAAAAACATTATTACAATATTCCTGCAAAGGCAGTGAAGAAGTTCAAGTTCTGAAATTGCTGATTCATTTTCATGAATAAAAATGATTCAAAACACCCCCCCCCCCCTCTGTTTTTTTTCACTAATTTCACTATCATCTATCATGTGTGAAGTCACTATAGGGTAGCCTTTACCACACCCGGTGGTAAAATAGGGGCCCTTTGAGTAACACAATATAGTATCATTTGACTTCATTGATACATCTAATTGTATCTGTTAACTGTATGAACTGTATTAGTTCACTGTCTACCCGTTGATATTGCTTCCTCTCTTATGTAAAGGTTTACCTTTGAACCGCATCAGCAGTATATTGACGTCCCTTCCCTAGCCTCAGAGTGAGCCTCGCAGTTAACGCCCGAGTTGTTCTCTCGTCAAGATGCCTTTTTCTGCAGTCCTAGTTTATGACACCCTTTGACCCACATCTTTATGACCCCCACCCTAAACAAAACCATCAGGCTCCTTACTTCTATTCCTGCATCGTCCTTTGTTCTACTATTCCTCCACTGGGAACCAGAACTAGCTTGTGGATGACGCCTTCTCTAGAAGATGTTGGGTTATATGAGTGTAGCTCTGTAATGTCCCATGGCCATCCATTCATAAAATACATAGGCTACTCAGTGCTTATCCAGAGTCAGCCGGGGTCGCCTGCAACACTATGTTGATCAACCGTGGAGAAGCTAGGGGATGCTGATGGGGGGCTACAGTCATAGGTGGTGATCCTGCACTACCCCCCCCCCCCCCCCCCCCCCCCCCCCCCGGCTGTGAGAGCTGTTCTGCTCGTCTCCTGGGGGAGAAGTATCAGATGCTGGCCATGTCACCCGACTATCGCTCCTCGAAACGGTGGAATGTGTTTCCGGGTCTGAGGGTTTAGTTATACTTCTGTGGTGAATAAAAAGGGTAATAAACGTACGTCTTGTTTTGTTCTGTTAGCTTGAGATTAACATCATAAAATGAACACCAAGCATTGAATCCCTTTTTTTACATATATTGCATTTTATATTATGTTATCGCTATGTTAAACAAATCTATTCAAACTAAGCGCTACTATATCATCTAAACCAAACAAAATGTCATAGGGAATACCTTACTCTCTCTCTCTCTCTCTCTGTCTCTCTCTATCTGTCTTTGTCTGTCTTTGTCGCTCTCTCAGTCTCGCTCTGTCTGTCTCTCTATGTATGTCTCTGTCACTCCTTCTGTCTCACTGTCTCTCTTTGTCTGTCTCTCTCACTTTCTCTCTCTGTCTGTATCTCTCTCTTTCTCTCTCTTTCTCGCTCTCTCTCTCATCATTTGCTCAGAGTGAATTCATGCGGAATAACCCACCCTGAGTTGACTTCTCTGGTTGCCATGACCGCAATCCCAACCGTGGCGGGGTGGAGGGCTGGGGGTTAATGTCAGTTAATGTGGTGACAGTAGGTGACAGGCAAGTTAAGGCTTCCAGCGAGTGACTGACAGAGTCAGTCGGTAACCGTCGTCCCGCTGAGGCCGTGAAGATATTTCTTTTGAAATATTTGTCATAGAGCTTGCTGTCAGATTAACTGCATTTTTGAACGCTATAACACTGTCCCTGACTACACGTCTTTTAGGGAAGGTGGAAATGTTAAATTATGAAACAGCGACCAAACGAAGATCTATTAAAATCGTTCAATAATTTTTCTAGCAGGTTGGTAGTATGCGTTATATATATTATATAGGTTATAGTAAGCAACTATTTAAGTAATACTTGCATGGGACTTTTTTCACTGCTGCCATTGCCTTTAATTAAAAAATTAGCTGAACTAATGAAGTGTTAAAACAGAGAATAAAACTCATCCACCCACGATGCAATCAACCCAGGGATGTTTTTCTCTCTCAATCAATTTGGTTTGTTCCGACAAAGACGAGGAGATCTCATTTTAAACAAACAGAACAACTCCTGATTATGTTTTGAGTAGAGTATTTAGTAGAGTATTAGTACCATTGATCCCACGTCGCAGCAGGCCTTGATAGACACGGGGAACTGTGAAAACCCGTCGCGTCTACTGTAGCTTTCTCTTGGTGGCTTGGAGACTTGGTTCTGTTCCTAGCAGGACTCTGAATATGATGACGGGACTCGCGTCTCTGAGGAGATCTCAGTGACTCTACATTATGGACACGCCTGATAGTCCCTCTTCTCCAGCTCCCCACTGTCGCTATTTCTCTCCTTCTTACTGTCCTTCCCTCTCCTTCAACATTCCCTCTCTCCCTCCTCCCCGCCTCCTCCTTCTCTTCCTCCATCTCTCTCTCACTCCCCTCTCACCTTGCATCTTTTGCCCTACCATCTCTCATTCTTCTCTCCCTCTCTCCTTCCATCTCTCCCTCTCTCCTCTCTCTCTCTCCCTCCATCTCTCTCTCTCTCTGTGCCACTGGCTCCTACCCTCCTCACCGTATCCTGACATATACGGTCTGCTTCCTCACCCACAACAGCTTTCACAGAAACCAGCCCTGGATGAGCCCAGATTAAACTAGACCAGGAGATACTAAACTAGGATAGACCAGTCCAGGACACCCGCATTGGGACTCCATGAGGCTATTTATGAACATCATTGATCACCTACCTACCTACCTTTACTACGTTTTTAGTAATTCAGCCAAAAAGACTTACAGTCATTTTTACAGGTACAATAAAGAAGTCGGGTTTGATCTCATTAGTCTGACTTTCGGCTGCAGGCAAACACCCTTACCACTGATTATCATCCTGTTCTACCCCTTCAGATCCTATATTAAAATACTGAGAGCGCCTATACTTTTAGTGTGAAAAGAATATGTCCCGCCCCCTCCTTCCCATTGGGAATCAAACCCCTAATCCTGCCATTGTTGACGCTTTGCTCTAGCAGTTGAGCTAGACACGGCCACCAGATTTATGTGAAGCACGTGGATGTTACAAAGAAGGCGTTCGATTAAAGTGGAACACAGAGGGTGTGATTTGGGTTCTCTGTAGCGGGGATCTGTTGTATAAAACAACTAGCGCCCAGCGACATGCACCCTTCACATCTTTATTCTGTCTCTCGGCGAAAAGAATAGAAAGTAATTGGCAGAGAGAAGACAAAAAAACCAAGCACAAGAAACGACGAGACGAGAATAGGCCCATGAAAGTAATTCATTTTCCAGTGAAGATCAATATGTACAGCTTTGTGTTCGGAATAAAACAACTTTCAACAAGAGAGGGGGAACTTTTAATGTGACGAGAGAGGGAACTTTTAATGTGGCTCATTGCTGCCAGGCCTTAGAAATGTATCCGTCTCTAAATTCAAACCAAGGAGTTAAATGTCTGCCTGATTGTCCGATGTTGGCCATCAGTAACCCTTGGCTATGCTCAGGACTCACACCTCACAAGGGCATTATTGGATGAGCACGAGGGAAAGTTATACCCGCTGAAAAATTAATTTAGTAGACGCTTTTATGCCAACCACATTACAGTGAATTGTCATTCAGGAGCAGGTAGGGAGCTAGCAAGAAGATGGCTTGTGCTCAGGGTTGACTACAGGAGGGTTGTGGGAGTTGGGGATCGAACCCAGTCGTCTGAGAGTCGACCCCCTGCACTTTACTGATTAAGAGTGATATTAAGAGTTTCATAATGAAGATGTGTTTTATAATTATCATCGTTCATAATCTCAAAAATAATTTCGAAACAAAAATGAAAGCGCGGATATTAAAGTGAAGAACCGCATAGGGAGCCGTCGTTAAACACAAACCGACCACAACAAACTACAGTAACTTGTGCTGGTGGTCGCTTCGCCCAGCACTCACAGCAGTGTCCTCCCGTATACCCTCTCTGCTAATGGAGACGTCTTTGTTTAGTCCTGTGACGTCGTCTGAACCAACAGCGCTAATGAAGGACGCCGCGTGTAACGCTGAAAGCTTGATTACCTCACGCTATCCTCGGTCCCGACCGCGCTCCGTAATGAACGCGCTAATGACCAGTGGCGTACACAAAGCCGTCGCTTCATAACCGTGTACGTGGAATGCCTGCTAATGTCTATGTGTTACTTTTAATGGCTCGCTCTCCTTTGTGTGTGTGTGTGTGTGTGTGTGTGTGCGTGTGCGCGCGTGCGTGTGTGTGTGTGTGCGTGTGCGTGTGTGTGTGTGTGTGCGCGTGTGCGTGTGTGTGTGTGTGTGTGTGTGCGCGTGTGCGTGTGTGTGTGAGTCTGTGTCTGTGTGTTTGGAAAGTGTGTTTGGGGATAGTGGGTGTGCGAGATTAAAGAGATTCTAATGAAAGAAGTCTGCTTTGATTGCCGCCGAATAACACTTCCCGAACAATAGGAGGATCGGCTGTTTTTCGGGGTTCTTTTTTTCCCCACAGTTAGACAGGAGTTGAATTTAAATGAACAATGATTAAAAGTTTACTTCAATGGGTGTGTGGAAAGAAGGTGGAGCGCATTGTTTATTAAAGCGCCAACTGTAAAAGATTTAAGACTTCAAATAAGCACCTGTACCTGTAAAGACGTAGCTTTTTGTGCTGCGTCTGCAAACACCAGTGGTGTGTGTGTGTGGCGGAATATGAGATGTAGGCGGTAAGGTAAATGCCATCCAAACAGGACTGTCTTCGATTTGACGCTCTTATGATTCGTAACTCGTTGTCTCAGAAGTGCAATTATTCTTTTCAATCTTCCAGGTAAAGTTGGAATAGTCCATGTGTTGCGTTGTGATTCATGGCATGACTTTAGGCTGTGTTGTTTTGTTGTGTTATAATGTTGCAATCCGCTAATAATGCGTTCCCTGTCCTGTTATGTGTGTTGTGAAACGTGGTTGTGTTTTTTGTGTAATGTTGTTTTGAGTGTGTAATGTTGTTGTTTTAGGTTGTGTTTTTGTGTGCTGTGGTGTGTTATTGTGTGTTGTGTCGTTGTGTATTGTGGTCTCTTGCTGTGTTTTGTGTCTTGTGGTCTGTTGTTGTGTCTTGTGGTGTGTTGTTGTGTATTGTGTTGAGTTGTTGTGTCTTGTGTTGTGTTGTTGTGTCTTGTGTTCTGTCTTGTGGTGTGTTGTTGTGTCTTGTGTTGTATATTGTGGTGTGTTGTGGTGTCTTCTTTCATGTTGTGTGTTGCTGTGTGTAGTGTGTTGTTGTGTTGTATTGTGTTGTTGGCCTGTGTTGTTTGTTGTGCTGTGTTGTGTTATTTGTATTGTCTTGTGCTGTCGTGTTGTGCTGTATCGTGTTGTACTGCACTGTTTTGTCATTTTGTGTTTTTTGTCTGTGCTCTTTTGTCTTGTGCTATTTTGCGTTGCACTTCTATCATATTGCTTCTTTTTGACACATTTCTCTGAGTCCTTCCGTGCTATGAGCTCATGAAATATGCATCACGCTGTATGAAACCCAGCCTGTCTGTAATAACCAACAACCACCACGGAAATCACACTGCTCCAGGCAGGACTCGTGTGTGTGTGTGTGTGTGTGTGTGTGTGTGTGTGTGTGTGTGTGTGTGTGCTGGTCCAGTCGGTCGAAGGAACTGAACCACTGCAGGGTTCTGCGGTCGTGTAACCTGAGAAACACGAGGCAAAAGTTTCCCTTACCCCCCTTTTCCTTCCGTTATCAAATCACGCTCAACGCCGTCCAAAAATAACACTGCAAACACCAGGGCGTTGTGCGATGGCGCGTGATTGCGTGTGTGTTGTTCACACATCCAGAGCAGGAGGAACCCTTTACGGATTCCTGCGCGGAGAACGCAAGAGAGGGGGGGGGGGGGGGTTGGGGAAGGGGTAGGGAGACCTTGTTGGGGGACGCCGGAGAGAAGAGAGATAACACATCGTGACAGTTCTTGCGGAAGCGCCGGCGTGCGAGACAGAAACGCCTTCGGAGCGAGGAGACGCCAGACTTCAGAATGAGTCCGTTTAGATTTCAACGCTGCGGAAACAAAAACTGGAATGACTGAAACTCTCGGCCACGCTCGGAGAGGTCCACAGCGCCCGTGGAAAAGCACGCTTCTTGCTTTTAGGTCAGCGAGGAGAAAAACCTGAGTGGAAGTACCCGGCGAGGCCCCGGCGATGGTCTGTTGAGATGTAAATGAATGCGTCACAACACCTACGATTTGCGTCGCCTGCTCTCTACTTAATGCGAGCGCATGAGTCACCGCCTGCCCATTGGAATTAAACGGGCAGGTTTGAACATTAGTCATGGGCTCTTGTGCTCTGGACCGTCGCTGCCCTCGTACGCCCACTCCCCGTCGTCACCCAGGAAACAACGCGCCACTGGGATGGATGTGTGATGGCCCTCCAGATGAGCCGCACTTCCTGTCTCCTCCAGGCTTAATATCAATCCATCTGAGGGCCGTCTGAGAGGGGACGTCAGGACGCTTTTGCCATGACAAGTCTTGACCTGTTCGCCTCCACGATGGGTCGGCGCTGAGAGCTCCACTCTGATTTGCATTCTTACTTATTTCCTCCTCTTGCTCCTGTCAGTCTGGTGATAAGGGTTATATCAGTCTGGAAAGTCCCTCCTTGAACTGCTATACTAATAGTGTTCCACTATTACAGCTATTCATGTGTTTTGTTAAGTACAATAGTGCTAATAATTACAATTAGGATTTGTTTAGTAGACATTTGTATCCACAGCGACATACAGTGAATACAGAGACATGTCATTATGGAGCACGTAGGAGTTAGGGGGCATCTTGCTCTACGAGGACTTCAGGTTAGGCTGCGGACACTGGGGATTGAACCCAGTACCATTTGGCTGGGGGTTGAACACCCTAACCACCACACTATCTCACCCCCAATTACACCATCCTGCTTCATGTTTTAACAACAATACTCATAATAATAGAAATGACGATAACATATGTAACTATCGTAAAACCTTTGTACGGCTTCTCACAGGATGCCAAATCTTGCCAGCTAAGATAGAAATCGATGTATTTATGTTAAGAAGCAGCCTAGGAGGGTGCTTTGATGACTGCCGATAGGTGTGTGATACTCCTCGTTACCTGTAACACTGCCTGTGAACCAGTCAGCACGGCTCTACTTTGCTCACGGAAATCTCCAGAAGATTGTGGCGGTATCACCGGAGCTACGTGCTACGTGCTAGCCCCCGTTATAAACACATGAACAACACGGAACAACACATAAACTACGGACATTCTCTCTCTTTCCCTCCCTCCATCGCTCTCTCCATATCTCACCCGTTCTGTCTCTTTCCCTCTCTCTCCATCTCTCTCCCTCTCTCTCTCTCTCCCCCACATACCTTTCCCTTCTCTCTTTCTCCGCCCCTCTCTCTATTCTCTCTCTCCCTCTATCTCCCTCCCTCTATCTCACTCCATCTCCCTTTCTGTATGTCTCTCCATATTTCTCCCTCTCTCTTTCCCTTCCTCCTTCTCCTTCTCCTTCTCTGTCTCTGTCTCTCTCTCTCTCTCTCTCTCTCTCTCTCTCTCTCTCTCTCTCTCTCTCTCTCTCTCTCTCTCTCTCTCTCTCTCTTTAATGCTGTCCATCAGCCGGCCGGCGCTGTTCTGCCTCCCTTTGTCGTCCCGCTGATTGAAAATTGATTAAAACAACAACAACTTGGTGGTGGTTTCGTGCTAGGCCGTGGTCTGGTACAGTTACTGCGGCGGTGGAGGGGGTGGTGGTTACTAAGGTGACCTTCAGAGTGCTGTCGCTAGAGTACATTACACACATGGCGGCCCCGCTGCCTCTCATCAAATGTCCCTAGCGGCAGGCTAGTAGCGCGGTGGGAGTGGGAAGGGAACGCATGCTAGGCACTGTTAGCACGATGGCTAAATGGTACTTAATTGCCTTCGGCAGTCCACACATGAGGGCTGTGAGAGTGTGTGTGTGTGTGTGTGTGTGTGTGTGTGTGTGTGGGGGGGGGGGGGGGGGGGTTATTTTGGGATACGTCATAGACCACTTAAGTCTTTTTTTGCCCAAATGTTGGTTTCTGTGTGCGGCCTTCTAAGAGAAAAGGATCATAATAATGCCTAGAACTGCATCAAAACGGTGTGCAATTTGCTTAAGTATTACAATTTAACAAATGATGTTGCTTTATAAAGGTTTTGAACACTAGCTGAAAATTTGACTTGCAGTTCCCTGTTAGCCGTATCTTTTACCTTTCTTGAAAGGAACGTCCACCCCGTTTGCTTCTACAAAATGTCTAGATGTCTTCTAGATTACCATTCAGGTCCAGTCAGGTCCTGTCTCAAGTTTGCCTGATTCAAACCTTGCACACACAATGCCTCCATTTTGACCAAAGTTGTCACCTTCCATTTCCGACTGGGAGAACTTGATTTTAAACAATGTCTCTTTCTCGCTTTTTCGCGTCTGAATGCTCTCTGTGCTCCAACTGAAAAACAAGTTTGTCAGAAATCAAACTGTGTAGAAAGCCTTGGTCCTCGACGGAGGATACGTTGAGGAGGGAAAATGTGCTCAGAGGCGACAGCTGCAGCCCAGAGAGCGATTAAGATTAAGAGATATGGGGGAAAAAGACAAGGTGGCTTGTTTGGTGCCTGTCTAGAAATGGATAGCGTTATTAGAGCAAAGTCTGTTCCTTCTCCACCCATCTGTAGCAACAGCTGGTGCGCCCGAGCAAAAGTAAATATATAAATAAATGAATAAATGAAAAAAGATGGGAGAGAATGAAAGACATTTGTTCACCTTTTATTGTTATAAGGGGACACGGCTTCAACCATTGTTATTAGCTTCCGTGTTGCGGTCTTTAATGCCAAATAATCATTTTCCACATTACGGCTTCATTGTCATTATCTTTCTGCAGAACTTTATCACAAGTAAATTGAAAAAGATATTTAATTAGACCCTCAATTGTTTTCATTATTGCGTCTGGGTTCATAGCCTGACTGTTTAGTGAGGTTGTTGGTAGACTAAAGCTTAGGTTCGCTTGATATTTATTTAATACATATTTTATGAATTGTATTGAATAAATCTCTTATGAATCATATTTGGTTTAATCAAACTGGAATTCTCCATTGTGCAATGAAAAGAAAGCTAATATTATTTTACTTGATGCTATTTTTGGTATATTGGATGATGAAAATATTGTACTTACTTTCAACCCCTGGATGAAAGTTAACCTGGATCTCTCTCTCTCTCTCTCTCTCTCTCTCTCTCATCTCTCTTATCTCTCTCTTTCAATCGTATCTGGAGATGATCTGATTGATCAGTAGAGCTGCTCAAACACAAAGGGAGAAGGAGTGAGAGAGAGAGAGGCAGGGAGAGAGAGAGGGAAAGGTAGAGAGACGTAGATCTCAACGGACAAAGGCCTTGCAAAGGAATGCAATTACAGTCCGAGCAGGAAAAAAAGGTCTGTCTTCTGAGAGACGGAAGGGGAGAGAGGGAGGAAGAATGGAGGGATGGTCCAAGGAGAGAGATGTTGAAAGAGACAGAGAGGTTGACAGCCACTAGGATAGAGAGAGTGAGGGAAAGAGAGAGAGAGCTTGAGAGATTCTATAGAGAGAGAGGTATTCTGTCTGCTTGCCTGTCTGTCTATCTGTCCGTCTCTCTCCTCTGTCCACGTGAGATGCCGTTCAACATCCAGCGGATTGTCCTGAAAACGGCTTTCTGTGATTGTTGGAGGAACTCATCGCAGCGGCTCGTCAACTCGGGCAAATTGACAAGCTGAACAGTTGAACGCTCATTAGCATATATTAGCAAATATTAGCATACACCTGTTTAAAGACAGGCCGCTTCTGTTGCTCGTCCCTACCTCCTGCGGTGGGCTCATCTCTGGAAATGTGTGCAATTTATCTCTCACTGTCACTGTCACTCCACCCCCCCCCCCCCCCCCCCCCATCCCACCCCCCGTCCCCCGTCCCCTATCAACACCATACACACTGCTCTCGCCTCACATTAATTGCGAGCTAAAATTGCTTTTCGAATTGTTGCAACTTTGCGTTGACTGGAGTAATTAGTTCACTGATTGCGCTGGGCGGCGAAGGAGGAGAGGCCGCTGCCTAATTGATCTGAGGTAGTTAGGAATGAATATGAATTAACCGACGCTTGTCCCGGCTGCAATTCATACCGCTCCCGTACGGAGCGCGTCCGCACCGTGGCGTCATGGTGATCGTGTTCACAAACCCCCGTTGTCGAAGTCGGGTGTTGTTCGTGTTGTCGCAGAGCATACGTGTGAAACACACACACACACACACACACACACACACACACACACACACACACACATGCGTCTCTGCACGAGAGCTTTGTGCACAGGTCTGCCATAAAGCTGGATGTATGTAGCTGCTATGCCGTCTCTTTATGGCGCGCGACCACTTTACATCTGGCACAGACAAATTTATTCATTGCCATGCGCTGCTTTGTCAGAAACTTTGAATTGAAATTGACTTCCCTCCCTCCTACACAGGCGTACATCTACATGAACACACTGCGCTTGTCACTGTGTGTGTGTGTGTGTGTGTGTGTGTGTGTGTGCGTGCGTGCGTGCGCGTGTGTGTATCTGTGTTGAAAGAGCGGCCACCACACACACACACACACACACACACACACACACACACACACACACACACACACACACACACACACACACACACACACACTACAATCAGTGACCTTTTTTCATCACTTTTAGTCACTGCCAGCTCTATTATGATAACAATTATGGTGCCACTATCGTGTCAACTGCTGGTCTTTCCAAATGATTTCCCGGAATAGAATGGTGCGGGGAGGATAGTGTGGAATCACAGAGATATGTAATGTTCTCCCCACTTGGGACACGCGAAAACACGGCAAACTAAATGAATACATTACAGCAGCCGTGTACGCCCACTCACCCGTTTTACTTTTCTTTTTACGTTTTCAAATTGAACTAGTCAACTGAATTCAGTGGGGTCACTTTTATAATGTATTGTAGCTCCATCAATGTATGTAAATGTCTCTCTCTCCCCCCCTCCCTCTCTATTTCTCTCTCTCCTCTCTCTCTCTCCTCTCTCTCTCTGTTCTTTCTCTTTGTTTTTTTAAACAAGTGAAAGTGCGCTTGAGAAAAATGAGTATTTAACAGAAGGGATTTAATTACACGTTTTATAGTAATTATTAAACCATGCGGTGCTAGAATGATTTATAAAAAGTCAAGTTTGGAATGGATTTAAAGGTTGTAATTAAGAACTAGATCAACGCAAGAAACTGTTAACTAGAAAAATATAAATGGATTATGAAGAATGTGTCAGCAACATTTTCAACTGCTCTCCCTATCTCTCTCCCCCTCTCTCTCTCTCTCTCTCCCTCTCTCGCTCTCTCTCTCCCCCTCTCTCTCTCCCCCTCTATATCTGTCCATCAAATCCCCTTCATTTCCCCTTCTCTCCCTCCATCTCTTTCTCGCTCTCTCACAAATGGACAGGACATGCTGAGACATAAAACACACACATATACAGATTGAGAATATCAACACGTCATAACCACCACTGCTTTTTAATCACATCATGGAGTCAACTCTGCAATAATCCATTTACACAAATCGATTTACAGACGCCACACACCCCAGTGATATTTATCGGATTGCGGAAATGGAAATAGTGTTGGAGCGTCCTGGAGCAACGACGCCGCGCAGGCGGTGACGCGATGTTGATTTTCCCCGGCGATGTCAAACGCCGACGGGAAATCGATGGGCAGAAATGAAGTGTTGTTTACAGCCGTCACCTGATGGACTGCGGCTGAACGCCGCGACACGTCAACAGGCTGTTAATGTTGCGGGAGGAGATCGGGACTGAAGGGTAAGTGGGGGAACTAAGTGAGGGGTAGCGGATATTTTTAGCCCCTAAATAGGGCGGTAAGTAGGAGCGTTGCAGAGAGACAGATGTTGAGCACTCCACGGTAAGCGCGAGGGGCCTCTTCAGCCGCAATGAAATTAGAGACACACTAGCTGTGGTTTATTAATGTGATCCCATACTGGAGCAGCCCGTTAGGCTTGCTAATGCACCAAACCCACTCACACACACACACACACACACACACACACACACACACACACACACACACACACACACACACACACACACACACACGCACGCACGCACGCACGCGCACACACGCACACACACACACACACACACACACATACATACACACAATTAAACACTCATGGACACCCCCCCCCCCCCCCCCCCCCCCCCCCCCAGAGGTCCCCATAATTAAACATGATATTGTGAGTGTGTGTGTGTGTGTGTGTGGTAGTGGTGGTGGTGGTGGTGGTGGTGGTGTGGGGGGCTGACTGTGTTTATGTGCCATTATCAATAGCCTGGTAGTGTGTATGTGTGTGTGTGTGTGTGTGTTTGTGTGTGAGAGATAGATAGTGTGTTCAGAGTTGCTTATGAGAGTCTGTATATGTGTGTGTGTGTGTGTGTGTGTGTGTTCTATACTCATTGCCTAGTTGTGTGTTTGTGTGTGTGTGTTTGTGTGTGAGAGATAGTGTGTTCAGAGTTGCATGTTAGAGTCTGTGTGTGTGTGTGTGTGTGTGTGTGTGTGTGGGAGAGGGTGTGTGTGTGTGTGTGTGTGTATGCTTGCATGTAAGTCAAGGTGCAACCGAAATGGCCGTGGAGACAGGAAGCTCAGACTCAAGCATCAATCAGAAGTCCAAGTCACAGCTCAGCAAATCAGAGCATCTGAGATCCTCCACACGGCGGGAAGCAACAACTGAGTCTCAGGTCCTTCACCGGTGAACCCCCCCCCCCCCCCCCCCCCCCCCCCCGGCCTCATAACAGCTCCTGTCCATCTCCTGCGCCTGATTGCTTTTCCCAACGCAGTCCTACCAAACCCAGCTCCCCTGCACAACGCACTGAGAGATGGAGCAGAGAGTCCAATGACGATCAAGACTTTATATGAGCTATCTACAGTAACTGTTCACACTACCACCAATGCAGAACAAAGCTTAATACTATCCGTGTTTTTCTGGTTCCTATGGCTACTCTACACTCTTATATTTGCAGCACTTTTAACAGTTTTTTGTAGCTATGGCGTTGATCGTATGCTTGGATTATTCTCAGCGTTCTTTTAGTCCTAAATGTACGTGTGTTTGTGTGTGTTACTGTAACCTTTCTTGCTTTGTAGTGTTTAACTTGGTTTAACACAACAGTTTGCTCATGGTTGGCTCCTAGACGGGATGCAAGCTAGCTTGCTAGCATGCATGCACACACATGCATGTGCACACACGCACATGCACACCCCCCAGAGCCCCTACAGCACACATGTGCTCTCCTAGCATCATACACACTGGAGGTTGAGGCCACCGTCCATGTGAGTCAAGAGGAATACTATGAATATTATATATCTGTTTCAGTTTGCATATATAAATAGATATGCTTAAATAAATATATTTATATATATCAATATATAATGTCTCTCTCTAGATATAGACTGTATATATATTTAAATGTGTACTGTGTCTCGTTTGTTAACCATTAAGACAGGATAGCAACAGGGATATTCAGTACTTTTAACAAAAGTGCACATATACTGTACAGACTAGATTAATAATAATCTAACCTGTCTAATTAAAATAATGAAAAGTGAATCTGAATCTGAATCTGAATGAACAGATACATGGAGAGATATCTAAACACACAGATAAACAGGGAGGGAGAAACAGATACACAGACAGGGAGGAAGGTAAGGAGGGAGACAGACAGGCAGGCGGTCACACCACATAAAGATCAGGTGGGTTTGACCCCAGGGTAACCCCCTCATTATCGTTCAACACCCTCAAGCAGGTGAGGCTCACCTGGCAGATCGCCATGACAACCAGCTGATGCTCTCTCCCCCCTCCGCCCCTCCGCCCCTCTCCTCCTCCTCCTGAGTAGAACCAGCTTGGTGCTGACCCAGACTGGGAGGGGGGGCTGGGACCCTCTGTAATGCGGTCCCCGCACTCATATGTTTTCTGCTTCACTGGTTCTGTTGGGACGACCATCTGCCCGGCACAGCCCACCTGCTCTAGTGGGTCGCAGACAGAATAGGCGGCCTCAGCCTCCTCCAGACAGACGGACAGACAGACAGACAGACAGACAAACAGGGTCCCTGTTGGTCTGTTTGTCTGTCTGCCTGCCTGTCTGTCTGTCTGTTTGCTTACTGTTCACCTCCCGCCATGCCTGGTCATGTGACCCACGAACCCGGTCACTGTTAATGAGCTGAGGTCTGCCACCACTGTATGTCATCGTTAACGAGATGACAAATTAACTAATAGTTCATGCATTAGTATAATAATTGCTTATTGCTTATTCATTACTTACGTATAGGGGGGATAGAGGATGGAGCAGATAGGTGCTGGGTTTGTTACCAAATGTCTGTAGTCTATATAATACAACTACTGCATCCTAGCGCAAGATGCCCTAACCCCTACCTGTTCTTTAATGACCTGTCTCTGTACTATCTAACCCCTGCCCCCTCCTTAATGACCCGTCTCTGTCAGACGCCTTGGATGACAGTGTCTGGTAAATATATACTAAATCCTACATACCAGTATCATGCAACAATTTATTTTCGTTATGTAACTGCTGAGAAGTATGTCATCGCTTCATTACATTATTCGCTGGTGTAATTTAATCTGTAACCATGGTTACGCTCCATTAGAGCCCCAACTCATTTAAAATCATTCAGAATATGATCCTGAATAAATCATTACTTTATAATCCATCATTAACTAATGCTTAGTTAACATTCAGGACAGACAATTTGAAGTGGTACCACTGCGTTAAAGTGATTCTGTTGGTTTAGTTTTTAGTTTAGTTTTTACGTAAAGATTAAGTCAAGCAAATATTATTTATTTTAACCCTCAAATAACTTTAGGTATTTAATCACAACATTTCCAATCTGTTAAGCCCTTAGGCTTCCAAAAACCCATCACATTGCATTTATTGTGCTTTTATTAATGATTAACCAAATAATATACAATGTCGAGTTATGAATAGTTTATTACAACACGTTAATTTCCCTCAGTCTAACAGCTTTTTACGTTGTTGTCATTTGAATCAATCAATATAATTTATCAATTTATACAAAAGGTTTGCAAAATATACAGCCAAAACAATTCCACAAACATCCATTCATCATTTATAACAAATTAAAAATAATTTCACAAAGCTTTCTGAAAAGAGGCTGGGACAATATCGTGTCGAGTATAAATTAGAGTCGTTCCCGATCCTCGATTAATCTGAACGGGGATTAAAATGTCACAGAGACCTTTCCACAGACGGGTGAAGATAACCGAAGACCCACAGCATCCCGAGACGCGCTAACCTTTTTTCCTATCAAAAGTATTTCATAAGGGACTAATGGGAAATGTTGGGCGGAAAAATGTTAATCAATGCTTGATTTGGCTTCTTTGCTGCACGTGTTAGGTCACAGAGTGACATTACAAGTTGTTTTCGGGGGGGACAAATAGGTTTGTGTTGTCGTCATCACCAAATGATTAATTATTGTGAGTACCTCATCGAGCCAACAACCCTTACTTTACTGATGTCCACTCCCTTCCCTCACTCACACTCCCCCTTCTCCACATGCATAACTGCCTACAAGTTCACATCCCTTAAGGGCCCCTATTTCACTACCATTACGAGCATACCATGTCACTACTTAAGCCCAGTTTCAATCCAAGATTGGCATGAAACTACTTGCAATGGGCGGCTGCTTGCGAAATAATCACACGATAACATTCTGAAACTGGGCCGTTCACACAAGCAGCGATGTGGCACGGCTATTGCAGGGTAGAGACCAGGTGCTTCCGCTAACGTTATGCCAGGAGTTGCAGGGTAGAGACCAGGTGCTTACGCTAACGTTATGCCAGGAGTTGCAGGGTAGAGACCGGGTGCTTCCGCTAACGTTATGCCAGGAGTTGCAGGGTAGAGACCGGGTGCTTACGCTAACGTTATGCCAGGAGTTGCAGGGTAGAGACCGGGTGCTTACGCTAACGTTATGCCAGGAGTTGCAGGGTAGAGACCGGGTGCTTACGCTAACGTTATGCCAGGAGTTACAGGGTAGAGACCGGGTGCTTACGCTAACGTTATGCCAGGAGTTGCAGGGTAGAGACCGGGTGCTTACGCTAACGGTATGCCAAGAGTTGCAGGGTAGAGACCGGGTGCTTACGCTAACGTTATGCCAGGAGTTGCAGGGTAGAGACCAGGTGCTTCCGCTAACGTAAGCACACTGTCTTACGCTAACTCATCCAAAAAAAAAAAAAAAAAGCTTCAGGGAGTGTATTTCACCTGGAGAGAGACTGATGAATGATAACTATGCGCTTATGGCCACTGTTCAGGAGTGCAGCATTAAAAAATATCAATGCTGTTGTTTTTTCGCTTGTTTCACTGCTAATTCCCAGTACGGTCACTTACTTTTGGTATGCCGCAAACAAGTCACTGTGTTGTCAATGTGGTCCAATATCAACCATGTTTAAATATCAGGGTAGAGCTATATCAATACCATCCATACGTTCTAAAACCACACTCTGCCAACTGGGATACGAGCCATTACAAAGTTTTTCCCTTTGTGACATCACACGTGGGAGTGTCCAACGGCAGGACAGTGGTGACTGGTGAACTGTAGCAAACTGGTCTGGCCGGAGGTGAGCCGTCTGTCATATCATCATAGTAGACACTCCCACTTGTGATGTCACAAAGAGACAGCGTGTGGAATGGTATGGTTCATCTCTAATTAACCTGACAGCTCAAAGTAAAAATAGAGGCCGTTAAATCATTTGTGGAATCATTAAAGATAAACTATTCTGATCTATTCATCCTGCTTTAATCTAATTTCAAGTCACGGTTCAAATGTATGTTATTTCAATATTCATCATTAAATCTTTGCTAATAAGTGTGTGCTTATTAGCACTGATTGCTCACATGTTAGCGTGTGCTGCAGGGCAGATAGAAACCCAGTCCTTATGCTACGCTAAGCTGCACATGACTCTATGACACATAGGCACAGGAAAGGTAAAGTCAGTCCTTTCATAGAAACTAAATGTGTGGGATTCAGCTCTCTAACACAGATTCACTATCATTATTAATACAGACTGTTTATGTGTGTGGTTGTCAACTCATGTTGGTGTGTGTGTGTCTATGCCAACTCATGTTGGTGTGTGCGTGTCCAGTGATGTTGGTGTGTATGTGTGTCTGTGCACACATGCGCATGCTAGTGTGTGTCTGTGTATTTATATCTGCCTGTGTGTGCGTTTGTGTATGTATGTCTGCTTGTATGTGTGTGTGTGTGTGTGTGTGTGTGTGTGTGTGTGTGTGTGTGTATGTCTGCCTGTGTGTGGATGTTTTCTATACCAAAAGCCTTTACTGCGTAAGATTCATGCCCTGCAGTTGTCATTAGTGTCATAGACTAAATTAAAAATACAGAATAATCATAGATCTGTTGGTGCTTATTCATTGTACAATTCATCTACTTATTTGAGCGACGCTGCCATTTAATAAACAAAACTCTAATTTGTGATGCCATGTCACTTTATGACATTCTGATAAAATCAGCAGAAATTTCAGCTAATCAGTCATCACTGGACTTGTGGTTGAAGCTTTAGAGGAAAGGTCCCAGGGGCATTTGCGAACATACATTTTGTGCCAAATGAATAAAATAATATAATCTATGACCCCCTGTTCCGAAAACTGTGGCCAGAAAACTGGACTTAATTTGAGAAGTCTCAACCTTATCTTGTCCAATAAAAACTATATTCTAGTGTAGTTGTAATGAATGGACACAGACACATTCTCATCCACAATCCTCACTTCCATGTGATAGTTATGCTAACAGGACATGATTTGGCACGAACACAGTAAACATTTCCTTCCCAATATATACATAAACATTTTTTTAAGCTATGGCAATCTTTTCACCCTAACCCTTTTTTTTATTGACAAATGAAGTACTTTGGTGAGTTAGTTAATGGAGTGATACAAATTAAACTGCAGACATAAAAAGTATATATGCATCTTCTTTTTTTTCCGTGGTTTAGGAAAGATAAAGAGGACAATATTATACATGCATCCAAGCGAAAATTCATGAGGTGATTACTTAGCTCCACACTACACCCCTCACTGAAATCACTGAAGAAAGCGCAAACGCCATCAATTCCTAAAGTTAAATTAGGCGTGAGTTATATGGCAGCTCTAAGGTTCAACAATTGATCAGAATTCTCAGGAAATCTCTGATACATTATCAGACAATTCCAACAATAAGTAGTGGGGGGGGGGGATGGGTCAACGGGCTGTCGAGGCTGCGTTCATAGGTGCCGCTGCCTCAAATGGTCCGGCATAATTTAGACTGGTGGGGGGTGGGGGGGAGGGGGGTGGGGGTGGACCTTATTTTTGATCTGATGGTTTAATTGCCCAAAATATGAAGCAGGAGATTCCCACCCACACTTATCAAATTAACAGCTCAGAAAAAGGAGGACAGTAATGTACTTAGCGCTCATTTAAGTGGAATCGGGTCACAGCAAAAGGTAAGCTGTTTATCTGCCACCATGCATTAGCGGAGGAGGAGGCGGAGGAGGAGGAGGAGGAGGAGGAGGAGGAGGAGGAGGAGAGAAATGCTACGAACGGAAAACAAAACTTAAGTGCTTTTTCTTTACAATTTCCCTTATTATGCTGGTTCATGTGAGTGCATAAACGACGTCAATTGCATATGTATCTTTCAGTCTTTTATCATCAGCCATTTAGGTCCGCTTTCATTGACACAACAAGGGTGAATTAATACAGGGAGCTAATACAGGGAGCTGAGTAGGAGACTCCGTGGTCTAAATGACCCATATTATATGCTATATGTACCACGTATATACCCCATGGGTTTTAGACAGGGAGGATGAGAAACACAACAGAAAACACTGCATCTGGCTATATATAAGCTCAGGTCTATCGTTGAGCAGTATTTCACTAACTCTGTTGCTATGCACTATTTTGTCCTTTTAGCAGATGCTTTGTAACTCACTTGTCACTGAATTCAGATACAGATCACATTATGAGCAGGTAGGGCTTAGGGCATCTTGTTCAAGGACGCCTACAGGTTAGGCAGTGGACATCGGGGATCGAACCTGGAACCATTCGATTGGGGGTCGAACACCCTAACTTGAACTGAAGTTATTATAAAAACCATATCGGTCCATTTAAACTGAACCCAGCAGTTTTTTCTACATGCATGGTGAGCACAGCACTTAATACTATGTGGCAGCAGAACTTATTTTTAGGTTGGCAGCCTGTGTGCACGGCCTGATACAGTGATGTGTGGTGACGCAGACAGTACTAGTAGATGCATTTTTCATGATCTCCACAGACAACTACAATGATGTCATGAAACATGTGCGTTCATGCGTGTATTGAGAGGGCCGATCGCTAACGGTTCGGTGGCTAGCCTCTATTGCTAATAGGCAGTCGTCTAAATTTGGCGCAGAGTTACTGGAACAACGTCATAATGTTGCTGCGTTACTCAGAACAGAAGAGACAGACTTGGTAAAGAAATATGGATGGAAGATGTAGATTATATGTAGATAAGTAAGAGCGAGAGAAGTTATTTCCTGAAGTAAACATCACTTTCAGATTAAAAGTACAGCAACTAATATAATTACTACTAAAATGACTAATACAGCGACAACTACCTATATACCTAACTCCAACTAAAAACTCCAACTCAAACTAAAAACCAAACTATACTCGTACTTCAAGTTATTACCCAGCTATATATATAGTATGTCAATCATATATATGTCACAGAAGTATCGTTGCGTCCATCATGTGACTATTTTGAGACGTAGCAGAGAGTTCTAGAAGGGAGAGTAGCAGGAGATAGAAGCAGGAGGTTCTAGAAGGGAGGTAAGCAGGAGAGGGAGGTACAGGATGTTATAGAAGGGAGAGAAGCACGAGATAGAGGCAGGAGGTTCTAGAAGGTAGAGCAGAATGAGATAGAAGCAGGAGGTTCTAGAAGGGAGGTAAGCAGGAGAGGGAGGTACAGGAGGTTCTAGAAGGGAGAGGAGCAGGAGATAGAGACAGGAGGTTCTAGAAGGGAGAGGTGCAGGAGATATGGATAGGAGGCTCTAGAAGGGAGAAGAGCAGGATATGGAAGCAGGGGGTAGAAGGTTCTAGAAGGGAGAGGAGCAGGAGATAGAGGCAGGAGGTACATCTTTAAGGTATTAAATCAAAGCTTGTTACAGTTCCCTCTAACGAATATCAGAAACAGTCGTTGATAACATATAAACTGGTCGTACAATAGAAGAAAGTTCTGTTTCTTTTGAATTATTCTTAAAAGAGAACCTTGGCTTAAAGTTTTTGTCAGGACAGTGATGAGTCAATGACTTTCTGTCTCTCCCTCTTTACTACAGATTTTTGCATTTATTAAAAGATGATCACAAATTTTCAGATGTATGGCTTTTAAACAGACAATATAGTCCAACATTCTGTTTTAAATGCAACTAGCTTTTGACATGTATTATGACAGTTTAATATTTATTACAGTTTATTATTCAGTTATATTTCAGTTAAAGTGGATCTCCAGTGGTCTGCAGAACCGCGAGAACAGACTATCATAACACTCGGTGGGCCAACTAGTCCAGGAGCTGATCCAGCAGAGCCTGAGAGAGGAGCACTCAATCCCTACTAAAGGCTACTAACACACACACACACACATATATAAGCATATACTCACACACACACAAATTCTCACACACACAAACACACACATATTCACACACACACACACACACACACACACACACACACACACACACACACACACACACACACACATGCACACACATACAGACACAAGCACATACATATTGACACAGACATTCACATTCACACCCCACCACACACACACTCTGAGACCAACTACAAGAAAGTGCATCGGTTGTTGGTTTCTATAGCGACAATATTGTTAACTAGTTACATTAAGGTGGACCGATTTATGAAATTAAATATTTACATTTAGCCTATTCTCACAATGGTAAGGTAAGATATATTGTGAAAGATTGGGCAGTACATACCCAAAGGTTTACTATGATGTGTTTTAAGCTTTGGTAAACCAGCCAAAAACAAGCCGAAGTAGGCTACTCGAATAGAGAATTGTTCAATATAGCCTATTGTTTATGAGCGGTTATGCCTGCTTATGGTATAAAGTCCATCGATCGACCACGGCATAGCGAGGTCCCATCACAGCCTATCAAATAGACTGCAGACTAATTACCAACTGTCTCCAAATGAATATTCATTAGTGTTACGGTCAATGACTTGTACCTGTACATGATCAGCAATTAGGCCAAACAGACTATAAGTATGCCAGCACCAGAGTCTGTTCTGTCTCTCTTTTTGATCTCTCTCTCTTGCTAGCTTACGGGCTGTTCTGTTTTTCGAATGCTCTGGTTGTGGAACTTTTTGAAGAGAGCCTTGATAAGGTGTGTAAGGGTAAGCCGCCATACAGTTTTGCTCATGTTTTTCTCCTGTGTTTGTCTAGAGAGGTAGTTTGGACGTGTATTTTTGTTGAAGCATAGACTGTGGATTTTGTTTAAAAGTCAGGAGGACTTTTGATTCTTATTTTGGCCGTGGCTACCCTGAAGCTATTCCTTCTGGGTGGTTCTCATCATTCACAGGAACGAAACTCATCCTCAAATAAACACTAGCCAAACACTACCATTTGGCTTAGGTATGTATTTAAAGAAAATGCTGCTTCGATGCAAGCAGCACCACAAATAGTCCATATGATCACATTTGAAAAACGGGGTCGTAACAATGAGCAAGCTACATAACCTTTTGCCATTTCAAAATCTACCAAGATATATTTTTTAAACAAAATAAAATGTCTGCCATTTCTGGTGACAGCTCCAGCCAGTGTCATGCCACCAGAAACTGGGACTGTCCCTAGAAAATGGTGACCTCTGGTCTCCCTAGCATACATATCAGTTGGCTACTGATATTGTGTGCTAACTATTAGTAGGCATTTCAGTTGATAACTGATATTGTATTCTAACTGTAAGCATACAGACCAGTTGGTTTCTGCTATTGTATGCTAACAATAGCATTAGGTGTGGGAGCCAGCGTCCTGTCCTCAAGGGAAGCAGCTGGACTTTAGGAAACTCCTGAGCATAATCTCCCAATTTATTTATTTGGCCGAATTTAGGCCTACTAACTACACAAGACCACATGGTATAAAACATGTTCGACATCTTGTACTTTTGAGCGTGGAATAGAACCACCCGGCTGCCATGACTACAATAACACATCTTAAAATAGAGAGACGCAGTAATCAAACCTGATTATAAACGCCATATCTCCATTCATACAGCAGCAGGACGGAGCCTCCATGCCACACAGCTGGTTTAGGAAAACAGTTAGCATTTGGGGTGCATTTGATGCAGATTCAGTAGCAGAATTACCATTTGGAATAACTACAGCCTATAAATACTCTAGCATAGAGGGAGCTAGGGCTGTGCGATATGACGATATATATATATATATATCTCAGGACGAGAGAAAAATGTATATCAATAGATATTTCCCTCTATCGTTCCTATCATTATTTTACGGTAGTATTTAACTTCATTCTGACCCTGCTTTACGTTCACTACACGTGCGCGACAAATATAGAAACAAACATGGAGAAGCGTGAAACAGAATGAACGTCCCGCAGCAGTCTGAGGCAGAACAAGAGCAAATCTCAAACGAGTTGAAAGAGTCTTTAGTGTGCGGATATGTGGACCTCGTTCTGGACAGCCGTTGATTTTGATGATCGCGTCCGAGAGAGGGTTGGGCTTCTCAGTGTGCCCCCCTCCTTCCTAGAACACTCAGCCCAAAACACGGAGGAGCCTAGAATAGGCCTAAATACATTTTGTACTTACTATTTGCACTATTTAGTCATTTAGCAGACACTTTTATCCAAAATGACTCCCAGGGAGTTCAGATGCATGTCATTGAGGAGCAGGAAGGGGTTAGGGAGTTTTGCTTAGGGATGCCTACAGGTAGACTGGACATTGGGGATCGAACTAAGTACCTTATGGCTGGGATTTGAACACACTAACCAAAAGACTCTGCCATCTCTATGCATGGTGCCCATGTAGGGTTACCGCACACAAGAACTTTACAATGTGTTCATTTACATGTTATCTGTCGTTATAGCAATGGCCAGAATCGCTGAGTTCCTGGTTTGATGTCTACTGTGGTGATCTGTTATGGCATGGACACAACATTCCTCAATGTCTATTGATCAAAGATACATCGTGCAGTTGTTTTAACTCAGTGTTTACTCAGGATGAGGTAAACATTGCTTTTTACCCAGACTACCAAAGGTTACCAGAGCCACATTTTTTTAAATAAAGAAATGGCTACAAATGTACATGACACCATTATTCTTCCTGTCTATCTGAGCTAACATTTAAATTTAGCCGAGCTGCACTTTTTGTGCTGAGTTGGTAGCAGTTTGTTTTTCAGTCTTATTTTACACAACGTCAATGATCCTTGGTTATTCTTGCCCTTTGAAAGATTAAACTATCTTTTAGACCAGTGGCTCAATCTATGCTTTCATCCGCTGCAAAGTCTCTATTTTTAATATATATATATATATATATATATATATATATATATATATATATATATATATATATATAAATCCCTGAGTATTTATGAATCCGGGCCTCACTCTAATCTCTGTGAAAGCCGATTTGGGTCTCCTCCACTAAAAGGCTACTTTAGAGCCCCAGAAATCCGCCACCCGTGACAGACTACACCATGATTAGAAAAGCTATATCCCTGACCGCTCACTTGCGTCCCCCATCTCACACATTCTTCTTTCAACTGTGACATTTGCCAAAGTAGCCTAGCTGTAGCTGCCATTGCGTTCCGTTCTTTGCGCTCTGCAAGAAACGGGATAGACTTTGGACGGAGTTTATCGCCCACGACATATGGATCGCGACACGATTCCATTCCAAAGGGTTTACTAACATTCAGTCCTCAAGATGCGAGACTGCCTCAGCCATGGCTCTCAAGAGGGTGTAGGAAACACTATTTGGTGAGGGTGCTATACACCAATTCTGAATGGATAGTCGACTTATAGTGATGATACTTTAAGCTGAAATATATAGATTGCATAACCTTCAGGTAACATTGATAAAGAACGAAACCCAATAATTACGATAAGGATACACCTACTATAATTTGGCCGAGCCTTATAAATATAAATATATAAAACACGGCAGCCACAATGTGTACATATTTCCGTCACCTTATTCTTTATTGTGAATGCAGATATATAGATAGTACTGTAAACCGTGCATCCATTCTTATTATACCTGCGAAAGAAGAGTGTCTGTTCATCGCCGTGCGGGCACAGAAAACAAAAACGCATTGAAACTCTCCCAAGAATCAAAACTCCCTGCGTCCACCCAGCACCATCTATTCAAAAAAAAAAAGAGGGGGGAAAAAAGAGAGACATCCAAAAATATTCGACACGGCTACCAGCAAAAGTATAATGAAAGGGGTAGGGGAAAAAAAACAAAGAAACACAAAAAGAAACAACAAACCTGTGTGCGCTTAGCTGCAAGAAAAGTACCGCGTTAAAACGTTCTCACGTCAGCAGGTTTGAAAAGGAGGACCCGTGTGGATGAAAGAGGAAACCAGGCGACAGCAAACGGGGGGTCGAGCCGACACACCGAAGCCACAAAACTCCACGGCCATCAACAACATCGCAAAATGCAAACCAAGGGCATAGCAACAGCAAAAGTCGACAGAAACAAAAAATAAAAATCTTCCAAAACCACCATGTTTAAAAAAAATAAAAGAAAAAATATTATATACTGACCAAAACCTGTTTCGGGGTTCGAACCCCGAAACAAAACCGCAAGCAAGTCAATGCTTTTTTTTTTTTTTTTTTGCTTTTTTTTTGTGTGTGTGTGCCTTTTGGAGCCTATAACGCACCCGTTCACCCTGCGACCAGAATCACTGCATGCTAAAAACTTGAAGCCTGGATGGAAAAATCGCTCAAAACCACCACCACTTCAATTCTCATGTCAAACACCAGCGAAAGGAGGAAAAATAAAAAAAAGGGAGCAATTCAAAAGACAAAAAAAAATGCTTACAAAAAGCCATTGAAAGGTACTCACCGAACCGGGAGTAAAATGTTGCAATAAAAATGTGATATGGCTCAAAACAGACAGTATGGCGGTGAAAAGGCGAAACGCTGTGCTTTTCTCTAGATCTCTCCCTCCACTTCTGTCATGTGACTGATGATTCCCAGCGACTCCCAGCAATGAACCGCACAACAGCTGACGCCGAATGCTCTCCGCTCCGCACCAGTCCGAGAGGTAGTCCTTATCATCCTACACTTACTGACTGAACTGCTCCTGCGTTTTGCCTCCAATTTTCTCCCCCTTCTCTCCTTTAAGATGTTGATGTGCTGAGCTCACTTGCAGTGTCACCAACAACGTAACATCCACGCGATTCTCAACCTTTTCTCCTCGCTTCTTCTTTTTGTCCTCCTCCAAACATCGCACACACCACGTTGTGCCTTTTGCGTAACCCTCCTCCACCCCCTCCCTGTTTATTGCCGCGACCGAAAAGAAAAGAGTGTAGACAGTTTAGTTTGTTGGAGAGCAGTGGCTTCGTGACGTTGGAGAGTGAATATGAACCGTGAATACATTGAACTAACGTGGTGGCTTCCGTGGCTCAGACGCTGGTGGCGTTCAGGCAGCCAGTTTCAGCACCACGGACAGCGACGTGGTTTTGCAGCACAGGGCAGTTCTCTGAATACTAGGCGGGTGAACGGCAATATCGCGTTGTCTGTGTGAATCGATATATATATATTGTGTTGGGTTCATTTAAGGGAAATTTGGGCTGTAAACTTCCAATGCCTCCGAGGCATACAAAGCCCACTTGTTATCAGATATCCTCGGGCTGGTGTTTGTTTTCCTAGACCAGCCTCAGAAACTATTCATGTGTCTATCTGTCTGTCTGCAGACAGACAAATATTGTTCAATATGAGGAGCAAATAACTCACAGTATTTGAGACAACTGTCAGTGTGTGTTCATCAGCAGCCGTGAGCCAGCCTCGGTGCCTCCACCTAAAGTCATGTCTAATTCCATTTTCCTTTCACACACACACACACACACACACACACACACACACACACACACACACACACACACACACACACACACACACACACACACACACACACACACAGACCCCTCTCTCTGATAGTCTCACAATCTCTGAAGAACAGAGATAGCGTCGCTACGGGTAATTGATCCGACTTTGAGGGCCGATCATGAGTGCAGTCTAGGCCCTCATCCCCCCCCCCCCCCCCCCCCGCACGCGCGCGCCATCCGGTTTCCTGTCAGAACAGGTCGGGATTCACCTGACTGCCATCCTGGATGACCGCGGGGAGGGTCGGGGGGTTCTCAGACTCACTCATAAGTCGCTTTGGATAAAAGTGTCTGCTAAACGACTGAATGTAAATGAATAACTTTCATAAAGTTAGACCCGTGGTGTTTAAATACACCATGTTTAACCCCATGTGCTCCACCCCCACACTGTTCTGTCCTGTAGTGTGGGATTCTGGTGTTTTTAAATAAATAACACCACCTCCTGTGTCACTGCCACACAACCTCGAGCTCTGGGGGACACATCTCCTCCACCCTGGTTTGTGTGTGTTGTGATGTATGTGTATGTGTATGTGTGTGTATGTGCGAGAGTGAGTGAGTGTGTGTGTGTGTGTGTGTGTGTGTGTGTGTGTGTGTGGAGGTAGGTGTGTGTGTTTGTGCGTTCATGGAGGTAGGTGTGTGTGTGTGTTTGTGCTTTCATGGAGGTAGGTGTGTGTGTGTGCATGGAGATAGGTGTGTGTGTGTGTGTGGAGATGAATGTGTGGTGTGTGAGTGTGTGTGCATTGCAGAGGTGTGTATTTGTGTGTGTGTGTGTGTGTGTGTGTGTGTGTGGAGGTAGATGTGTGTGTGTGTGTGTGTGTGTGTGTGTGTGTGTGTGTGTGTGTGTGTGTGTGTGTGTGTGTGTGTGTGTGTGTGTATGCGTGGAGGTGGAGGATTTGGCATGTTTATGGAGATTGACGGGATCGGCTCCGGGTCTTTGTCAGCCGCTATAAAGACAGCACCAAGGTCGCAAGGAAACGCCCTCAATAAATATTTAAATGAACACACATCAATCACACACACACACACACACACACACACACACACACACACACACACACACACAGGCTTCAACACAGGGAGAGGGAACGGTTGTGGCATCATCACCTGACTATTAACCCCAACCAATGACCAAACACATGTACAGGAGAGTATGGTGGTTAGGTACTGAAGATTCTGGGTTTGATCCCCAGTGTTTGCAGCCAAACCCTGGCATCCTAGACCAAGATGACCTCTAACCCCTACCTGCTCCTTAATGACATGTATCTGAATTCACTGGAAGTCACTTGGGATTTAAGCCTCGTTGAAATGACAAAACATAATAGTGGTATTAGATTTTGTCAGTATTGTAATATTAGCTGCCGTGGTTATTACTCCAGGACTGGCTGGTTTTGGATAGTATTGGAACAGTCCTTAGCTTCTTGTTAGCTCACCTTACGTTAGCTTCGAGCTAATGTGAGAGCTAGTGTCTGCCTCTTTCTAAAAACATCCATTATACAGCACTGGTCTAGCTAGCCACACATTGGCGTTGAGTTGTTAACCAACCACCGACTAGCCAGACCATATATCGGAGTCGATTTCAAACATAGGCAAACCTTCCAAATATATATTTGTGCTTTGCAGGGAGGGAGGGGGAGGAGCGCGGGGGGGGGGGGGGGGGGGGGGGGGTAGTTTGGGCCGTCAATAACTTTGTTAGTTGTTTGAATTATTTATGATCTGATTGAATGAACAGCCTTTTATTCATCATAACTTTGCTCATAGCGACGTGGTGGAAACTAAAGCTGCTGGAATATTCTTTCTCCAGCCTTCATCTTCCTCTTCGCCAACTCCACCAATATTTCTGTTATTGTAGTATTTTCTCTCCTCTGTTGTTGTTATTCTTTTGCTGTTTATTTTCTTGTAGAAGAAAAATCTACAAATACACCTTGCCTCATCTTTACATCACTCCATCCAGCCATCTCTCCATATATCCATCCAGCCTCCATTTTAATATTTTGCTAAGTGATCCTTCTGGGGAGAAACTGATTAGTTAAGCTTGGTTACACTTGCGATGGGAACTTCTGGAAAGAAGCGTGTGTGCTGGGATATTTTCTTGTTGTGGGTTAAAACGAGATTCATTCAAACCACATCCTCCACCAAACCCGGTTGCAGTTCTTTCACCGTCTGGCAAACGAAACCGGAGCTTTTTTGGTGCTTTCCACACAATATGGACCAGATTAATTCAGTCGTTCCAGCAATGTGTGGATTTGTACTATTTAATTACCATTTTGTCATGGACTCGGCACTAGTGTTTTATGGCGGGGAGTGAAGCCAGCCTGCACACACAACTGTAGAAAGGATTTGCTGGTAATTACGGCGCTGGGTCGCTTTTATGGAAGTGGCACACGAGGTGATGGAGTTTCCATTCAATGAGCTTGAAACCTGAATGTCTTTCTAATGGTTTGCTGTTCCTTGGTCACCTTTAACATACCAGTGAGCTGGGGTTTAGATGCGCAAGTGTAGTCATCAGTTGGCAGTGTGTGTGTGTGTGTGTGTGTGGGGGGGGGGGGGGGGGTGGGTGTGTGTGTATGTGTACACTTGTCTGTGTATGTGTGCATATGTGTTTGATTATGAGTGTGTGCTTGTGTGTTAGTGTTAGTGTGTAAATGTGTGTATGTACGTATAAGTGTGTTTTTGTATGCGTGTGCTCGTGTGTATGTGCATTTGTGAGAGAAAGAGGCAAACAAGTGTTGCACAAATCGAGTGGTTCATTATCATTTGTTTTCATGTATTAACTGCTCCAAAAATCCCCCCTAAATTTCTCCAGTGCAGAAAGCCTTGGTCTGACTTTTGAAAGAATATCTGTCAATGGTCACGATTCAGTATACCCACAACTACCACTTTTGTATTTAAAGCACATTCCTTTCATTGCCAGTTTAATGAGCTCAGTCAAATTAGCCTCTATCTAACCAAGAGAAGAGAATGGCTGACCTTGGCGATGTCAGCTGTCTGAAAATAAGGATTTTGGAATAAAGAGTATCACCTAATTTGGTAATTGAAAAAAAAACGGTCCCTTGCGGCTTGGTATTAATCAGAGTGATGTTGTTGTTTTGTGATCTCAATCTTGTCATGCATAAAACGGTTTTCTGTATTTACCTGTTCAGGCCAATGGGGATTATGGATTATGAATTAAGAGATTATTAGAGATTACGTGTCTTGTTCTGTGGTTTGAGATCCGTGCTCACTTTGCTTCAATTTTAAAGATTGTGCATTTACGGAAAGCAAACGTGGCGTGGAGGCCTAAATATGTGTACCTTAGCATTATCCTCTTCAAACCGACGCTAATCCCAGAACAGGAAACTGACGGGGTATTACTTGCTAAATAAACATTCAGATTAATTTCTAGCACTTTTATGGAGATTAAATAAACTTAATTAATTCATTCATTGATTTCCCAGAACACTTTATTTCGGTGGTGTGTGTATTGGCTCCATCTGTTTGCATGTTTCAAACATACGGGCGTCTGTCTGGGTTGGTGTGTGTGTGTGTGCGTTCAGGTAGTTATGTGCTCAAACTAATGCCATTACAATATACCTATCCATTCTCCATCTGTTTTTTATATCCATCACTCCATCCATCCATCCATCTGTCATTCATCCAACCTTCGATCCATCCTCCACCCATCCGTCCTCCACCAATCCATCCATCCATCCTCCACCCATCCATCCATCCATCCTCCACCCATCCATCCATCCACTCATCCTCCACCCATTCAACCATCTATCCACCTATCCTCCCATCCTTCCCTCTCTCTATCCATTGATTCACCATCCATCCATCCTATTACCATATATTATAGGAAGCTTGTTGATATTTTGTTCATGATGAACTAATAGTTAATATATATTAATATAAACTATTAGTTAATACATGAGTAACTAATAGTTAAAATTAATATCACCTATTAGTTAATACATAATTTATTAATAGTTTTGAAAGTGTTAATGGATAATCCTTCTACCAAACCTTTGCGTCAGAATTGGGAAGACTTGTAATATTTGACATACAAATGGAATTATTAATGCAATATGTACTTAAACACACACACACACACACACACACACACACGCACACATACCGACATAAATACAAATACACACACACACACACACACACACACACACACAAATCCACACACACACACACACACACACACACACACACACACACACAGGGTGACAGAATGACACATGCCCACACTGCTCTGGTTGTGTCACTGCCATCTGAAGAAGCGTTTAGGCTTGTAGTTAGTCTCGGCGCAAGGACAGAGAAGAATGGCTCTGGAGGTGGATTAATTGTGCCAAACACGTGCGGCGCAGCCGAGGGAAGAGTGTAACACTGTGACACCACGATAAGACCAGGAACCGCCGGTGAACAACCCCCGTCCCACTCCTTATCAACCACGGCAGCAAAGGAGGGAAACTAGTGCGTTACATGTGCAGATACCCGCTCTTAAAAGTGGCCCTCATTAAATGTCCCTTTCGTTCTGGAAAGAACATTTATACAATACATATATAATAAATGCATATATAATAATACTAAATAAATAGGGGGGGGGGGGTCGAATGTGGGTAAATTGTCCTGACCCAAACAAATATTGTGTTTACATGTATACATTGTCATTACCATGTCAAAGAAAGTAAGCTAATTCCCATTTCGCCATAGATATACTTTTTCAACACACTATCCCCCTTTTCAGTCTTCAAACATACAAAGCAACAGAATGAAACAAGGCATGTAGGCAGGCATTTATTATTTAATAACAAAACGTTGCATAAAAATGGTAATTGTGGCCGTCACGCGTCCCATTTGGTCCCCTCCCCGTGGCCCACTAATGGCCCACGGCCCACAGATTGAATACCACTGGGCTGAGGTACTTAGAGGACGCGCTCCATGCACTTTGATGACTGTGTTCCTCTCCCTGTGAAACGCCCTTCCTGCCTGGCGCTGACGCTGAACGCTGGCTTACGCGCGGCCATATGGCGCTCGGCTCGGTTCAAGTCGCATTAAACACGCGGGCGTAATTCTCCGGGAACACGGGCGCTCCCTGATAATAGTGGAGTCCTCGTCGGAACCGTTTTTTTTTTTCCTTCTTCCACAGATGGTAAACAATTTAGGCACTTTGTCAGATCGTGGGAGCATGAAATTGGTTTGACTGAGTGTTGCCGGGGACTTAATTGGGTATGGCTAAAACAATATCGCTTTTATGCCTTTTAATCAGTCACTTAAAAATTATTTTAGCCTCTGCAAGATCTTTCGGATTCCGAGGATGATACATATTTCATGTTATATTTTTTGACCATTCCCTAGAAGCCAGAATCTGTCACAGAGCATTATTGTAGATTTGTTTGATAGATTTGGTGTGTAAAGTGCATGTGATATCATGTTAGGGATAGGGTCTGGTTATTGCTCAGCGGAAGAGTGCATGCTGTCTGCTGAGGTCAGCGCGCACCGCTATAAATCTACAAGCAGGATCAACTGAACTGTATTTCTAACGTGATGGGGGAAATCTAAACTGCGAGCATCAGCGAATCCTGGCCGGGTTCCTCTCTTCTCACGGCCTTAGCCAATTAGCCGCACATTCGATTTTTATTAACTTTTTTTTGTACATTTTGATTTCTTAATAAATTTGACTGAACATTAAAACATCAAAATAAAACCATAGCGCCAGTGTTGGTCATTGGCCTGGTTTCTGGACTGATTTGTGGGATATAAACTAAATAATAATGATATCTGTTATGACGACTGAGGATTTCTTAGCAAAGAGGTGCTCATGTGTGTGTATGTGTGATCGCTCTATATGTCTTGTCCTCTACGCTTTAATGAAACACAATGATTACTGCATTTTTTCAACATTTGGGTATCTCAATCCATGCTATTTACCAGCCACCTGTTCTATGGTGCTGGTATAGGATGTTAGCTTATGAAACCATTTTCTTTTTGCATTGCTGTGTAGAAATGCATTGTTGGCATGCAGCTCTAGAGAGTCACAGTGTCAAACTCTATCTGAATACAGTTTGCCATTCCTTCCGGTATACTGAAAAAACATTCCTAGTAGTGTAGTGGGCTGGTGTGACTACATGGGACCCCAACCTCTTCCACCAATGGGTGTTGAAATCGTAGACATCTCCCCAGAGGTATGGAGGGTGGATGGGATTGATTTCCCTGTGTGTTTAACATGTTCTCAATGTGAAGACGTGTCATCACATTCCACTGTGGCTTCCGCTTTGTCCCTCCTGCTTTGTCAGGTTCAGAACCACTTCGGGGTCGGGACAAAATGTGGTCACATCCAAAAGGTTTGTTCATGTCTTCACATGCGCGTCCACGGACCGTGTGCTCAGCGGGAGGCGGTTACAGTGCGGCTGATACCGAACAGTCTGGCGTCAGTTACGGGGCGTTCCAGAGACTAAATTAGATTTGGGGGAAAAAGCAGCAACAGAAGTAATTACGCTAATATCACTGCTTGGACTTCGTCCTCCCTCAAATCAATGACGTAGCTTTTCGGTCTGTCAATGTGTCCATCTATGTCTCTGTCTGTCTGACTGTTGATCTATCTTTCTGTCTATAATTCTATCTTTGACTATCTGTCTGTCTGTCTGTCTGTCTGTCTGTCTGTCTGTCTGTCTGTCTATATGTCCATCTATGTCTCTGTATGTCTGTCTGTTGATCTATCTTTCTGTCTATAATTCTATCTTTGACTATCTGTCTGTCTGTCTGTCTGTCTGTCTGTCTGTCTTTCTGTCTATCTGTCTGTCTGTCTGTCTGTCTGTCTGTCTGTCTGTCTGTCTGTCTGTCTGTCTGTCTGTCTATATGTCCATCTATGTCTCTGTATGTCTGTCTGTTGATCTATCTTTCTGTCTATATGTTTATCTATGTTTCTGTCGGTCTGTCTGTCAGTTTGTCTGTCTGTCTATCTCCTCTGAGTATCATCATATGTGTGCAGCTGTCCGTCTAAAGTTTGCATCCTATTTCGTTATTTAAAAAAGGCACCAGTTGTTAGCGGTTAATAATTAATAGGGGAATAGGGGGTTTGTAGCTTCATCGACTGGCTTCACTGTTGATTTAATTACTCTGTTGTGACGTAAACACAGAAAACTCCAATATCACTTTTCCCTGGGTGGGAATTCAATTACCAGGAGGAGGGATGGTGCAGTGGCTAGGGTGTTCCACTCCCAGCCGGAAGCCACTGGATTCGATCCCCAATGCCTGCCACCTAACCTGTCCTGGAGCAAGCTGCCTAACCCCCATCTAATCCTTAAGGACATGTATCTGAATGTGCTGTTATTCCCTTCGGAAGACAGCTAATCCACTGAATGGTTAAAATAGTTCATAGATATATACTACGATTACATTGTATGATTGAGCATCTCAACTCTGTACTTCTTCACAAATACCATTCTCTCTTAATTTAAATCAGATATACAGTAAACATTTAGTTGCTTTAGATCAACAGCTTTGCTAAATGACTGAATGGTCATACTTAATACTAGGAACAAAAGTCCTATGAACCACACAACCTTTGATCTGATTAAACCAGGAAGTGCTTCAATATTATTCCCAGTAGCTCTAGTGGTTGTTATTCATGAGGACACCCCGCTTGGGAAAATCAATGTCTTTACCCTAATCAATATTGATAGATTAGACCAAATATCAACACAGAAGGCCTGCCCTGCCTTCCCTCATGTGACTTTAATGATCCTGGCTTCCGAAAGATTCATCGGTCACCTTGAACAAATCGGCGTTTGAGGCCAGTGGGCTCCGAAGGTCCCTCCGCTGTAACGACAGGGGAGGTGTTGTTGTGTTGAGTGTCGCTGAAGGGTCACTCCTGTAGTGTGGTTTTTATTTTAACAAACCCTCCAAAACACATATCAGTGGTTTCGTGTTCGTACCTGGGGAGAAAAACACGGGGATGTATTCTGGATAAAGACAATCTTGGCAGAGTTTTTAGACGTTCCTGGATGGGTTTCTGCCGCTGTCTGGTTTCCGTGGCGGTTGAAAAGGAGAGGATTTCAACACACATTTGTTGGAGAGGTCTGGTCCAATGTGTTCCCCACAGGCCACTATTAAAGAAACCATCCCCACAGGACTACAACAAGAGCACACCATTCGACTGCATCCCGTAAGACCTTTTAGGCCCTCACATAGGCTATGACATGCACTGAAAAGGAAAACCATGTAGTGAAAGCTTGTAGCAGGAACTCAGAAGAGGAACATGTTCTATTCTAGGGTGGATTGACGTGTTTAGTGGCTTCTGTAGAAGCCGGCAACAGAAAAGGTGACCGATGCCAAACGTGTCTTTTTTTTTTGCTTTTGCTTTGGAGTGGTGTGTGTGTGTGTGTGTGTGTGTGTGTGTGTGTGTGTGTGTGTGTGGGGGGGGGGGGGGGGGGGGGGGGGGGCATGTCTGGCCTGTTTATTTATTTTTTCAAAGCCCGAAGCATTGTGGGATACAATGTGTGTGTGTGTTTTGGCAAGGCACACACTGGCAACCCCCCTCCCCCCCTCCCTCCTCCTTCCCTGCACACGTCGTAATTTCCAACATCTGTCAGTCTGTCCTTCAGAATGTCTGTCAGTCTGTCCGTGGTCTCACAACGCTGCGTATCGGGGGAATGCTAGCATTAGCGGTAAATCCTAGCAAAGGTACACAGGGAGGTCATATAATAAGTAGGTTGCCATGGTGATCAGTTTTGTGAGTTCGAAGACGGTTGGAATGTGAGCTTCACTGACATGCTAAGCGAGTGGATTGGTACTTATACTATGGGCTGCTACTTTACAAGGTAACTGATGCTTATTCTTATATTTTGTCACCACGTAAGACCACACTTTTTATTCTTACTTCTTTGATACTTTGCTGCAAAAGTGATATATGTCTTGATTGCATTGGATTGAAACAGACCATGGCCTGAAATGTATTTTTGGGGCAGGATATTTGTATCGTTGGGCAGGAAAGGGTAGTGGCTAGGGTGTTACACAAGGTTCTGGGTTAGATCCCTGATGTCTGCAGTCTATAAACCCTATGTCTTTCGTAAATAACCTAAGATAAGATAATACTTTCTTTATCCTGTGAGGGAAATTGGCTTTAACGGCAGCAAATGAAGTTGTAAACCTGGCTATTTTAATACATATTTGCAACCATTTTGCAACCATTCGCAACAATTAACAACATTTAATAACATGAGACAACCAATAACCTACCAGTAAATAACATTTAATAACCATTAAATGTTATTTACATTGGCTATTTGGTTATTTAATAACCATTAAATAGCCATTTACTAACTCAGTAAACTAACTTAACAACCATTTAACTATTGGATAATTTACAGAACATATCAGTGGGGTTGAGGTTACAAGGTCCATATTGTTAGTATGCATTTCTGATCCCCAGATGAATACAGCGCTTATGTTAATTGCAGGGTGTGTGTGTTGGGGGAGAGGATGTGTTTTAATTTGAACATAATTAGCATTGGCTCTGAGTAATGATAAAAGTACACTGACAATTTTCCGGAATTTGTTTAACTAACATATGGTCGACAAACTCTTCAGCAATGCTTTAGGATGAAACACAACATTAGGATGGGTGGCTTTGTAGTTCAGAAGTCTGTACTGTGGTTAATGGCTATTTTCCATATGGGATATACAGCAAATATGCTAATGATTTAGCAGTCATGAATTAGAGTTCCCTGTAATGAGGAAAGCCACGGTGGGAAAGTTGGTTAAAGTTCAGATTGTCCAGCAAAACAAAAAAGACAATTAATGAGAAACTTCCAAAAGAGCGTTGTTTCTTAATCAACCCATAATTGTGGACTGGATGATTAATTATTCATGCAACTAGTCAGTATAGATATAATAATTATACCAACTTACTTAAAATAAGACAGATTCATTTAAATGTGTTTAAAAAATTGCCCATATACTAGGTGTCACAAGATGCAGACATGATTGGAATGCAGATAGATTCCAATCAAAATTGGAAACTATTTTGTCAATATTAATGATAATAATGATAAGTCTGACAGCTTTAAAAAAAACAAGGAACTTTACATCAAAAAGAATAAAAGCATGCAGCAGTTAAAATTAAGCATGCAAAATAGATTTAAGCTCTAATTGTGTATATCTGTCAAAACAAATATACGTGTTGTCTTTAGTTTATCTCCATTCTAAAACTTGGTGACTCCTCCCATGATTATGTGCACCCTGTATCTTAAAACCTCCCATTTTCACTGAACTAGGCTACATGGTTTGATTGGATATTGTTTAGGGGGATTTTAAGGAGATTTATAGGCAAAATGTGTAACAGATCAACTAGCTTGTATCTTAAAATAGCCTGAACATAGCTATAGTTAATGCTGATTGATAGTGATTTCAATATTATCAATAAAATCTCAGGTATAACTCATATATTCTATTAAAAAAATATTTGCCAGCCCGTACCTCTATCTGTTTAGAAATATCTTACTATGGACGCTCCAAAAAACCCTCACACTCACGCCACCCAGCCAGCCATGCTATGCTAGTTTGCATCACACAGTTGCACAGCCAGTTATAGTGGACCAATCATTCTGAAAGTCTCCCTGCTTCTAACTGGGAGGGTCTTAATAATTCAAGTTGCAAAGTTTAAGAGAAAATAGTTTCTCCAGGATTATCACAATAAAGGCATTATTCCATTCCCTAGCCTCAGCACTTGTTTAATCGTACTCATGGTTATTCTTACTTGGCTATTTGGTAATGTTGTATCCACACACCTAACTACATTTTACATACTAAATACTTTGAGAGCGGCACCAAATCCCTTTGCAAAACACCCTTACTTCCCATTTAGTTCATTAGAGTGCAGAGCACTTTCATAACTGACATAATTTAATTGAATGGGTTCCACACACAATGGGTGTGTGTGTGTGTGTGTGTGTGTGTGTGTGTGTGTGTGTGTGTGTGTAATCAAGCTTTGGTTCTTGTCTATGTGCAGGGCCGTTGCAAGTACATGAGTCCTTTCAGCACATACCAGCCAATCAGTTGTAAACACATGTAGAGTTCTACAACCAATCACAATCCAGGCTTTTAGACTGAGGCCATGACAGGCAACGTCCCACCATTTTCGTTTTCAGTTGGAGAGAAAGTTACTTCAATTCGATTTGGACGTAATAAACACAACTCATGCACAACTTAGTTTAGCTACTAATTAAAAGTAATTATTAAAATTAAACTTTGTTGAAATGTTTATTTTTGGATAATGAGCTAACGGTGATAAAAGCTAACGAGCTAATGTTCTTTTCACAAGGCAGTTTAGCATAAGAGAATTGTGTTTGAAAAACAACCAAGTAGGACTGTTTGCTGACTCTAGCCCTTTTATTCTCTTTCTTCCCCCCTTCTCTCCACACACATTAACAGCCAACTCGGGCAGAGACGCTACAATAACTCAACAGAGGGTTGAAACTCGTCCATCGGACTAGCTGAATATTAATTTTGCTTTCAAACTATAGGCCCTCACACCAGAGACCCAGCGTGCGCATCTCATTATTGATTTGAACCGAATCCTTAAGTGCCGCTGCTCGGGGAAAGTTGCCGCGTCAGTTTGCAGTGTACATTATTCTGACTTGGGCTAATGTATCGGAGCCATTAATAAATACCCGCTCTGTGAAATTCAACGGCCACACGTTCATTTATACAAGGGCAAAGTGGAGTATTGATTGTGATCTTGAAATTACTCCTCATTCATCAGCATATTGGCATGTATTCCCAGCTAACCAGCCAATACCACAGTCTAATGATACCCAGTGTTTAAAATTAAAACGCTGTTTCTATTCAGCCCCACACTAACTGTGAAGCCCATGACGAGGGAAAACACCAACCACAGGGTCAAATGTTTAAATGACAGTTGAAGAGGTTAAGGTTTATGGTATGTCATTGTGATAAAGCGCTATACAAATAAAGTTTGGCTTGAATTTACAGTTAAAGATTGAGCCAGTCACAACTCTTAAAGCAGGCTATCTTGATTTCATACTGGGTATCCCAAACCAAGATCAGTCACAAAAAGCTTTGATACTTTAAAGTTTTACACAGCAGAGCTAAATGTTTTATGGAGTTAAATGGCCCCATGCCTAAGCGGAGCCAAATGTGTTCAAGTTTTACATGGCCCCTAACCCACGTCTCAAAGGGAAAGCTAAATGTTTGAAATTGTTACAGGCTCCCTGACCAAGATCTATAAAGCACAGCTATATGTTTTATAGTGTTCAACCGTCCGTAACTCCGATTGTAAAGGAAGATTAACTCTGGGTTACTGTCCTTAGTCCAACATGTAGTGTGAGAAATGCAAAACATAATGTTGAAAAATATATCCATGGTTCAACCCCCTGAGATAAACCATTCATTTTTCTAAAGTGTCCCTAGAACACAAATACACAGAGGAATACATTGAGAATACACTAACAGCCCTCCCTCACACCTTTTTTTATTTAAATCTGTACCGCAGCTTTGCACAAAAAAAAAGAAGCTATAACACACACTAAGCTGCATTCCTGCATAGCGTGAATGCTCTGTTTTGCAGCGGGCACCTTTTCACACACACCGCACAAATGCATCAGTTTGTATTCACGTCTGTGGTGGTTCCCATGGTGATCACATTACCGCGCGCGGCTCACCCTCCGGCTGCGCCGCGGTGGGTTGGTCCAGACAGCCGCTCCGCAGGCTGCTTGTCCCCGCCTCATTTAAAACGTGTGTGAAGGAGTTACGGGTGGGAAAGACACTCCCGGTGTGTCCTTTACGTCAAGGAACAAAGGCCATCGTCTTTCATTACCGGAAAACGCCCGCGATGACGTGCATGTTTGTTGTAACTTGCCTCTTTATTTTTTAATTTTTTTTGGTGTTCTATTTTATTCAAATGCTAGTGTGGAAGGGATGTTGCTGCTTGCTTTCAGATAAGAGAATGACAGAATGTCGAATGGATTGCAGAAATATACTGGCTGATTTACTAGAGTAACTAATAATTCCTGACCATATCTTTGCCAACAATATTCATTAGAAATTTGATAGGGTTTATATATATATATCATTCACACAACAACTATATTTGGGTAAAACCAAATTTTTACAGAGAGTGCCATGTTGCACCACCATGTTTCTACAGTAGCCCAGAACGGACCAACGGTCCAATTGGTCGGTCCGTTTCAATTTTTCTTCCTACAAGAGTTGTAGGAAGGAGGAGGTTGTGTTATCCCCATGACTACAACCCATTTGTGATTATTTCTTTAATACCCTTGTTGTGTATGAGCGTGGCGTTATGCTATAAGTGTAATTTAAGCGTAACCCTCTCGTGGACAATGACATCAAACTCAACTGCTGGCTAGATAGAGCTCCACACATCCACACACAACGTGGCGTTATACTATGTGTCTGAGAAGCTTAACCCTCTCTGGGACGGGGACATCAAAATCAACCGTCAGTTCAGACAGAGCTCCACACATCAACAAACACCATGACATTATATATATATATATATATATATATATATATATATATATATATATATATATATATATATATATATAAGTGTCCGAGAAGCTTAATCTACAACCTCACCGCCATTTGCTACTATTTACACACTGGCCCTTTAAGTTATGTCTATTGAATGCTGTAAGCAGTTGTTTTGTTTTCTTAATATGTGTGTAATTTCACAGTAGTGGTGCTGGTTAAAATAACCTCATGAGGTAAATGGCTTCCTGTAAAGTCAGTTCTTATAATAGATCCATGAATACCTCCCACGGTTTGTCTCCGAGCTAGCTTACCACCATCATAACAAACCCTAGGCTAGTGTGCTATTGCTAATTATACTGGCTATATAGCAGAGTAATGTAACTGGCAAACCCAAATAGTTCAGTCCTTTGTAATCACCTTGTTTCCAGAGCAGGAATTATAGAGACATAAATCAGCAAAGAGAGAGAGAGAGAGAGAGAGAGAGAGAGAGAGAGAGAGAGAGAGAGAGAGAGAGAGAGAGAGAGAGAGAGAGGGAAAGACAGAGAGAGAGAGAGAATTGGTATTATTAAAATTTCAAATTTGCCTGCAATTATCTTCCCAGGCTGTGAATGTGAAACCACTCTTGAACATGGACGATTAGACTCACACAACTGTGGAAAGTTTTAGTCATTCTAATTCCCTTCTTTGCTCTTGGCTTCATCATTTTCAAAGCCAGTGCGGAAAATAATTAAATGAAAGCGCAAATGGATTTAAAAAAGTGTGTGTTTTGTGTGGTAAATTCTCCCCTGCAGAATAGGGGAACCGAAGTCTTATGTCATTGTTTTGGCTGCCATCTTTATCCAAGGGAAATAAAGGCACATTGTGATTTCTGCTCTAAATTGTGTTTCTAAAGCTCTCTGTTACTCTCAGTTATTCCCTGTGTTTTGATTCAGATCCCTGGACAGCAGTTTGTTTTAAATCTGGTTAATGTATTCAAGGAAAAAGCCAAAACAAAGGATATTTTTAATGCACACTAATCGTCTTTTCTCTGAGGTCTGATTCATATGTCAAAACCTTCCATCAAAACTTTTGAAGGGTAAAGAAATGGCAGTTTGGAATAAGAAAGCTCAGGCATAGCATCTGTGGACTAGATCAACGGGAATACTAACATTATTAATTCATTGTTTCTCTATTCCAGGGGGCCCGTCATGCATCCCTGTGGCACACCCCTGCTCCATCATCCTTGCATTAGTGACAACCCTCTATCAATCATGGGGAGAGTGACTTAACACTGAGCTGCTTGATAACAGACCGTTCATCTTCTCAACCCTCCTCTAACAATAAGTAATCGCCACGAATCAGCGGGGGAAATCCGGGACAAATAAACGATCACAAATGAGGAGATTTTAAATGTGCGGAAACGGATAAACAAACAGCAGAATGTTGACGCTCACCCGAACCACCGGTGTGACATGGTGGCCATAGATTACGCAGACTCTGGCATGTGTCAAAGGTTTTATTGATTAGCGGTGGCGCTCCATAGTGCAACAAAGAGGAAATATGAGGCGTCGGTGGTGGAAAATACAGCAGAGATACATGTTCCCCAGGAGTCTCCCGGTGCGGCTGGGAGGAGGCTGTGATAAGACTTGTAAACGTCAGAAATCTCTGTGCCAGGACTCGCTGCTGCTGGCAAAAGATTGTTTGGTTAAAATCAAATCAGGGGGAGACAGAGAGAGATAGGGCCAGGAATGTAATCGCACGTTTATTACTGTGGAAGAAGAAGAAAATAAAATGACAAAAGTTGAAATCCCTCACAACGGCAGCCAATGAGATTTTTAACCTCGGACAAAGCAGAGGATAGGACTCCAATTAATCCTGTTGAGTCATACAGAGAGTAATAATATGTTATAAATATTGAGAACTGAGCGAAGAGGTGGTAGGTATAATTGATACCACAACCATGAGATACAACAACAGAAAAATCTGCTGAGCTTCTAACAACAGAACAGAAATAATCGTATAAAATAAAAATATAAGTGTGCTGCTATTGGCTGTGCGGCACAGCGGACGAACAGCTTTCAGACGTGTGTGTGCTAAATAAATCAGCACCTGAACAGAGCGCTGGGACATAATCTGGTTCCACAATGGACCACTCTGAATGTTCTGGACCTGCAGGCTGTTCAGACGCATGCAATCAGTGCATGGAAGGCACTCACGCAGATCTCTGCAGTGGAATGCTATTTTATTAGTATTTGTTTTCTGTAGCGCTAAAAGGTGTTAGCTAACTAATCGAGAGAGCCTTCTCCCTCCGCCCTCTCTTCCCCTTTCCTTTCACATTTACAATTCTGAATAGCAATCTTGCATGTGTTGCTTTCACAACACATCAACTTACATTTTTTTTGTTTCAGAAATATTCCTTTTATTGATATATTTTACGGGAATTTATAATATCTATCCATCTGCCTGTCTATCATTCTATCCATCTATCATTCTTTCTATCTATTGTTCTATCTACTCTTTTAATACAATATACAGTGTATCACTGTGTTCGATAGGGGCCAAGATAAAGATGGTGTACTGTTGAGTTTCTAAGTGGACTTCTCCACCATCTGGAGTAAATTACCCAGAAAGCCTGGCCTATTACTACTATAACAACCGAGGCCCAGTGGCAGAAAATAACCAGGCATTTACATGCACATCTAAAGTAACACGACAGCGTGTGGATTCAAACACAAGCTGTTCCAATTCTTCACTCAATTCCTGGTTTAACATTACAAAAAACACACCAAACAGCCTTTTGAGGGCTTCTTTGTGGCGCGTTAAAATACCGGTCCCGTTAAATATTATATATTGAGAACGTGCTATCCGTCTCCGAGGGGTGCGTTTGATAAACGACTCTGTTCTGTCGCCGTGCGAGGAGGGAAAATGGCTGACAGTGTGATGGCGCTAAGTGGAGTGTGAGTGTGACGGAGACGGCGTGGGTGAGGAATCATCGTGCCTGCTCACCACACAGGAGATGACTCAGCACCGCCGGCCAACGGCGCATTTCAATAAATCAAAAAGTTAACTGGGCTAGACGGGCGGGACCCGGACACGAATGGTTCCACTACACGACGGAGCCGCTGGGGGAGAGAGGGGGGTGGAGATGGGGTGGGGTAAAGTCAGAGGGATGACTGAGGTGGTCCACCGTGTTGGAGGTCCGCCAGGGTGCTTCACCCTTTGCCTCTGGATGCATACAATCATACTCATATTTGGAACCAGAATCTCTAACGGAATCAGAATCAATCAGGATTATTAGAATCGGAATCCTATTTGGAACCAGAATCTCTAACGGAATCGGAATCAATCAGCATTATTAGAATTAGAATCAGATTTGGAACCAGAAGCAGAATCCGTACCATGATAAGAATCACTTAAAATGTATCAGAATTAGAACCAGAATGAAAATAGAAATATCTATCTAAATCAGAATCAGCTTTTCTGGCCAAACATGCATTCAGATGTGCAACAAACTTGACTCAGTTTTGCAAGCACTCTCCAATGTATATATATAAAATACAACAAATTATTTTTATGTAAAATATATATAAACATATCTGTTAAAAGCATAATATACAAAAATGAATCAGATACACACAAATAATACTTTTACATTTGACTCTTGATCGCTTTTTTTGGTCAACCAATCCTTCTTTCTGTTTAGTAATTGATGTCCTAAGAGATTACTTGGTATTTGTTATTTTATCTGATATTTGATTATTATTTTTTGTAGTTTTGGTTAAGAATCTCACTAATGCTTTACAAAACATGAAGTAACCATTAATTAACATTGTTACCAGAATCACGTTATAAATGTCTTCAAACTCAACCGACATTCAGTTGATAAAACGTCAAGGGAACAGACATTATTTAAACACAAATTTATTGCCACAAAAATAAACATGCATTTTATATGAAATTAATAGAAATATGAGAGATATAATGAAACAATGTCAATATTAGAACAGAGGAAAGACCAGCAGCCTCCTAGCATCATAGGCTTAAGAGGCCAGAAGAAAAAGAAATACAACTTTAAATCTCTCTGCTGTTCTTCAGGAACAGAAAGCTGTCACCTAGGTGAAGTCGGGAGATCTCAGCCTAAAGACCTCTTTAAAACGGCAGACTTATGTCAAGGTACTTTCCCCAGAATCACCCTTTAAAATGGCCAAATTAAACTTTACAAATCACACAAAATGGCCGCAGTTAAAACTGGCTGAAGGCTGTGATCATCCAGAGTTCTTCCCCGACCCGACCCCTATCTTGAAAGATGGCCTCCATCTTTCTATGTCCCTTCTCAAGGTTTCTCCTCGTTCTCTGCTGTCTGTACAGAGTCTGAACCTGTCTGTTTAAAGGGCCCAGGATTTGGTGGAATGGCGTTTGAACACGAGACTGTGAGGCCTGTGAGATTCAAGTATATTATCTTCTCTATACTCAAATTATATTTTGTATTCCACACAGTATGATTTCTGTAAACAGTCTATTCTCTATACACACATTATATTCCACACACAGTAGAGTATATTCTTGAAAACTAAATCAACAGCTGTGAACGATCAATTGTAAAAAGAAAATCTTATTTTCATGTAATGATTTTTTTGAACACATAATTGTTTAGATGCTTTGTCATTCAGTCCCGCTTCTATCTAGAACACCTTACAGTTAATAAATATAAGGCTTCAAAAGACTTGCTGGCAATGGCAGGGATACAACGCAGGACCTTTTAGGCTTGGAATCCAAATGCCGTTTTAGCTGTAGAACTACAGTAATTTTCCATTACTGTAATATACACTGTAGATTGACTCTTAATGACCGCAGTGTCATGTTTTGATTGGCTATTGGTTGACCTCCGGGCTCCTCCCCCCTGTGTTGACAGACTCATCAGACGATGTGTAGCCATTCGGTAAAGAGGAAGAGACATCTGACTTCAAAGCCAGAGAGAGACAGAGAGTGGCAGAGAGAGAGAGAGAGAGAGAGAGAGAGAGAGAGAGAGAGAGAGAGAGAGAGAGAGAGAGAGAGAGGCACACACTGAGAAAGAGAGACATACAGACATACAGACAGACAGACAGAGAGAGAGATGGAGAGGGTATTAGGAGGTTGGCAGTGGTTCAGTTGGCAGGAAAAAACAGCATTTATGCCCAAAATGGAGAGCTGATCTCTTTAAACCTGGCGTGGAACATTCCATCATGAGGTTGAAAACAAAGTCAGAGCGTCCATTTTCAAAAGTTGAGTAAAATTGAGTTATGTCAGTTACAGCCACATTGCAAGCGTTATTGGCTGGGCCCGGTAGTTTTTAGGTGATTTATGTTTGGTGATTGATGACTAACTGCAGCAACCACAGATGTTCTGTAATATTCCGCTGGAGTACCTTTGAGCAGGGCACTTGTATGCATCTGTGCCTTAAAAGCTGTGGTGATTCACATGCAGAGGTGGACAGCTCCAGGTTCGGAGAGGAGACACCCTGCCAGGGTTTTTGTCTGACAGACCCGGGATAGAGAACCAGAACCTCAACAAATGCGGAGCTCCTGCATCCCTGAGCCGGATGAGATGAGAGCACAAACAGACCAAAGCTGACAACCCACCTGTTAGAGAAGTGGAAACGAGTCTCACATCTGGAATACAGCTGTCTCCCGCCAGCTGTTTCCAAAACGCTAAACATTCCACTGTCATCTCTGAGAAGATTCTAGCGTGTCATGTTCCAAAAAGTATCTCTATTATGGAAAGTAATTACTGAATAATTTCTACAAACGAATGAGTTAAATTATGAATGCATACATTAAGTGATTAATTTAATACTTATACTTTACTATCCATTAATTAATTAATTTATTTGTGCTGTTCAGTCCTTAACTAGAATGTGTCTGCTAGCGGTACTGTTTGTAATAACCAACACCTACGTGGTCCTCGGTTTGATCCCTAATGTCCCTAATCATCTCCTGCTCATTAATGAACTGGTGATGGAAATGCACTGTAAGTTGTTTTTGATTAAGACTTCTGCTAAATGACCCAATAGCAAACACATCACACTTTGTTGTTGTAAATCAGCAATGTATAGCCTTTCATACATACTAGTTCCTGGTAAAATACTGGGATTGCATTGCAGGTACCATTAGTGATTTACACTTACGCACCCGTTCATACATGGCATAGCAATGCCGGAATATGGGCCAAGAGACAGTCCAACAGAGGGCATTAATGCAACACTGAGAGGAACTCCCTTATTTCGGAACCTGTCCTGTTTACAGAAATTATTGAAAAAAGGAGCTTGTTTGCAAACAAAATAAGCTGTATTGATATTGTTATCGGATCGCCCAAAACCATCGGCTCATTAAGATAAACAAGGCAGATTTCATATACGTCCTCTGTGGAGTTTTGTGATTGGTTCGCTCGCTCCACGTGAAAGAGTCTCAGGTCAGACGACGTGACCTCTACCGGCAATGTGACTGCTTTCATTCACAACACAGCCGTACAGGCAGATCCGGAAATGTTACTACGTCTTGAGCAGGCAGGATATCTTCCGGAACTTTGCAGGGTAAGGCTGCATGTATGAAAGGGGCTTGTGATTAACACATCATTACAGTATTGGACATTCTGTTACAGCTATGTCACTCCTAAATAGCTGGAAAAATACCCGTTCATTAGCATTTCTTTCCACCTTTTTACATTTCCAGAAATAGATTTAATGAATGGAAATGCCATTTACTAATCAGCATTTTCAAAATGCTAGCACAAATCTGGTTGAAATGTTAGCTTTATATTAGACCTACGCAGTTATTACAGGAAAGCAATTAGAGGCCTGAAATATGATTGTTTATGATTTATGTCCAGTGTCTGTTTTTTTTCTTCATCTAAGTGTACAATTTGGCAGTAATATATATACGTAACACCAATTAGACGAGGTTCATTGATTATTTATAGATAAGTAAGATAAGACTGCCGTACAATGAGCAAATCATTCCTAATTTCTTGAATTGTATTCATGGAATATTCAACATGGAATAGCATTTAAGAGCAGTTTCATCAGCCAGAATCATTTGAATACATTTTGTCCTCATTTAACGCTTCAGTCACAGTTGAGATAAATTATAAATTAGGCGTTTTGTTGGCTGTGCCAATTATATATTTAGCTGCGAACATACAAAAGCATTAGATGTGAGCATGCTTAAAATATATTTAGCAGTTCCCGTCCTTATGGCCTCTTGCTATGCATGGTCATAGCTTACGTGCCCATTTCAATGGTTTTGGCTGGACCCGTGCTAATAGCCTTAGCTGTGCCCATGCTAATAGTTTTAGCTGTGCCCATGTCAAGAGTTGAAGCTGAGCCCATGCTAGCTGTGACCAGACTAAATGATTTAGCCTTGTACCTGCTAATAGCCTGCCCATGCTAACAGTTTTAGCTCTGATGTGATTAATGGGGACGTCCAGTTCTGACCTTAGGGCTCCAAGGACCTGCAAGTGGCAGTTGTGTGTGTGTGTGTGTGTGTGTGTGTGTGTGTGTGTGTGTGTGTGTGTGTGTGTGTGTGTGTGTGTGAGAGAAAAAAAAGTGTATGCGGGTGTGCATGTGTGTGTGTGTGCAAGTGTGCATGAGAGAGAGAGACAAAGATGTGTGTGTGTGTGTGTGTGTGTGTGTGTGTGTGTGTGTGTGTGCATGCATGTTTGTGTCTGTACATGTGCATGCATGTCGGTGTTGTTATGGTTGTCTATGTACATGATTGTTTGTATGTGTGTGTGTGTGTGTGTGTGTGTGTGTGTGTGTGTGTGTGTGTGAGCGAGTGACAGTGTGTGTGTGTGAGTGAGCAACAGTGTCTGTGTGGGTGGGTGTGTGTGTGAGAGAGAGAGAAAAAGTATGTTTGCGAGTGTGCATGTGTATGCTTGTATACGTGCATGCATATCTGTGTGTGTGTGTGCATGTGTGCAAGAGAGACAAAGAGGAAGAGTGAGTGAGTGTGTGTATGCATGGTTGTGTGTGAGCAACAGTATGTGTGATTGTTTCTGTGTGTGAACGAGTGACAATGTTTGTGTGTTTGTGCGTAAGCGAGTGACTGTGTGTGTGTGTGTGTGTCTATAATAATCAGCTGCAATACCCCTGTCTGATGCTAATAGCTGTATTCTGAGATGTACCCCCAGGGCTAGTTGATAACGGGGTGCACTAGCCGCTAATGGGTTGCGCTAGCCGCTAAAAGGGTTGCGCAAGCTGCCAACGGGACGTGTTGTGGCGCTGGAGGTTGTTGCAGCATTGAAGCCTGGCTGAGCCTCCCCCGCCTCCAGCCTCTCCATCCATCACCCCAGCATGGGCTGTTTGCACCGGTCTATTAGCATCAGGCTGTTAGCACTGTTTAGTAGCATAAGGGATCAGTATTTTGCCTTTAGTCTTATTGTCGTTTGTCGCTTGGCATAGATACAGTTAGGACGTTTCTCCACTGGTTTAACGGTGTGGTGTGTAGAATTGAGTGGCAGAGCGGACTTGGCAGAAATGGAATATTATATAAGTATGTTTTAATTATTGTATAATCCCATGATGATAAGAAGCATTGGGTTTTTGTTACCTTAGCATAAGCTCTTTATGGGAGCGGTTCCTCATCCACGGAGCCCACCATGTTGCATCGCCATGTTTCTTTAGTTGCCCCTGAACAGACAAACGACTCTAGAGAGAACACCTTTTGAATAGGGGGGGGGAAGGGGGGGGGGGGGGGGGGGGGGCGTGTTATCCCCATGACTACGAGCCAGTTGTGATTCTTTTTTAATACCGTCGTTGTGTAGAAGCGTTAAAATGAGCGATGTTGTATATGAAACGTGCCACACATCGTGGTGTTATACTATGTGTCCGAGAACATTAACCCTCTCTCAGCCGCAGACATCAACCGCTGGCAAGACGGAGCTCCACCCATCCACACACACGGTGGCGTTATACTGTAAGTGTCTGAGAAGTATTACCCTCTCTCTGACGCCCCTCATATAGCCAGACAAGCCTATGTCCATTCACCAAAATATCATATGAAACTAGTGTATATCTATGCATTGTTTATAATTATTTTGATGTTGGAAAAAATTATAAAGAACAATCGCGTTCAATGTAAAAGGACCTTTACTTTAACTATGACCTATATTTTTACAGACAAAAGAACGATGACATCTTTTTGGAAGCACCTACTGGCACCTTACTCAATACATGCCAGTACATGCCACCACACTCATTGGAAAGGGAGGGGTGGGGGGGGGGGGGGGGGGGTATTCAGTTGGTTGCAACCTGCAACATCACTTCTAAATGTTATTAACTTCTACACACTGGACCTGTAATTTAGGTGACCAGTTAATTTAATTATGTTCATTAATTAATTAACTTCTTCATTGCTTTTGCTGATTGTGCCACGCCCAGTCTGTGTGGGCAAGCTGCACCGGATAATAATATTGATCACAGCACAGGGGATTTGCAAGCACGACGCTATCGCTAATCGATTGCTGATCAATTATACATCCCGGCCCCTGATCCCTCCTTCCATTAGCCTCGTCTGCTACCTTCAGTCCCACTTCAACTGGAAATACATAATTTACTATTCAGTCATCAAAGGGGACCTACTGTGAATTGAGATACATGTCATTCAGAGGCAGGTAGGGGTTAGGGCGTCTTGCTCAACGATGCCTACAGGAAGAAATTGCGGACGACGGGGTTCGTACGAAGTTCCCGTCGGGTGGGAGTGTAACACCCCCATCCTATTGGGAAAGTTTGAGTGTTATTTTATCCCGTCTTTCCACCGCGTTTTTGAGTCTGTCTCCGAGCGACCTGTCTCCTCACCGCAGAGGGTGTGTGGGGCGAGCGCTTGGCCACCAGCCAGACAAGACTATCGCTCGGTGACTCTAAGCCCTGAGTTCCAAGGCAGCGGAGATGACAGAGTGTGGAGAGGAGGGAATTAGAAGCCGGTTGGCACACCGAATCCAGAGCTGGCTGCCTGTGATCCAGTCTGGGGCATTCAAGTCCTTATCCTCGGCCTCGTAATCTAATGAGGAGGTTTGTGAAAGCAGCGCTTCTCGTAACTCAGGGTGATCAGAGAACCAGCGACGGACAGCTGGTTGTGTCGAGGACGATGTCTGAGTCTTGGCGTGAAATTAGAGGTGGTCGATTGATCAGCGCTCTGTAATTTTCCTAAAGTCTACAGCTGGATTGATCTGATGTCTATCTGTTGTTCACAGACAGTACCCTTATTACAAGCAAGAAGCTCTTCTCTCTCTGCCGTGACTCTCAAGATGCGTTTCATGTGGATTTAAAAGGAGAAACAACATCCACTGAACACCTCTCTAAATGAATAATGCAGAGGAGTGAAGGTTTATTTATTTTGAAACAAACAAAGTTCAAACTTTGTTCTTGTGGCAGAGGCCTTGGAAGTAGAGTTTATAGAAGAATATATTCATGATAGAAGCTTGCTTGCTACATTCATACCCATTTAGATCTTGATAGGCACTTGTTATTGCTACAACTATTGATGATAATCTGTTGTTTATCAATCCATTAGTCAATGACTATAACAAATAACACAACACAGAGTAAGAATCAGGTCTGCATGAACAAGGACTTGTATTTATTGGTCCTTATGACGATGGATACGGCATTGGTAAAAATTGGATACCACAAATGCTGCCGAACAAGTTAGTATTTATAAAATTTTAAAAAATTTGGAAATCCTCCAGCTTTTTTCTCTGAACAACAAGTCTGAAAACCTCTGCTCTTCCAGTTTGAAGCAGCAGAGCAAAGGAGGACAAATCGATCTCAGCGAGGATCTGTAGAAGGGAGGCCTCACCCAAAAGACCACAATTACATTGAATTTAGGAATCTGCAATTAACCATCGGAGGCAGACAAAGAGAGAGGGGAGGGATTCAGGGGGGAGGGCAGGGAGACAGATGATGAATGGCTCTGCTGTGTGTTTGCTACCCGTGTGTGTGGAAATGTCTGGCAGCGGTTGAAAAGGCACATCCTGGCAGCAGAGGTGGACAAGTTCCAAGTTGAGAAAGTAAAAGTCCCACTATGTCCCGTAGCTCCGCCCACTCGGAGAGGGAGTCGGTTTTTGCTCATTAGCCGTACCCTTTGGTTGTGCTAATTAGCCAAATCCAGATGGGAGAGTCCACATAAAGGGCAGGACTACTACCTTGTAATCCTGGCTCCACCACGCCGTCTTAAACATTACATCATTTTGTTTTTACCTTGTTAACTCATTTCCCTGTTCATCATCGGCCTCGATTCAACAAAGCGCGCCAAAAAATATCACTATAATTTTGTTTCACATTTTAATCTCATTAAAAAGTCACAGCAGCCCATTGCAACCAATATGACAATTTGATATACATTGAATGAAACTAACATGCAGTGGACACTTGTAGTTTGAACACACTACCAGTTCAAAGATGATTTACAGTAAATCAGAGACAGGTCATTAAGGAGCAGGTAGGAGATAGATAGTGAAGACAGAGGTCATTGAGGAGCAGGTAGGGATTACACAGTACAGAGACAGGTCATGAAGGACCAGGTAGGGGTTAGACAGTACAGAGACAGGTCATTAAGGACCAGGTAGGGGTTAGACAGTACAGAGACAGGTCATCAAGGACCAGGTAGGGGTTAGAAAGTGAATACAGAGACGGGTCATTAAGGACCAGGTAGGGGTTAGACAGTACAGAGACAGGTCATTAAGGACCAGGTAGGGGTTAGACAGTTCAGAGACATGTCATTAAGGAGCAGGTAAGGGTTACAGTACAGAGACAAGTCATTAGTGAGCAGGTAGGGGTTAGACAGTATAGAGACAGGTCATTAAGGAGCAGGTAGCTGTTATACAGTACAGAGACAGGTCATTAAGGAGCAGGTAGCTGTTATACAGTACAGAGACAGGTCATTAAGGAGCAGGTACCTGTTAGACAGTACAGAGACAGGTAATTAAGGAGCAGGTAGGGATTGAACAGTACAGAGACAGGTCATTAAGGAGCAGGTAGGGGTTAGACAGTACAGAGACAGGTCATTAAGGAGCAGGTAGGTGTTGGACAGTGAATACAGAGACCGGCCATTAAGGGGTTAGGCACCCTGCTCAAGGGTGCTAAGAGGTAGGCTGAGGACAGGAGGAATCAAACCCCGAACAATTAGGTGGGAGTAAAACACTCTTGCCTACTGCACTCCCATGTTTCCTGAGATGAACAGAGCCAGGACACACTGTAAGGCTTTATGATTCATATCAATTGAAAACAAAAATCTAACTCGACGGAACAATGGTGCCTTACACCAGCCTTACACACACCGGACACACGACTTCCTCCTCGTCCTTCCGTGTCCAGCCTGACCCGGCTCCTATTCACTCAGTATCTAAACCTGTCAACCAGCACTCCCAGTCCCCTATCACAAACACCTGTCTCCACACACACCACGCCAGCAGCTTGCTGCCAGTCCAACACTGCATAGCACCCTGCTCCAACACACAACACTGCTGGATCCCCTCCCTCTCTCTCTATTTCTCTTTTCCCCTCTCTCTCGCTGTCCCTCTCTCTTTCTCTCTCTTTTCCCCCCTCTCCAGCTTTCTCTCTCTCTTGCTTCTCTTTCTCTCTTTCTTCTATCTCTCTTTTCTTTTTCTCCATCTCTCTCTCTCTCTCTCTCTCTCTCTCTCTCTCTCTCTCTCTCTCTCTCTCTCCATATCTATCTAAATCCTTCCAACTGGAGGCAGGAAGCACATGAGGTCCAGGCCAGTTGTTCTACAGACAAAATAAAAGCAGCCAGCGTCTTCACACAATGAGAGCAAAAACCGGTTGCCATTTTGGATCCATTATCACCTGAGAGGAATTCAACACCCCCCCCACCCCCCCCCCCCCCCCCCCCCATTTCCCTTTCTCTCGCTGTTCAGCATTTGCGTCTTTGGCGGCATGATAAGAAGAGCGAGCGTTACCGCGGCGATGCGTTTGCATGATAACGTCGACTAACAGAGTCATCGTGCAGCGATGACACACAGTCTAGAAGCAACCGCCATTTATTTATTTATTTATTTGTTTATCTTGTTGGAATGTGACATAAAAATCAATCTGCTCAAAAAAATTTATATAGTATAACTCTAGTGTAACTATTATACATTACACAAAAGCAATCAAGATAGTGACATAATGCCAAATAGCGGAACACTAATTTCCATTAACAAAACTGTAGATCAAATAACGATAATGACCAGTCATTTTACAGGAAGAAATGAAAAGACAAAGATATTTTTACTAAGAAAATATATAAACCAGATCATTCTCCGTGAGGAAATAATAATTAGCCTCCTCTATTGTACGCCAAGATAGATGGCAGCGTCCTATGACGAGATCAGCAGCAAAGCTTTGTATGTTTGTGTGAATAGTGCTTTGTCGTTCTGGAGATTAGCTCCAGACTTTCTGCCAAGAAGATGATATAAAACTCCTCAAACAGCACAGCGTCTCCAGGTAAACAGCCATGGAGACGCAGCGGATCACAGAGGACAAACACGATTAGCTTTGAATGTTATGTCAAGTTTTCAATTCAACTCGAGTCATTTTTATTTGTGCATCCGTTCACTGCGATTACCGATCTGAAAGGTCTTCACGGGGCCCATGTTCGATGGCATCGCCCCAACCCTAAGGTCTCAAAGAAATGAGGAAAAACATGGCACAAAGGAAAGAAAATGGAAGAAAACTTGAAAAGGATCTCTCTCCCTCCAGGGATGGCCAGGAGGGCAATGCTGAATTATTCGCAAAGCATTGTTGTCATCTCCCGTAGTAACAATGGGGAAGCTTAAAAGCTAATGCTAACAAGTTAGCAGTTATAAAGATAACGAATCAGTCTGTTTTGACTGACGGTGGTCTACATAAATTAGTGACGTTGAATCGTGTTGGATCTATTGCTGATTGGTTAAAGAACAGATAGGTTGAATGTGTGGAAATTCACAGTGTTTAATTTAAATGTCGAAGGTTGACACTTTCTATTTTTTGGTAATTAGGTATTCTAAAGTTTCAGAAATAGCAAACCTTTTGCACTTATCTTTGTCTTCTTTAATTTATTTTTAAACGTGGCATCGTTGAAAAGTTGTTGTTGTTGTCCCCCCCCCCCCCACACACACACACACACACACACACACACACCTATACATACCCATTTGAGAGGCATTTATTATGATTACTGATAAGCAGGTAAGGGGAGCTAGTATTTAGTGAAATCGTTTGTGGATCAGTACATTGTCTCCATCCAGAGGTACAGATGCAGCTGTACCTGCCGTGGCGTGGGCAGGTGTGCCTGGCACCGTGTGGATAGGTTCCACCAGGTGGTTCTGAACCCCATCTCCCAGAATCCTCAAAACAGAGGCATCTGGTGTTCTCTGGCAGAACGCTACCACAGGTGTTGTTTGAATGCCATTTCACGTATATTCAGTTAAATTCAGCCTGTTAAAAGTTGACTGTGGACAATGTCTTTGAATAACAAACTCAATGAAACAAATACAATTAATTAACGATGTAATGAACAAATAAAAATTACTAAGCAGTACTGTCTTTCTATCAATCCCAACATCACCATTCACCCAGTCCAGGTAGTACATTCGGATAGCGTGGTCTTTGACTGTTCGGCCATACACCAAATCTCTCAGACTTCTTTTTTCCTTTTTTTTCCTCTTTTGACCTCCACCCTTCGAGAATAAATTATATCTGTCTCCGCTAACGATTCTGACCCCGCGCGATGCCTCGACCCCTCTCTGCAGGACTACCATATTCTGCGTCATGACAACCTGTTCCCCCCTGTGACCTCTGACCCTGGTGCACAGGTGGCTGTAGATATTAAATATGATGGGTTGTGTTTTTCTATCTGAATCATTCAGCTTTCTTTTCTTTATAACGGGGGATTCATTCGGGAGATAATGGCTTGACTTGGCCTCAACTGAACCTTTTTCCACATCTGTCAGTGTCTCGAAATGCACCTTCTGTTATTATCTTTTTTATGGTTGTTGTTGTTCGCTTGAACAGAAGAAGAAAAACTAATTCAGAATCATTTTTAACGAGTCTCTAGTTAATAAAATGGTGGGATATTAACTGAAAATAAAATCTTTGGAATTATGCAACACATCGACTCGTTATTCTTTTTATGTTTTTTTTATTAATTAAAAGCTGCCAATGAAGTATAATTCAGAAAACTAACAGAGATAGTTATTGCAAGAGGATGACACACTAGAGAGCAGAAAGTAGTAACTTGAGGCAGTTTATTATTAATTTTGTTGATTTTGTTTTGCTGTGTTTCTTTGCTTAACAGCACCCTTCCCCCAAACCGCCCAGCTGGACTCCAAGATCCAAGCTATTTCTGCCTGAACTGAGCCCATTAAGCATGATTAATGACAAAAACATTTAAGTTTAATGCAAAGTGGACCCCCATTAGGAAGAATTCATTTGACGAATAACCATTGATTGTATACTGAGATAGATTGTAGGTCATTTGTGGGAACCATCAAGCAAAATAATCGCGAATAATCCATCCAAAAAATACACTTTGTGAGAAAGGAAAGGCCAATGTTGAATTATACTGTGCATGATTCTCCTCTGCCGTCCATAACCGATGGACCTGCGATTTTCTTCTCTGCCTTTTTCCATGAATATTTCAGCAATGCATAATGAACTTCTCGATCGTGCATTTTTAATCCTATTACTTGGGTCTTTTTGCTGAGAGAACGAGGAGGTGGTGTTGTGGGTTATTGTAGAAGTTGACATGCTGCTCTCTGAACGGGGAACCCCACCGAGTCTCCTCTTTCATTTGCTGTTGCTAATCTCGTTATAGACCGGTACACACATCAACACAACCAGATTAATGTGACGAACAGTCAAATAAGGAAAAATATTATTGCACCTTTTGTGAAAGCAAGTGCATTGGACTACAGGGTACGATACAAAATAGTCAAACAGTAACAATTAAAAACCACACAAGACAGAGAATACATTAGGAAATAAATTGAGATAAATCAAAGTTAGCTCATTGAAGTGTACTTCAAGAGTTATAAAGACGAAACTGGTGCCACCATTTAAAATGTCAAATTAGTTATAGTTATAGAAGGCAGAGAAATAAAATGTATCACTATACAAATGCTGCCATTATTTTGTACTTTATTTATTGGCTTGGTGTGCATTGAGGTTTGCAACATATCTTAATGTTTTGATATTGCTATATTAGCTTTTATTTGCTTTGAAATTGGATATTTTAATAGAGTACAAACTGTTCATACTGACCAAATGGAAAACAAAACATCACAAAAAGACTGCACAATGTCTAAGTCCGATGAGAATATAGGACAGCTTGTAGTCAGTCATGTTCCTGAAATAAAAACTACATTTCCCATGAGCTTCATTATGCTAAACGATACATCTCTAGCTGCTGCAAAAAAAGAAGGCAATGTAGCAGTTAGCATGATGAGGTCATTACGGCTGCTGCTGTCTATATGCATGCACCAAATTGCTTTGGCTGTTTCTCTGCATTTCTCTCGAATGTGGATGTGATTTAAAATGTTCATTATGTAAAAATTGACAATCTCGTGTTGGTTATTGTGTTGATTACTACATCAGATATAAATTACCACTGATGGGTAGTCATGAAAAACACTGTGACTAAACAAAACTTTGGTTGAAACCACAAAGCTGAACTTAAAGTTTGACTTTCCCTTGTATTTTCTCATTTATTAATTTAAATTTACAAACATGATATTACCAACACTATGTTTTGAACGACCATCACTCTTGAAATTACTCTATATGTTTTTCATAGCCTACATTCAAACTGAGGATGAACATTGAATACATTACATATGAATGATGTGTATGTATGAATATTTATATATATATATATATATATTGATTGATTGATTGATTGATTGATTGATTGATTGATTGAAGATTGCTACAGCACTGCATCTAAGAATTGTAACTGTCCTGATCTTCAAAATAGATCTACTTGTCTAGAAGTATTAATTGATATGATGAACAGCGAGTGTTATTGTCCTAATATTCTCTCTGCTTGAATGATACAAGAAGAAATATCGAGATTTTAAAACAAACAGACGACACACTGTTCATCCAGGCTCAAAGCTAAGACTGTGGCTTCAGGATTTTGAAGCACTCGATAGATAGATACTTATACGTCATCCACATCCTCAGAACACCCATGTGATCATATTATCCAGCTCAGTGCTCCACCCAAAGTCCTTGATAACACAGATAACAGCGGCCATGAATAAAAGCATGACCCTGTCTGCCATCTCAGATGGGCTTCGAGGTCAATTTATGTAAAATATTCATGGTTTGTAGAAATCAGTTGGTCACACCTGGGTCTTATCATACATCCCCAACCAGAATCGTCCACACTTCATACATGTAATTGTACATTATGTCATGGAGATGTACATGCTAGTTTTATGACTTTAAGAAGACATTTCATCAGAATATTACCTCCCCCTCTTTGTTTTATTTATTTTCTTCCCTCCCACTCTGCCTTTTTACATCTCTATAACCCACTCCCTCACACTTGCTCATGCTCACTTTCAATTTCTCTCTCCCTTTCTCTCTTTCTCTAGCTCACTCTCTTACATTGACTCGCTCGCTCTCTTTCTCTCTCTCTGTCAATTCATAGAGGTAATATAACTACAAGACCGACAGACAGACCGACGGCGACAGACAGACAGACAGGCAGGCAGACAGACAGAGAGACAGACAGACAGACGCACAGACAGACAGGCAGACAGACAGACAGGCAGACAGACAGACAGACAGACAGACAGACAGACAGACAGACAGGCAGGCAGACAGGCAGGCAGACAGGCAGATAGGTGTTTGGTCAGTGGTGTTTAACATTAAAGGGCAGACTGTGTGTGTGTGTGTGTTTGCGTTTGTGTCTGTGTCTGATGACTCTCCAGCTCGTCCTGGTTATCTGGTCCCAGCACATGTCCATCCCTGCTATCACACACACGCACACGCACGCACACACGCACGCACACACACACACACACACAGTGCTGAGGAGAGCCTGTAACTGGCTGGGTGAGTCGTCCTCTATTACTGGTTTCACACGGAGATGCACCGTGTCACAGTCGTGTGCCCTCCGACTCGTGGGAGCGAGGAGCGCCTGACATCCAACACACCCCTGGATTACACCTGGCCCCTGGGGGGCAGGATAGAGGATCGCCTAGTGGTTAGGGTGCTTGAGTCCCAGACCAAAGGTTATTGGTTCGTATCCCGATTTCCACAGCCTACCTGTAGGCATCCTAGAGCAAGATGACCCCTAACCCCTACTTGCTCCTTAATGGCATGTGTCACAGTTGCTTTGGATTAAAGTGTCTGCTCAGTAATATTATTTGGATTACACCTTTAACATAGTATTATTGTGTAGATAGACATTTGTTCTGTAAAGGATTAGTAGTTTTATTGTTTTCAATTTGTATCTTTTATGTTATTTTACCACTGACTGTCCATTTAAAAGTGGGAGTTTCAGAATGGTTTATGTGGGATTTGCATAAACGTATGTATTTCCTTTACAGAATATATATGGGGCTGTAATATGGGCCCGTGTAGCTGATGGCAGTAACTTTCATACTTGAATAGAAATGCTAATGTTGTGGCCTCTGAATCTGATTGCATTAGTCCAGAAATACAGATCCAAGATGGCCGCCCGAGGAAAAGCAAGGTCTGAGAAAGAGAGAGAGAAAGGGAGAGAGGTATATGTCTTGTGGAGAGAGAGAGAGAGAGAGAGAGGTATATGTCTTGTGGAGAGAGAGAGGTTTATGAGAGAGAGAGAGAGAGAGAGATTTATGAGAGAGAGTAAGTGAGAAGTCTGTAATGTTGAGAGAGAGAAGGGAGAGAGGTATGTGTGTGTCTGTATGTGTGTGTGTAGAGAGAGGGAGTGTGAGCAAGGTCTGTTTAGACCCTGATGAGGAAGCCTCCCAATACATTCGATGTCACTCTTTGATCTTTCACACAATTGTGCCAGCTGAGATGCAAGGGCCTGGCATGCTGACGCACACCCACAAGCACACACACATACACATGCACATACACATACACATACACACACTAACAAGTACAAGTCGGGTGAACACACACATATTCAGACACACACATACACACTTAGAGAGGGCATGCACATTCACATGCATACATATATATTTATATATAAGTATATCTCTATAAATATATCTCTATATCTCTCTATATATATATATACTGTATATATATCACTAACTAAGGCCCATTGTACTCGTTCGAGATAATTGAATATAATAATTGAACATTAAAACGCTTTTTGGCATGGAGAGGCATGAACATCAGAGGTTCGTCAGGGCTGACTTGGACGCCTTGAGTCCGTTTAACGTATTCTCACACCACTTTCGACCACAATTTTCAACAATATAAAGAAATCCACAAAACAAACCCACCACCCTTTCTACAAAAAAGCCCACATTATATTCAAGCAAACAAACATTCACATGCATGCTTTCATTTTCAAAGGCTTTATTTAAGTCTCTGTCAACAAAGTAGCAGGCAAATACATTTTTAACAAGGCAAACACTAACTGAAGGTTGTTTTTTTATTTATTTATATTCCCACGCATTTTTTTGATAAAATGACGGTTGGCTCTGCCGAACAGTGAAGATGAAGATTAATATACAGTATTCTGTCCTCATATACACCATCCTGAAACACACACAAGCACACATTCAGTCCTTTAACATACAGTATTCTGTCCTCATAAACACCATCCTGAAACACACACAAACACACACGCAGTCCTTTAATATACAGTATTCTGTCCTAATAAACACCATCCAGAAACACACACAAGCATACATTCAGTCCTTTAATTTACAGTATTCTGTCCTCATAAACACCATCCAGAAACACACACAAGCATACATTCAGTCCTTTAATTTACAGTATTCTGTCCTCATAAACACCATCCTGAAACACACACAAACACACACGCAGTCCTTTAATATACAGTATTCTGTCCTCATAAACACCATCCTGAAACACACACAAACACACACGCAGTCCTTTAATATACAGTATTCTGTCCTCATAAACACCATCCTGAAACACATACAAACACACACGCAGTCCTTTAACATACAGTATTCTGTCCTCATAAACACCGACCTGAAACACACACACATGAGACCCTTTTATTTACAGTATATTTTCTCATAAACACATCATCTTCTAACATACTCGGTACTCATAAACAGTCTTTTATAATACACAGTTCTGAAACACACAAAGTAAATTGATACATACTGTCGTCACAATTCTTTAACACACTCAGTCCTCGGAAACACATGGACCTCATAAACAAGCAGTTCTTTAAGACTCAGAGTCCTCAACACACAGCCTTCTCACACACACACACACACACACACACACACACACACACACACACACACACACACACACACACACACACACACACACACACACACACACACACACACACACACACACACACACACACACACACACACACACACACACACACACACACACACACACACACAGTCCTCATACAAGCAGTACTAAAACACCATCATCTTACACACAGGGAAGTCACACACCCACAGTCTTCAAACGCACATCATCTTAGCACACACACGCACACACAGTCCTTTTTCATATGCCTTTCTTGTACTCTCACAGACCTTGGAGAAGATGTGGAACAAGGAGGACGAGAAGTTACGTGAAGAAAGAGACAAGAGGCGCATGAGGAATTCTTCGAGTAGCCCGAGTGCCTAATTAGTACAATCTGAGCCATGCGCTGTCAAATGTTTGCAGGCACAGCAGCCCTCTCAGCGCCAGCGCAAGGTTACACACTGCAAGAGCACTAAATTATCGGACAAAACGGGTCCGCGAGATCGTCGGCTGTGAGCTGAATGGAAATGAACACGTCAAGTGAATAACAAAATTAAAACATTGCTTCCAGTTCTGTGCATTGGCTTGAATGTCTGTTTGGGAATCTTCTTTGGGCAAGCGACTGTTTCTTTTGACTACCTTTAGCGAGCTCAACAAACGATGAAGATGTTTTAAAAGCACACATCACCCTTAAAGGAAAGACAAAATGCTTTTTGAGGTTGATCTTAAGAATCAACTTTCTTAACATGTTGTAGTGGCACGTACCTCGTTTCTTCTAATTCTTCTTTGCCACTTTTTTTAAGTTAGTCTATATGCAACCAGCATTCGAACACGAGCAGAACAAACGTTTTCTTTTTAAATGTTTACTTATTAAAACACAAAACACAAAACGTATACATGGTAAGCACGTTCAAAAAACTGTGTTGCTTCCACGTCTCTAACTTCGAAATAAACTAACTACGTCCAATCAATGACGCTATGACGTAGCTATGAATCCGACTGGAAGCTCTAAATACTGAAATGTTATCAGACCTAAACATTACTAAATTATAAATTTTAAACCAATACATTTCTTATGACTTTTTAACTAACTTATTATTATTAGTCCTTATTTGGCTCTTACACATATTTTGGTGGCTGAACATGACAGCGGGAATGTGGAAGAGAACGACGCTGAAAACCCGACAAAGAGAAAGCATGCGAGACGGTTTGGAAAGACCCTGGACTATTTTAAATACCAGACTTCTTATACCCGGCCAAACAACAAACCTGTGTCGAAAAGGAGTTCAAAAAATCATTAAAAGATTCCTCACTCCAGTGGTTTCTACTGCAGTGTGCACAAAATGCGTGTGCATGATGACACTTATGTTGCCTCATTATTTGTATTTATATATTTTTCAATATGTTTTTGGATTCATTATTTTTGCATTATAGAAATGGGCTAAACACACACTGTAAAGGGCAGAAACATAACTAAAGCTATGCAGGGTACGTGGAACATAATCATTCGCTGAAGTTTTTTAATCGGAGAAAGTTGGGATGGATTGACATTCCTTTTCATGATGATAAATGTGATTGGTTGGTGAAGTGTAGATTAATCCTCATCTTAATTTAATAATGTACTTTATCATACACTTTTTATACCAAGCGAATTATAGTGAATTCAGATGTCATTCAGGAGCAGATAGGGGTAAGGGTGTCTTGCTCAAGAATGCTTACAGGTTACACTGCGGACATTGGGGTATGTCCTAATGCCTTTAGGTTAGGAGTAGGCTAGCCACGACACTATCCTATTTAGATTTTACATATTTTGTGTATGTTATGATTGGCTTTTGAACTTTGATCATCATGACTCAGTATAAAAGGTGTTATACAGATCATTTATTTATAATGTTAAGTTTACTACACTCTCAGTGTCAGAGCAATTCCCTCAACCGTTTTCCCGCAGTGGAACTTTTTAACATTAATCACTTGTTTAACAGTTCTTAAACATTTCTTATGTTTTATCGTTCCACTCTTTAATGGCCACCTCCGAGATTTATGGCAGATCAACCAAATAAACGGAGTCTCAAAAGACCTCAAATTCCCTGATTTACAGGCAGTTATTGAACTTATTAACGGATACTTCAAGTTCTTTATAGGCCTATAAAAGAGGCCATGTAATGACTGTTTTGACCATGAATATCTGAGCGCTCATGCTCCTCTGATGGTGAGCTATTCATGCTACAGAATAGATTGCAACTTGAGCAAGATGTCCTAACCCCTACCTGCTTGTATATAACAAATTTAAATTCACTGACCAAATTAATAATGGGGATAAAATAATACTTTGACAGCAACAGATATCAAACCAGGACCTTGAAGAAAACAACCGCACAGTACTTTTCCAAACCACAAAGTTTGCGGACATTGAACCCAAAACACCATCCCACAACAAGACCGTAATAAAGAACGTTTATTATTCTCACACATCCACAAACTCTCCGCTTCTACGTGGCCCCTTCGTGACAATCGGTACTTTCTGTTCCATCCAAGACGGGTCGTTTCAGATCATAAATAAACCCAAATGATCCCAAACAAACATTTCCTCAGACTGGAATTGGAAGCACCAGAGGATATATGAGTTTGCGACTCGGTGACACAGATACGCTGCCCTGCTTCCAGTTAACGAGTGTGCATGGAGAACCGCAGTCCCAGGCACCAACACCAAGGGCACAGCCCTGCCAGTTGGAGTGGGGGGGGAATGGGGGGGGGGGGGGGGGGGGGGGGGGGGTAGGGGTGGGGTAGGGGCTGATGGGAGGGTGTGGGTGAGATGGCCATTAGTCACCAAAGTGATCTGATGGCATTTGTCAGACACAGTGGTGTGAACGTGCCCAAGGGTCCACGAGCAGCATTAGTTCAGATCAATCGTCTCACAAGCAACCTCTCAATATTATCCTCTTTTTTTTATGTTTGCTAAAAATAGCAGCGACTGCGGCATTTTAGTGCTGGATACCATGTTTCTGCACTCTTACACTCACGGATTTTATACAACCCATCAACATAGTATATACACCGTGGTATATACACAGTTTCATCTTTATATATACTTTTACTTTTACGTACATATTGTGGAAACAGCCTGTGTATCTATTGTATTGTATTGTATTGCATGTTTACCCACATTTGACCTTATTGCTGTGATGTGTTCTCTATATATCTGTCTGTAAGCTAACTTATTCAGTCAGTCAACCTGTCTGTCTGTCTTTTTTCAACCTGTCAACAAATGTTTAAGACCAACACCGTACTGTGGCCTAGACGGTAATGTGACTGGGGCGTGGAGGGATACGTTGTTTACGATGGAGGTAGTGAGTGCCGAGGCCTATGCTGTAGTATGAGACGAGGAGGGATATGTTCGTAATGATGCACATAGTGAGGATCGAGGCAAACATTACAGCGTACAGTGAGGGTGGAGGGATGCGGGCCCTTACGACGGAGACCAGTCTGATTTACTGTGGCTATAAACGTGCTGTCAGTAATATTGAAGGGCTCCAGAAAATGCAAGGAGCCCACGGAGCAATCTAAACGAACTGCTTATCACCAACCTACTCACCCTGTCTTTCAATACATTATTAAATATATTATGAAAAGTTCCCCAGCAGTAAATGAGGCACGATTTGAAAGTGTGCGATGAGATTTGTTGTCAATGCATCCGTTTGTCGGTTTCTCTGTTTGTTGGCTTTGCAATGGTGAAATATATACTGCTCAAAAAAATAAAGGGAACATTTAAACAACACAATGTAACTCCAAGTGTTCCCTTTATTTTTTTGAGCAGTATATTTATCAATTGTCTATATATTCATATATAATGTATGCTATCTTATGACTCCTTAGCACATGGTTTGGTGGACAATATTCATTTGTTTGATATCAAAGAGTGACATAGAGTAAGAGTTTTGCCATTTAAGAAGCCATGATTAGTTTGATTTGTGATAAGGCTATGCTAGGCTACACTTGGCTTATCTTGGCTAGGCTACAATAGGCAAGGCTAGGCTAGTTTAGCCCAACCTGGGTTTTCTGATTTAAGGCCTGACACCACCAGCAGTAGTTCAAGACTTTCTTGAACATCACCAGATGCAGTTAACAACAGGTATTTTGTTTCAGTTGTTGTCAGTTGGTTCACCAGAGGTCTTCGGCAGCCATTTTGAAAACTCTTAATCTGTCATAATCTGTGTTTCAAATTAGCATGTCCGCACACGGCCCTCTGTGTACACTCAGTGACCACTTGTGTCACCAAAATGAGCCAAACTTTAAACAGATTGAGATTGACTCAAGAAATCCATTTGGGCTAAGAAAATGTCATTAAATATTAGCATGTTCGTGTCCTCAACAATTCAATTATATGGCACATCTTTTAAGTGCCTCAACTTTTTTGAGCTTCTCTTTGCTTTCTGTCACTCCTTCTAGTTCTTACCTACTTGAACATGCACTCAGACAGACACTCAGACATGCACACACACACACACACACACACACACACACACACACACACACACACACGACAAGACACACTCACGCACACGCACACATATGCACCCTCCTACAGCTGCCGTCTCCTGTCTCCTACAGCTGCAGTCTCCTGTCTCCTACAGCTGCAGTCTCCTGTCTCCTACAGCTGCAGGGACTGTGAGCTAATGCCCATTGGGACAGATGGAACATGAGAGATAATAATATTTAATGATGTGTGCGCGTTAAATATTATAATACAGAGACAGCGCTGAGATATGAGCCCTCGGAAACTCATCTAATACTCAACTCTGCTGCTAAACTTTATGAAGTGTGCACTCATGGTGTCTGTAGGTGTGTGTCTGAGAGTGTGTGCGTGTGTGTGTGTCCTGACATGGCATGAACTCGTAGCATTTAACCATCAAAGTCAATCACATCTCCTCTCTCCCTCTCCTCCCTCTCCCCCCTCCCCCATGTCTCCATCCCTCTTTTCCACCTTTCATCTCATGGCTATCTCATCTGTAGATTAGCTTCTGATAGCTCCCAAACACACACACACATACACACACATACATGCACATACATGCACATGCATGCACATACATGCACATACACACACACAGATACACATACGGATACATACATACACACACGCATACAAACCTATTTTCACACACATACATACACTCGCACACACACACATACATACCCACACATACACACACACACACACACACACACACACACACACACACACACACACTTACACACACACACACACACACTGCTGAGGGGACAGAAAAGAGAGGTGCAGATGAGTTTATGTGTTATGTGTGTGTTTATGATAATACATTTTCACAAATTAACACCTCATCCTCACCCACACAGGATTGCATTAACAGTCGTTATGCCTTCGTGAGTTCAACCAGCGCCCCCCCCCCCCCCCCCCCCCCCTCCCCCTCCCCCGCAGACCCCCCGGGGTGCCTCCACGTTCCTGGGCACAGGAAGTAGATTGTGAGGGGGAGGGAGGGGGGAGGAAGAGGATATGACTAGTAACGCTGTCCAGCGATGCGTTGAGGTGGGGTCACATGACTGCCCCCTGAGGGTGGGACCCGTGGTTCTCTATCAGGTCCTCAGTCCTCAGTCGCGCCACACTTTGGCCACTTTAAGTGCTTTGTCGACAACCCACCATCCCTCACACACACATATAGACACAAACACAACCATACACCCAAAACCATACACACACACACACACACACACACACGCACACAACCATGCACACCACTGAATCAAAGAAGGAGCTGTTCATTTAAATTCAGCCTCATATTGTCACTCAGTCCCCTGACCTGGTACAACATAAAAGTCTCTCACACACACACTGCAGAGGCCCTATGGTGCGGTGTGGCTCATAGTAGGACGTGGTGAGGAGTCGTACAGATGTATTGATTAAGAGAGGTGTACGCATTCAGAAAAGCACTAAAACATAGAAGAATATAAACATATATATATATATATATATACATATATATATATATAATTCTTTTTAAAAACAGAGAGAGCAAGAGGGGAAATAAGAGAGATGGAGAGAGAGGGGGCGAGAGAGAGGGAGAGACAGAGAGAGACAGAAAGACAGAGAGACAGAGAGGGGGGGAGAGGGGGAGACATACACACACACACACACACACACACATACACACATAGACAGAAAACAAAAGGGAGAGAGACAGAGAAACACATACAGACAGAGGGAAAGAAAGAGTGAGAGAGCTAGAGACAGATGAGAATGTTAATTGTGAATTGTGAGGGACACATGGTGTGTGACAGTGACAGAGATAGAAAGGGATGGACAAAGATAAATTAATTGTGAACTGAGACAGAGACACACAGAAGGAGATGGGGGGCTAGAGAGAGAGAGCTTGAGAGAGGAGAGGAGTAGAAAGAGAAAGGGAGAGCAAGAGAGAGAGGAGTCAAAAGCAAGTGAAAGAAAGAGAAGAGAGGAGTAGAAAGAGAGACATACACACACATAGAAACAGAGGGAGAGAAAGAAAGAGCTAAGCAGAGATAAATTAATTATGAATTGAGAGAGGGAGCAAGAGGCGAGAGGTGAGCAGGTAAACATGGCCTAGAAGCACCCCCGTCCATCGATCTAAAATCAGAGTATTTTATTTATTAAATGTATAACACAAGGTCATCCTGGCCAATGGAGATGAAAAACAATGCAACAGCAGCTGACATTTATAATATAATATATAGTTCTTTCACATTATAATATATAATACATGCATGAAATATCATTTTTTAATAAGTCTAAAACCCACACCAAATCCCTCCCTCCCTCCCTCCTCCTTCACTCCCTCCCGCAGGCAGACCCTCAGCCTCTCTTGAGCTTGACGAGTATGTGTGTGTGTGTGTGTGTATGTGTGTGAGTGTGTGTGTGCTAACCCCTGCACACACACACACACACACACACACACACACACACACACACACACACACACACACACACACACACACACACACACACACACACACACACACACACACACACACACACACACACACACACACACACACACACACACACACACACACACACACACACACACACACACACACACACACACACACACACACACACACACACACACACACACACACACACACACACACACACACACACACACACACACACACACACACACACACACACACACACACACACACACACTTAGCCCGGAGCAAATCAGCTTATTTCCGGTTTGTCTGCCGTTCCGTCGCCTGCGCAGCAGCAGCGCCCAGAATATTGACACAACGGCGATGCGCAATCACGCGCGCCTCCTCGCACAGATAAACAGACGCTCCGCGACTCCGCTAACTGGCGCGCAAGTTTTTTTTTTTTAAACCAGGAATCACAATCACGTAATCAACGAGATGTTTGATTGAAGGGTGTTTCCATGGCGATCACGTAAACATGCTGATTAACGGGATCCGACGTAATTGGAGACGGCTCAACGACGCGTCAGTAAATGTAGATTCGATTAGACTTTATCTCAGATGAGACTTTTAGTCGTTTTTTCCATCCAATAAGTTTCATTTGTTTTGACTGTGTTGACTGGTAGTTTGTAAAACGCGGTAGGCCTACGACAAAACAATGATTAAAAGATTGCTGTTTCTTTGAAGTTAAACTTGGCTACTCAGGCGCCAACATGAGCAATCATCACATCCGGGAATATTCCGTTTTTAAACGAACCTCTAACTCTCTTGCTGGTGCCAGATGTAAAACTCTGGTCATTACTTGGTGAGCACAGCAAGCAAGCTGAAGGGAGAGGGAGGGAGGGAGAGAGAGAGAGAGAGAGAGAGAGAGAGAGAGAGAGAGAGAGAGAGAGAGAGAGAGAGAGATTAGAGGATATTGAAGTCAGAGTGGTCTGTGGTGTCTATCTCACCGCCATCTGCCACGGTAAACACCCTCTAGATGCGAGTGTGTGTTTGTTTGTGTCTGTGTGTGTGTTTCTTCAAGTGTGTTTCTTCTCTTTAGGTATGTGTGTATTTATTTGCGTGTGCCCGTGTATGTGTATCTACCAGTGTGTGTTTGTCTGACTATATGTATATGCTTGCGTATATGTGTTTGTGTGTGCCTGTATGAGACTGTGCAGGACGGCACTATGTGTGTATCCACCTGATATGTGTGTGCATGTGTGTGTGCGAGTGCACCCCTGGGTGTGTGTGTGTGTGTAAGTGTGCCCCTGGGTGTGTGTGTGTATGTGTGTGTGTGTGTGTTCACCTGCATGTATGTGTGTGGGTATATGTCTGACTGCATATATGTGTATGTCCTAGACTACACCACCGAGTGCCTAATCCGTCCATCAGATATGACTGGCGCTGATTTATAACTGTGATTCCATCATTGATTATCTTCTGGATGACATAAAGCTCACACAGCTTTGGCTGTCAACCAGATGAATCCTCTGTGCGCAACACACACACACACACACACAGCCAAAGAGAGAGTGACAGATAGAGAGAGAGAGACAGACACAGACAGAGAGAGAGACAGATAGAGAGTGAGAAAGAGAGAGGGAGAGAGAGAGAGACAGAGAAATCGAGAGAGCGAGGGAATGAGAGAGAATGAACAAAGAGAGAAGAAGCTTTGTGAGGAACATATGGTGCGATACGCCTGTTACATCTAAATTAGCCTAAATGAGCTCGTGCGTGGAGCTAACCACACACTCACAGCAGCCATCTTCCATGCAGGCAGAACATTAGTTTCATCTCCGCTGCCTTCTGCGTACCGCTGTTATGTTACTGACAGCTGACAACAACGTCCTGGGTTAATGGTACTCCTGACGGACAGTGAACCGCTGGAATGGTACGGACCGCTACACATGTTCTACTGTCATGGTACTGACGCCGTACCACAGTAATGGTACTGACGTACAAACACAAGTACTGCTGTAGCTGTACTGTTCACTGCAGAACATAACACTAATGCTACTGATGACTGCAGATCTTCTGCCTTAATGGTAGTGATGACTCATGGCGCAGGGCTGTAACTGTACAGAGAACTACAGACAACCTGTTGTAATGGTACTGAGGACTCTGGCCCTAGCTGGCTATGTACCTCTGTCATGGGACTGACCACTGGTTATGTTCATCTCTCATGATACTGACCACTGGTTTTGTTAATCTGTCATGGTTCTGACCACTGGTTATGTACCTCTGTCTTGGTACTGACCACTGGCTGTTTACATCTGTCATGGTACTGACCACTGGTTATGTACCCCTGTCTTGGTACTGACCACTGGCTGTTTACATCTGTCATGGTACTGACCACTGGCTATGCACCTCTGTAATGGTGATGCAAGGAAACCAGTTATGGTAGAGACGACTGTACAAAGCCCGCTGTAATGTTACTGACAACTTTTGTGTTATAAAGGTACTTACCACTGCAGATGTCCTGCTGTAATTGTAGTGATGACTGTAAACATAACTGTTACAACAAAGTAGCGCTGTAGCGGTACTGACAACTCCCAACTTTGAAATAGCAGAGATCAAAGACCAGGCACTCATTGTGCTCTCCTGGAAGTCATTCCCACTCCAATCAGTGTCTTCATCCTTCCTCCTCGAGCTTTGATTACATATCAGGCCTCAGAAATGTCTCTTCCCACCATGATCTGCCCCATTAATTAAACATGCGGCCATCATTTACATTACAGAGGGAAATGCCTTTGGTTAATCAGTGTTCTCTCTGCTTGGATATTTCTTTGTTATCCAGAGTTGTGAAACAATTGCAGAGTCAATTTGAATAATTCGATTTTTGAGATGACTTTTCAGAAGTCACTGTGTGCGTGTGTGTGTGTGCGTGCACTCTGTGATTGCGTGTGTGTTTGTGCTATCTGTGGTGTTCAATGTGTCTATGTATTTTGCGCATGTGTAATGTGTGCTTTGTTTAGGCGTGCATGTTTTGTGCATAATGTGTGTGTATGTGCGTGTTTTGTACATGTGTATTGTGAGTGTGCATCTGTACCCTATGTGCTCATCCTTTGTGTGTTCAAATGTTTCACGGTTGGCCTTTGGAGACTGTTGGAGGACAGTGCAGTCTCTAGTTTCAGGGCTTCTGGCATACAGATTGTCTCTCACACACACAAACACACACACACACACACACACACACACACACACACACACACACACACACACACACACACACACACACACACACATACACACAAACCCACACACTGACCTCCAAATACGTTGTCAAAAGGTTCAGGGACATGAATAAGAATAAACTAAGGTCATGTGAGTGATTTAATTGGTTCAATATATATATAATTATATTCAGTCTTTTTATTCTAATTTATAGTTTAGCATTTTCTTTATCCTTGAAAGCATGCTGATACATCAGCATAAAATTGTATATTTGCACTTTTGTGGAAAAAGTTCTGAATATGAATCTGAAATCCCTTTGACAAGGCAGACATTAAAGGTCAACATAAGAGGAGTTACTGTGAACAATAACACTATAGCCGCAAGTTAAAGATAGATATCAAAATAAGTAATATAAGATGTATGATATAGACATGCGGCATGAGTGAGTGTGTATGCATTGTTGTTTCTGTGTATTTCCAAAAAAGCTTGTTTCCAAGCAAATGTTAGTAAAAGTGTTTTTCAGCACACACAACACATGTGATTTGAATACTCACCATTCAACGTGATGTAGCCAACATTATTTGGTCCTATACTCTGTGTGTGTGTGTGTGTGTGTGTGTGTGGGGGGGGGGGGGGGTGGGGGGGGGGGGGGGGGGTTATGTTTCTGTGTATTTTCCTGTTCTGTACACCCCCGTTTTTTCAGTGTAAAAGTGATTTTCAGCTTTGAATGTGCACCATCAACAAGCCCACAACAGCCATTGTCTATAACGTGTGAGGGTCTGTGATTGGCAGGGAATGCATTCCTCTCCTTATTAGCATATTTGATTATGCGAACGGGTTGTCTGAGCTCGCCGGCGCATCCCCGGAGCCGCTATTAATTTAGCAAACAAGGAGCCCTCTGATCATAATTGAATGATGAATTGTTAAGTGCTGCATATGGAAATAAACACAGTGCTTGTTTGGATGCATCGCGGTGCCCCTACTGAGCGTGTGCAGACCGGGTGGGTGGGTCAGGGTGGGTCACCTCCTTCATGGGCCACAGGGTCGGGGGGTGGGCTGTGGATGCTGCGTGGTGGTAAACCAATCACATAGAGACATTGATCTGCTGGGTAGAAACACAGGAATCTGGTAACCAATCACAGAGAGACATTGATCTGCTGGGTAGAAACACAGGAATCTGGTAACCAATCACAGAGAGACATTGATCTGCTGGGTAGAAACACAGGAATCTGGTAACCAATCACAGAGAGACATTGATCTGCTGGGTAGAAACACAGGAATCTGGTAACCAATCACAGAGAGACATTGATCTGCTGGGTAGAAACACAGGAATCTGGTAACCAATCACAGGGAGACATTGATCTGCTGGGTAGAAATACAGGAATCCGGTAACCAATCACAGAGAGACGTTGATGTGATGGGTACAAATACAGGAATCATGTAGCCAATCACAGAGAGACATTGATCTGCTGGGTAGAAATACAGGAATCCGGTAACCAATCACAGAGAGACATTGAACTGCTGGGTAGCAATAAAGGAATCAGGCTGTCTTTTTAAACATTGACTCTTGGATGGATCATTTTTGTTTCATTCGTTCAATCTCTGATTATATTAATGAAAAACACAACGTGTGTATGTTTGTGTGTGTATGCATGTGTGTATGTGTGTGTTTATGTGTGCATGAGTCTCTAAATATATGTATGAAAAAATAAACTGATGGATGGATGGATAGATAGATAGAGGACTAAATACATATATTGGTTATCTATATCTATATCTATATATCTATATATCTATATATATAGATAGATAGATAGATAGATAGATAGATAGATAGATAGATAGATAGATAGATAGATAGATAGATAGATAGATAGATAGATAGATAGATAGACTTGAAGTTGAAAAAAAAGTGATTTCATAAGTTGACTAAATCGTTCTCATCGTCCTGCGCCGGAGGCTGTTGACGAGCGGGCAAGTTAATGGCTTCCGCTGAACCCGAGCAACGCAAGGCTAGACACGAGGAGATGTCTCCACTCAGATGTTCACCAAAATCAATTAGAAAGACGATTTTCTCCTCAACCAGCGGAGAGGAGGCGAGGAGGGTCCGCCGAGCTGAAAGATCGCAGGAGATATTTGGCACACGCAGAACATTGCAGGCCAATACACACATAAGTGAAAATGATTCAGTTTGACAAAACCTAGTCAGCCTTGAAACAAAGTTTGAAGAAGTAGAGATTCTGTGCCTGATGGTGGTACCATTAAAATGTAATTTACTTTTTCCTTTTTTTTCCATTGATACCTTCACAACCAGCTACAATTATCTTTTCCAATAATCTATTATTAATGTAGTACTGACATTTAGTTATGGAGTGGAGAAGACATAACAGAGTTATGAAGTAAATACAATATGGATGTACAACATGTATTGCAATGTTTGAGTATCACAAACAACACTGTACAATCACACACACGACCTCAAACTGTATTCTCTATCAACATCTCGAGTTACTCTCTTTTCTAAATACTACACGTGTTTGTTTCTTACCACAATAAATAGCTGGCGTGTCTGGGACGCACGCTGTCCCAAATTGCTTCCCAAGCGCGCAGTATTCATGAGGCTCACGATGTGATGAAGAATTCATGAAGTTGACGAAGTTGGCACAACGACTCCCTCCGCCTCGCACTCTTCAAGGCCGAGCCGGTATGCGCTTCCGAAGCTCGTTTGCCCCCCCCCCCCCCCCCCCCCCCCCCCCTCCACACACACACACAATCCCCCCACGGCCCGCAGGCTCTGATCTTCCATTACGCATCGTATCGAGCCGCCAGTAGGGAAATACCCGCTCTTTCTTCTACCGCCCTCCCCCGGCGACCCCTTTGTGTTTCCTAACCGCCGCGGCTCACTCGATTTATTTATTTGATTTATTTATTGGGCAAGGTGAACAACGGAGGATTATCCGGAGTTGTGTTAGTAAAAAAAGGTCCGTCTTTTATTTCATTAATCAGCGGACTGTTATCTTCCGTTTTAGAGAGAGAGAGAGGGGTGGGGGGAGAAAGAGAGAGAGGAAGAGAGAGAGAGAGAAAGAGAGAGAGAGAAGGATAGAGAGACTATGGGCGATGAGGAAAACCGCACTAGATCTAAAGATGGCAGAGTGAACAGGTGAGGGCCCACAACGTTCCTTACAGAAGAACGCCTTGATGTTCAGTATCTCCACCTGGGAAAATATAATAGGCCGACATGAAACAAACTAGCTATAATTTTCCACAAAACGTTGTTATCAATTAAACGTTTAGGCCTACTTTATAAGGTATTCACTGCAACCAGTACTCTTGTTCAAAATATCGTGAAATCAAAAGTGTGTACATGACTCATTTTTTTTTTAATAAGGGTTGGTTGTAGAGTCCTGGCATCACTGTGGTCTGATTAAACATACAATTAATCACAGATTATTCTAGAACTGGGATTATGATTTACAAGATAGAACTACATACTGGCTGGATAATTATACAGAAGAGCCAGCAATCATGAAACATTCATAAAAGTTCATGTTTGGAGCGAAACAATTTGAGAGAGAGGGTAAGAGAAAAATACATAAAGTCTCTCTCTCTTGGTCAAAAAGATTGAGCAAGAGAGAGAGAGAGAGAGAGAGAGAGAGAGAGAGATGACTTGAGGACATGGGAGGAAAGATACTGAATGTAAAACAAAACTGCAGGTAAGAGAGAGAGTTAGAAAAAATAGAAGGAGGAGGAGATGTTTCAGGGGCAGGATGAGAAAGAGGAGGTGGAGAACGGGCAGGGGGAGGAGCAAGTATTGAAGAAGCATTAGGAGGAGGAGGAGGAGGAGGAGGAGGTGATGTAGCCAGAGGCAGGAGGATGAGGGGGAGGTGTAGAGGAGGTGTAGAGGAGGGGAGGAAGGGAGGTGTAGCAGGGCACAGGAGGATGAAGCATAGAGAAGGAGGAGGTGTAGATGATGAGGAAGACGAGGAGGAAGAGGAAGTGTAGCAGAGGGAATGAGGAGGAAGCATAGAGGAGGAGGAGAAGAGGAGGTGTAGTAGGGGGCAGGAGGAGAAGGAGGAGGCATGGAGGAGGAGATGTAGACGAGGCGGAGGAGGACGAAGAGGAGGTGTAGCAGGGGGCAGGAAGAGGAGGTGTAGATGGGAAGGTGTAAAGGAGGAGGAGGAGGTGTAGCAGTGAACAGGAAGAGGTATAGAGGAGGAGGAGGTGGAGAGGGAGGTTTGGAAGTACAGGAGATCTCTTTGTGATCCAAGAGCGTGGTGCTCGGAGACGCTCCTGACGTCAGCACATTTAAAACAAACCACCAGGGCATTGGAACGGGGGGACGGGTGAGAGACACAGAGATATAACAGAGAGAGAGAGAGTGATAATAGAGATAGTAGAGAGAGAGAGAGAGAGAGAGAGAGAGAGAGAGAGAGAGAGAGAGAGGCAGAGTGTATTCATCATTCTCTGGTTCTCACCACGAGAGATCCCAGAAATCGGGGAAAATTGAAATGAGGAGTGGGGGGTAAGGAGGAGGAGGAGAGAGAGCGAGGTAAGAGAGAGAGGAGAGAGAGAGAGAGAGCAAAAGCGATCCATCCCAGATGGCCAAACTCTGAGAAGTTCTGGAGCTAACGGACTTCGCCCGAGAACTTTTAAGGTTCCAAGAAAAAGAAGAATAAAAACAACAGCATGAAACTCCCAACTCTAAAAACTTCATCTCGTGCTGTGAAACTTTACAAAAGAGGGCCGTGCTTGCGACTTTGACGATTGAACATCGATTTTTCCCGATGGGGAGAGAGGAGAGGATGAGAGTGTTAGATGAGTAGAGTACAGCTGGAGAACTTGGGGGCATAGAAAACATTCCCAAGACATTTTCAATCGGGGGGTAATCCATGTTCACTCGCAGGATATCGTGTGGAGCTACACTTCCTGGGAGAGACATCACTTCCTGTGCTCTCAGGAACGCCTGGCTTTCCTAAACTGTCTGAAGCCTCTTCGTGGATAACGAGTCTTCTGGGTTTCTTTTACAGTCTGTTTTAAAGTGTACTTTTCCCCCCGTTGAAGACACACACTGCAGCTTCTCTGCACCTGCATGATCCATGCGACTGGCGCAGCAGGAAGAGCAGCTGTGCTTGGAACTTAGATTACTGCTTTCGTCATTTGTCCTGGTGAAAGTGTCCAGTTTTGCTGGAGCAAGTGAGTGTGTGTTTGTGTGTATGTGTGTGTGTGTGTGTGTGTGTGTGTGTGTGTGTGTGTTTGGGGGTGAGATTGTATTCCTTGGGTCCAGGGGCCATGGGCTTTAGAGCCACACTTTCTGGTCAAGGTACCAGAAAGTGTGTGTGTGTTTGTGCATGTGTGTGTTTGTGCATGTGTGTGTGTGTGTGTGTGTGTGTGTGTGTGTGTGTGTGTGTGTGAGAGAGAGAGTCCATCAGTACTTGGGGTTGAGCAGCAGCAGTGGACATGTGTTCAGTCATGATAAGAGAGAGGAGGGGATGTGTGTGTGTGTATGTGTGTGAGAGAGAGTGTCTGCAGATTGCAAGCAACCTGCCCACTTGTACAGTTGAACGAGAAAGAGAGAGTGAGACGAAGGGAGAGGCAGTGAGAATATCAGTAAGAGTTGTAATAAAGAAAAGATGAGCGAGAGGCATATATATATAAAGAGAGAGAGAGACAGAGAGAGAGACAGAGAGAGAGAGAGAGAGAGAGGAGGTAGTAAATGGGAAGAGAGAGAAGTGGAGGTGAAGAGATGAGGGTAGAGATAATGAGAGAGTGAGAGAGATACGTAGAGAGAATAAATGAGAAAGAGAGATAAACATAAGCAAGAGGTAGAGAAGTATAGAGAGAGAGTTAAAGTGGGAGGCAGAGGATGGGAGAGGTAGAGAGAATGAGAAAGAGAGATAGGCAGGTGGAGAGAATATATGAGAGAGCTAGGGAAAGAGAGCGGTATAGAAAGAGGTACAGAGAGAGTGCAAAATGTCAGTGGCTAAACATCTCTGATGAAGAGGTTCAGCTTAGCGTTAGCCCCCTGAATACGGAAACACTCTACCTGCTCCTCTGTCCAGGTGTACACACACACACACACACACACACACACACACACACTGAGAGCTTTACCCCCTGGGGGAAGGACAAGGAGAGAGGCAAAGTCACGGCGAGATACTGTAAGAAGGAGGCATTCATCACCGCCGCAGTTTTCATTACCGCCGCCGCGACGTTCCGCCGCAGCGTTGGCGTAGCGACGGCGCCGAGCGCGAGGCATACCCCGCACTCAGTGCCTTTTTACTCCTGCATTATCTCCACCGAGGTGACAGCCACCACCGAAAGCACCTGCAGCCCTCTCGCTATGCATCTGAAACCCCGCGTCTCTGGATGAGGAACCGGCCCTTCTGTATGAGGGAGCAGGATGGTCTGACAGTAGACAAGAGGTACCCCAATATCCGCAGCCTACCTGCTCACTAATGGCATATCTGCATTTAAGGCTTGCTAGATAGTCTGCTTGACTCCCAGATTAAAGGTTCTTTGTTCGAACCCCAATGCCCCCTGTCTACTTGAGCGCATCCTTGAGCTTGATGCCCTCATCGGTACCTGTTCATTGATGACGTATCTGCATTCATGGCTTTTATGGTATTTATGGTTTTGCGTCAGTGATAGTCGAGCAGAAGTCACTCACTCGGTGGCTTCTGGTTAATGTTGTAAGGTGAAGACGATGTGTCGTTCAAGAGAACATGCATGGGAACCTCCTCAACTAGTCTGTCCTGAACGAACTGGAAAAGGTAGCAGGAAAGACGAAGCGGGTCGTCCGTCAGCCTACATTTTTGGAGAGGGGCCGTAACCTACGGCGCGGCATCTGTGGGCTACACATACATCAAACCCTGCACCCCATACATCGGGGATCGAGCCTAGTACCCAACAACATCGGGGATCGAACCCAGTACCCACAGACAGCAAGGATCGAACCCAGTACCACAGACATCGGGGATCGAACCCAGTACCACAGACATCGGGGATCAAACCCAGTACCACAGACATCGGGGATCGAACCCAGTAGCCTTAGAAACCGGGGATCAAACCCAGTACCACAGACATCGGGGATCGAACCCAGTACCACAGACATCGGGGATCGAACCCAGTACCACAGACATCGGGGATCGAACCCAGTGAACTCTGACAGCTATTTGACACAGTGGTATAGCTTGGCCTTGAGTCAGCGGCACTCAGTAACTCTTTGTACAGCTGTGTAGCTCTTACTAACCACCCTCTCTGCAGGCTTCAGCGCAGCCATTAAGCATCCTCTGATGCAGCACTTTCTCAGCCAGGCGGACATATTCGCTGACTTTACCAATCGCTAGTCAATGAAGGATTGGCGTCCGAGACAAACAATGATGAAACGCTTCGCTGGAAGAGTATTGAAAGCTGGTGTTGACGCTGACATCCCCCCCGGACATGTGTGACGCCTAATCAGCAGGTGATGAATGCACGCTAGAAACACCAGCCGCTGGTCAGAGGGGGTAGGGCTCTAAGTTTGGTCATTTAGTCCTTTAGCCTTACAGTGAATTCAGTGCTATGTCACTAAGGAGCAGGTAGGGGTTAGACAGTACAGAGACAGGTCATTAAGGAGCAGGTAGGGGTTAGACAGTACAGAGACAGGTCATTAAGGAGCAGGTAGGGGTTAGACAGTACAGACACAGGTCATTAAGGATCAGGTAGGGGTTAGACAGTACAGAGACAGGTCATTAAGGAGCAGGTAGGGGTTAGACAGTACAGAGACAGGTCATTAAGGAGCAGGTAGGGGTTAGACAGTACAGAGACAGGTCATTAAGGAGCAGGTAGGGGTTAGACAGTTCAGAGACAGGTCATTAAGGAGCAGGTAGGGGTTAGACAGTACAGAGACAGGTCATTAAGGAGCAGGTAGGGGTTAGACAGTGAATACAGAGACAGGTCATTAAGGAGCAGGTAGGGGTTAGACAGTTCAGATACAGGTCATTAAGGAGCAGGTAGGGGTTAGACAGTACAGAGACAGGTCATTAAGGAGCAGGTAGGGGTTAGACAGTGAATACAGAGACAGGTCATTAAGGAGCAGGTAGGGGTTAGACAGTGAATACAGAGACAGGTCATTAAGGAGCAGGTAGGAGTTAGACAGTGAATACAGAGACAGGTCATTAAGGAGCAGGTAGGGGTTAGACAGTGAATACAGAGACAGGTCATTAAGGAGCAGGTATGGGTTAGACAGTGAATACAGAGACAGGTCATTAAGGAGCAGGTAGGGGTTAGACAGTACAGAGACAGGTCATTAAGGAGCAGGTAGGGGTTAGACAGTTCAGAGACAGGTCATTAAGGAGCAGGTAGGGGTTAGACAGTACAGAGACAGGTCATTAAGGAGCAGGTAGGGGTTAGACAGTACAGAGACAGGTCATTAAGGAGCAGGTAGGGGTTAGACAGTACAGAGACAGGTCATTAAGGAGCAGGTAGGGGTTAGACAGTTCAGAGACAGGTCATTAAGGAGCAGGTAGGGGTTAGACAGTACAGAGACAGGTCATTAAGGAGCAGGTAGGGGTTAGACAGTGAATACAGAGACAGGTCATTAAGGAGCAGGTAGGGGTTAGACAGTTCAGAGACAGGTCATTAAGGAGCAGGTAGGGGTTAGACAGTACAGAGACAGGTCATTAAGGAGCAGGTAGGAGTTAGACAGTGAATACAGAGACAGGTCATTAAGGAGCAGGTATGGGTTAGACAGTGAATACAGAGACAGGTCATTAAGGAGCAGGTAGGGGTTAGACAGTGAATACAGAGACAGGTCATTAAGGAGCAGGTAGGAGTTAGACAGTGAATACAGAGACAGGTCATTAAGGAGCAGGTAGGGGTTAGACAGTGAATACAGAGACAGGTCATTAAGGAGCAGGTATGGGTTAGACAGTGAATACAGAGACAGGTCATTAAGGAGCAGGTAGGGGTTAGACAGTACAGAGACAGGTCATTAAGGAGCAGGTAGGGGTTAGACAGTTCAGAGACAGGTCATTAAGGAGCAGGTAGGGGTTAGACAGTACAGAGACAGGTCATTAAGGACCAGGTAGGGGTTAGACAGTACAGAGACAGGTCATTAAGGAGCAGGTAGGGGTTAGACAGTACAGAGACAGATCATTAAGGAGCAGGTATGGGTTGGACAGTGAATACGAAGATGGGTCTTCAATGTTTGAGGCCTCTTGCTCAAGGAAGCTTACAGGTAGTCTGTGGACATTGGGGATCAAACCCTGTGCCTTTCGGCTGGGAGTCTAACATCCCACTAGACTACGAGATCACCCTCCCCTCTGAGTACTAACCTAGCGTCTCTGTCCTCTTATTGGCGTTTTCGTTTTCGGCATCTCATTTTTCTTCTTGCTGACTCATCCATCGCCTGACAGCGACTTCCGATGTGTCGGAAATAATCTTCAATTCACCTGACCTTTGATGGCGCCGTCGGCTGATTTCTGCTCCTCGTGCCATCCCCATCACCACTGCTACACGCTGCTAATCCTCTCCTCTCATCTCCCACTTATTCTGAAATCAAGTGTTGAGATTTTCTCGGGGCTGTGGCAGCTCGCCGTAATGAAGTTGGCATTTCACGCTCCGCGTCAGCTTTCACCAGACTGGCGGTTGGAGTTTTCGCGCCGACTGATAGTCATGCTCTTGACAGAGGAATTCACCTGTGATCGGTTAAATACCCAGCTGGAAAGGGAATTACATCCGATCTAAATGAGGTTAAGCTCTCCGAAGCGCAGAAACATTCGACGCTCGATCATTGAAAGAATCACGAGGGAGGAAAAGTCATGGGAGGTTTTTAGAAGAACAAGGATCAATCCTCATAGTTCTCAAACTAGAATTAGTGTTTAGGAAAACTTCAATCTGACACACTAGACAAGTTTTATATAAGTTTCATGGGAGGATACATAACTGTGCACTCAGAGTAACCCATCATCCTTGAAGGCTCGACCACAAACATCCTCAGGTTACAAAGTGGTTGGCATTAAAACTGGCAGTTCATCTGACTTCATACAAACAATAGTAACACACACAGTGTACCTTTGTCAGTTGCCTTTCTCTACCGGCCTTGGCACACACACAAAAAACGAATCTAGCTAAACCTATATTCTCCATAAAAGCCATAAACTGTTTAAGGAAAATCCAAGTTAATGTCTAGCTTTAGTCCATCTCCCTCTATCTTCGCATCCCTCTTCATTAAGGGACTTGAAACGTGTATAGTTCCCACTACTGGCAGTCGTCCCCTCAATCGAACTCGCAACCCTCCCTGTAGAAATCAGCACTGAGCTTTCTCTCTCTGTCTAGCAGGTGAAATCAATTTTGTTCCCACTCGTCCCTCTCAGTATATCGCTGCTTTCCTGCCAGTTGCTGCTGAGTCAGCTCCTAATTCTCTCTCCGTTCAGTCCGATCTCCCCAGTGAAGACAATGAAAAAAGCAAAATTGCATCTCTTCAAAGCTCTATGGGAGCCAGGCTGCCAAATGTTTCCATTAGCGAGACCTCTGGGGGTTGTAGTCCCAAGGAATAATGTAGTCCATTCTATGCCTTGGGTCACCCAAGACCCACCAAGCCGACCACAGGAGAGTCATTGAGTTGGAAAGATGTTGGCTAATGAGCCACTGGTTCATGTGAATGGGACGGTTTTAAAGTTTCCCCTGTATTCTGTATTGTGTATCGTGGCCTAGCTTGCATGATAGTCTATACTTAACCAAACTGGAACAAACTGTGTTCTCTCTTCCGGCATCGTTAATTATGAAAAACATTGTGTTACAGCAAAGTGTTTGGTTTAATGGAGCATTATAACAGATAATATAATAAATCAAACTGCAAGATGTTATGCCCTAATAAGGAATCCTGGGTCCATCAAACTCCATCAAATGAATAAGTCAAAAGCCAATACTGTATATTTTGCTTAAATTATAAACAAAAGCAGGTGGAAGGATAGTGTAGTTAAGTTAAGGTGTTCCAGTATCAGCTGAAAGTCCTGGGTTATTTCCCTTATGTCCACCCGTAGGAATCCTTGAGGTTAGATGCTCTAACCTTTATCGGCTCCCTTCCTGACACGTATCTGAAATCTCATTTTAAAGTACACATTCCGCCCCAGACAGACAGCTCCAGGTCCTGGCACTTCTACAGTCATCCCAGGTCAGACTGTGTCCAAACCCTCAGGATAGCATCAAATTAAAAGCCCCAGGGCTCTGTTCTCAATTTGGTTTGCTTTTGTTTTGTTGTTGTTTTTTGCTCAGGCCCATCTGAATGCTTTTGTCAGTTAGTAATTATGTTTACCTTCGCGGTTAGTAGAAATATGCTCTGAAAAGACCCCATAAATACAGATATTAACAGCAGCCTCCATACACCCTGAGTTCAAACCTAGAGAAAGTAAGTTAAACAGACCTGATGACTCATGTTGAATCAACTTCATTAAAAACCCCTTTCTTAGAAGTAAGAAAGGGCTTTCTTAACCCCCCCCCCCAACCTTAAGGCCTCAATAGGACAAGGACAATCTCCTCCAAACCCAGAGGGAAGAGGAATAAACATTGAGAAGGAACATAGAGGAGGAATTCCTCTTTCAAAGGATGGTTAGGAGAACAAAAGGTTTTGCAAGGGCAAATAACAGCCAAGTAACAAAACAGCAGGTAAAGAAAACACATCAAATGTTTCAGAAGAATAATAGAAAGGTTGGTCAAATATTATATATTTTATATTACATACGACATTATATTTTTCTTTCTTGTAATTGTTTTCCTCTTTATGGTGGAAGCAGGGGACTGAAATGGAACATGGGATTTAAAGGTCACAAGAAGGTAGGAAAGGAATCCTTCAGCAGATTTTATCACTTAAAGTCCGGAAGCAAAGTAAAAGTAATGGGAACGGGGAAAAAGTTCTAAAGCAGTCCGATAACTCAGGTGGGAGGTTGTTATAAAAATAAGAAGAAAACGTAAAAAGCAGCCTCTTTTCAGCAGGATAAATGAAGGTGAAACAGATTTGCTGTGGTTAAACCACAGTAACCATTGCTATCGTATGTGCTGTACGCTAAATAGGCCATGCTTGTGCTAATAATGCTAACACGACTTCATGCTAAAGTAACCCTTCATGCTCTCACCCCTTGATGATATAACTGGTACTGTATGTGTGCATGTTTCTTTCCTGGTGCGCTACTAACATGAATAAGGACAGTTGATGTCATGACGAGAGGGTTAAGCAAACACACACATACACAGACAAACACACACACACACATACATACATCACACACACACACACACACACACACACACACACACACACACACACACACACACACACACACACACACACACACACACACAATCAGATGCACAAAAAGTTATGCCCCAAAAATATAACAAGTGGCAAGTCTGTTACCTAAAGGAACTGTTTATTTAACATTAATGATTTATTTAGCTTTAATGAATCTTAAATAGTAATGAATGTAAATCTGTATAAGGTGGTAAAAAAAGGGGAATACTAGGAAAGATATAAAAAAATATAAACAAAAACATAAAAAACATAAAAAGGACTTCTAATAAACCTTCCAAAATATTTCCAAATCTCTTTTGGCCAAATTAACAACAACAACACACACATTTCTTCTTTTTGGGTTGTAATTAAGAAGGAAATTGAACAGTGCGCATGTTTATTCTGAATTCAAGGCTACACAACGCATCAAATTGTAGAAAACCCTTCTGTGGTGGGAACATTTTGGGACAGATTTTCCTCAATGCTGAGAGTACCTCAGCCTAACAGAAGCTTTGTCTCTGTGTGTCTCTCCATTCCCACTGGTAGAGCAAGGCATTTCAACTCCCAGGGTTAGGGGTTCCATTCCAACTTGTAGAGTAAGGTATTGACACTGACAGGGTTATTAGTTTGTTTCCCAGTGGTAGAGCAAGGCATTAACAGTGTCAGTGTCAGAGGTTTGATTCCCACTGGAAGAACAAGGCATTAGCACTGGCCGGGTTAGGAGTTTCAATCCCACAGGGCCACCAGAAGGTATCAAATGCACTCAGGTTATTCTAAGACGCTTTGGAACAGTGTAATGGCATACATACCTCGGTGTCTCTCCTCGCTCTGAATACAGCTTTAATTGAGTTGACAGGATGTTATTTAACTTAAAAACATGTACGATTCTTTAACGTTGTGTAAAGAAACTTGACATTTTTTAACTCAAACACTGAGGATAATTAAGATCGGAACACTGTAACCACATATATCAAACAGACCATAATTTCCAACATGCTACCCCCTAAGGCCATGTTCCTATAATTAAGGCACTATTTCTTCTCTTCTAGAGTAGGGAAACAATTTAAAACCGGCACGTAATCATCTACCATTGTTGTAGTGGGGTAACTGAATAAAGAACTGAGGAATGTGTTTTCCATTAAGGAAATGGTACAATGCTTTAGCATCTTAAAGTCTTAAAGGTTAATCAGTTATTCCCGTGTGGGTGTAATAACTTTAATATGGGAATACATGAATACATACAGGAATATGTGAATATTTGTATATATGATTGATTGAATACATTCATACATACATACATACGTACATACATACATACATACATACATACATACATACATATACATAAGTACAATTGTACACTACATACCACAATAGATTCATATGCATACAGACATGCACAAACCTGCATACACACAAGCACACAGACACAGACACACACACACACACACATACATGTGCGTTCAGCTTTGGCTGAACTATTGGAGCTTTCCCTCCACAATAGGGTTTTGGCAAAAAAAGTGGTTGAGATGACACATTTAGATGTATTTATTCAGTTGAAATGTGTTGGAAATGTAATGCTAAGGAAGTTGTTATGATGTGTGCTTTATATTCACAATATAAAGTATACATCACTTCCCAAGTAACAGAATGGCGCTCCAACTCGTTGCTATGGATGTCAGGTAGTTGGAAACAAAACAAAACAACGGTGTTTCGAGGTGTGTTCATTGCGTTCGGGTCAGAACAGTTTGGCCCAGTCAGGTGTCCGGTGGTTGAGTTGTTTTTATCTGGGGTGTAGCTTCAATCCTGGAAATTGGAATCAAAACACAGGCATTTGTGCATGTTTCCATCGGTCAGGAAAGTGAAACCAAGTCGTCTGTCCTGCAGATGTGCCGTTGGTATCCATAGCAACATGGTTTTTGGTATGCATAGCAACGCTGTGTGCCTTCAGTTCCCTCTTGGAAGTCGGAAAACAAAACCAAAGGTGTGTTTTGACGTGGTTGGTCAGGAGAGTCGGCCCACCTTGTCATCTGTTGTACAAGAAGCGTCATCAGACCTCGGACTTCAAAAACGAAAGCTACACCATGTCACCACATATACCGGCGACCAGGCTCGAGATAGTTAGCCCCACAGCCTCTGTCCCGCCCCCTCACCCTCCACGCCAGTGGTGGCCATGAAAGCTAAGAGACCAAGGGCCAGGACCAGGGGCTAGGACCAGGGGCGAGGACCAGGGGCGAGGACCAGGGGCGAGGACCAAGGGCTAGGACCAGGGGCTAGGACCAGGTGCTAGGACCAGGGGCTAGGACCAGGGGCTAGGACCAGGGAATAGGACCAAGGGCTAGGACCAGGGGCTAGGCCCAGGGGCTAGGACCAGGGGCTAGGACCAGGGGCTAGGACCAAGGGCTAGGATAGGGGCTAGGACCAGGGGCTAGGACCAAGGGCTAGGACCAGGGGCTAGGACCAGGGGCTAGGACCAAGGGCTAGGACCAGGGGCTAGGACCAGGGGCTAGGACCAGGGGCTAGGACCAGGAGCTAGGACCAAGGGCTAGGACCAGGGGCTAGGACAAGGGGCTAGGACCAGGGGCTAGGACCAAGGGCTAGGACCAGGGGCTAGGACCAAGGGCTAGGACTAGGGGCTAGGACCAGGGGCTAGGACCAAGGGCTAGGACCAGGGGCTAGGACCAGGGGCTAGGACCAGGAGCTAGGACCAAGGGCTAGGACCAGGGGCTAGGACCAGGGGCTAGGACCAGGGGCTAGGACCAAGGGCTAGGACCAGGGGCTAGGACCAGGGGCTAGGACCAAGGGCTAGGACCAGGGGCTAGGACCAGGTGCTAGGACCAGGGGCTAGGCCCAGGGGCTAGGACCAGGGGCTAGGACCAGGAGCTAGGACCAAGGGCTAGGACCAGGGGCTAGGACCAGGGGCTAGGACCAGGGGCTAGGACCAAGGGCTAGGACCAGGGGCTAGGACCAGGGGCTAGGACCAGGTGCTAGGACCAAGGGCTAGGACCAGGGGCTAGGACCAGGGGCTAGGACCAGGGGCTAGGACCAAGGGCTAGGAGCGGGCGGCCTTCCCCCGGCTTAGTGAATAATTCAGCGGCATGATGTCGGTAACGCCAGGCAGAGAACTGCTCCTGCTGGCAGCAGCAGGCGGCTTTCATCGCGGTGTAGCAGGAAAACCGTACGGCTCCACGGGGGTCCTGTTGGGGGGAGGGAGGGTCTGTTCTCGGCGAAGATAAATTGAGCTCATGAGTGTGTGTGCACGCATGGTGTGAGAAGGTGTTTGTGTGTATGTGTGTGTGTGTGTGTGTAAGGGGCTTGTCACCTGCTTTTTGGTTTGTTTCTGAAGGACTGTAATCATTGTGTGTCAGTGTGTGTTCCGTTTGTGTGTGTGTGTGTGTGTGCATGGCTGTGTGTATGTGTAGTGTATGTGTGAAATTGACCGAATGTTATGTAATATAATGTAAGTGTCTGGTATATATATATGTGTGTTTCTGTGCGAGTGTGCGCCAGTGTGTGTTTGTGTGTGGGGCTTCTAAGTGTATGCACCTATGTGTGTTTGTGTGAGTGTGTGTGCTTGCATGCTACGCTTACATGCGTTAGCTGTACATGCCCCAGCAAGTGCTCATAGCGTGTGTGTGTGCTGGCGCTGAAACGTGCTTGTGTGTGCCACCCCCTGCTGTGTGATGTGAGTACAAAGAAAGAGAGAGAGAGAGAGAGAGAGAGAGAGAGAGAGAGAGAGAGAGAGAGAGAGAGAGAGAGAGAGAGAGAGAGAGAGAGAGAGAGAGAGAGAGAGAGAGAGAGAGAGAGAAGTGGAAGGAAGAGACAATACCATCCTGGGGGAAATTACTTTCAAAATAAGATATTGAGCACACTTAACTGAGAAAGCAGCGTTTTGTGAATGCCTCTTAATGGAATGGAATGGAACATTGTTTCGCCGTGGCAGAGAATAGGAGGACAATAATAACTGAATTTAAGGCCTCGTGTGAACAACTGTGAGCTTCCTTCCAGGTTGATCACATCCTCTCTCCTTCCTCCCCTCTCTCTCTCTCTCTCTCTCTCTCTCTCTCTCTTACTCTCTCTCTCTAGGAAGAGAGGGAGAGGTTAGTGTTAAAGGAGAGATTAACCAGCTAGAAGTAGGAAACTGCTGGGTGTACAAAGAAGACACAAGATTCACTTGTGTATTTGAAGTGCTGTGTGTTTTTCATGCATGTAATTTGAATTGTTCATATTGTAATGTTAAAAGCATATATCTCTCTCACATATTCTCTCTCTTATGCTCTTTCTCTCTCTCTTTTTTTTTCTCTCTCTCTGTCTTATGCTATGCTACTCGAGATGTAACACATGCAAACCGCCTCACGGAACAGATATCAGTGGAACTTCCTGTGGCATCCCCCCTCCCCTCCCTCCCCCCCACCCCTCCTCACCCATTCCTCTTCAGCCACCCCTCCCCTCCCCATGTGCAGTTTAACGTTTAATCATCCTTGGAATTCCCTTTGATACACCTTTCCTGCCCCATAGAGAGACAGGGGGAGAGAGATGATCAGAGAGGGAGAGAGAGAGAGAGAGAGATGATGATACACAGAGTTACAAAGAGTGGGAAAGAGCCTGCAAAATAAGAGAGTGAATGAGTGTAAACGAGAGAGATGATGAGAAAGAACAAGAGCTCAGAGAATGAGAGATGAAATAGTGCAAACAAGAGAGAAAGAGTGAGTGAACAACAGAGAGAGCGAACAAGATTAGAGCTACATGAGAGAGAATGAAAGAGAACAAACCATGAGGAAGTGACAGAGGGAGAGAACAAGAGTAGGAGAACGAAGTGAGAGAATGAGAGTACCACAGAGTGTGATGAGAGAGTGAGGGAACAAGATAGAGTGATGAGAGTTACAGAATGAGAGAGAGTAAAGAAACGAGAGTGAGGGACTGAGAGAGTGATGAGAATGTGAGAGAACAAGAGAGCGAATGAGATAGAAAGTGTGATGAGACAGTAAAGGAACGAGAGAGAGTGACTTAATGAGAGAGTGAACAAAAGAGAGAGCGTGATGACATAGAGAGAGTGAACGAGAGTGAGGGAAAAAGAGACTGAGTGAACGAGAGAATGGGAGAACGAGAGAGGAGTGAGACAGAGAGAGAAAGTGAGAAGAGAGTGAGAAGAGAGACATGGCAGAGCTCTGGACAGTGAGGGGAGAGAGAGTGAGAGGAGAAACATAGAGAGAGAGACTGATAAGAGAGTGAGAGGAGAGACACCACAGAGCTCTGGAACATGAGGAGAGAGAGAGTGAGAGGAGTGAGATGAGAGATGGCTGAGCTCTGGCAGTGAGGAGAGAGAGAGTGAGAGGAGTGAGACAGAGCAAGAGTGATAAGAGAGTGAGAGGAGAGACACCACAGAGCTCTGGATCATGAGGAGACAGAGAATGAGAGTAGTGAGACAGAGCGAGAGTGATAGGGGCGATGCCACAGATCACTCTGGACAGCTTGTGTGATGATGCGCTGCAGATATCTCAGTCTAATTACCTTAAACCTTAAAACTTCATCTGCAGCTTCCCTTTGAAGACCGACGCCTCGCAGCCACGTTCACGCTCTGTCCGCTGGAGACACACACACACACACACACACACACACACACACACACACACACACACACACACACACACACACACACACACACACAAACAAGCTTGGGGTGTTTCATCTTTAATTAATCCGATTTCTTTTTTCATTACTGTGATTTTAATTTAAGGTTTAAGTTATGTTTTCCCCATTTGAGTTGCTTTGAAGCAATGTTTTCAGACATATGGCTGTTCTGTTGGACTGAGGTCGTAGTGATGCCAATGGTGTATTGATGCCACGCTCGACTGAAGAGGAAGAATTCAATTCAATAAATTCTGCTAAATAACGGCGTTGTTCCTACAAAGATTGAAAAAGCAGTTGCTGTGTTAAAGTGTGCTATTTTGTATCAATTATATAATAATCCATGAAAATTCTGTTTCCTTATTATTCAATCAATTGAAATCTCTTCACTCCACCATTAATAATAAATCCTCAGGGTTACCCCTGCTATCTTATGCACATTCCAAAAACAGACCCCCATACATCCCATAATGATCCCATCCGCGTTGCCATTGCGCCCTACAGCCCCCCATAAATCCCACCTTGTGCAGCATAAGCACAATATCCCAGCGAGCGCCATCTCTCTCTCCCCGACGATGGCAAAATCCTATCAAATCCCAATAATCCCAAGCAGCACATATTAGCGCTCCCGCATGGCTGGGCCCAGGATGCAGCTAGCAGTCCTAGCTGCTGCCGCAGCGCTTAGCTTAGCCACGCGGGACCGAGCTGCTGAGATTCCTTGAAAATGGCAGGAAAACAATATACAACCTGCCCAGTGAAGGACAACCCACAGTAAACTAATGTATAATTATGAGCAATAGGGTGTTTGTTTCGTCCTATTTCCAAAGCTATTATGTCCTACTTAGAGCATGTTTTGTGTTTTTTTTTAATTGGTGGATGTGTTTTTTGGGAATGCATGGGGTTCCATATGCTATTGCTAATCATCTTTATAAAATAACAATTTGAAAAATAAAGAAACAATAGGAAATGAAAACAGAATAAGAAATCACAATCGTTTGTCCTGTTAAAATAGACAGCCGGTGTGTGTGTCGGCAATTCCCTCGACATCCCATAATCGCTTGTCGTCCCAGGATACGGGAGGACCAGGGGGGTTAGGGTGAGGACAGGTTGGGGTACAGGACATGACAGTTATTCACATCGTGACAATCCTTTACTGTGCTCCTTGAAATCCTCTGCTGTAACGCACACGCAGAAACACAGCTGACCTATAAAACCAGGAGCCCTCTCTTTCCCTCTCTGGATCTCTGTCCCTCCCTCTCTATCTTTCCAGTTCTCTCTATCTCCTTCCATCTTTCTCCCCCTCTCTGTCTCTTTCTCTCCTTCCTTCCCTCCCTTACAGCGATTTCTCTCTACCTCTCTTCCCCTATCGGTCTCTCTCTCTTTCTCTTCCTTCCTTCTCTCTCTCTCTCTCTCTCTCCCTCTCTCTCTCTCTCTCTCTCTCTCTCTCTCTCTCTCTCTCTCTTTCTCTCTCTCTCTATGGTTCCTTCATGCCCCCTCACACTTCCTTTCTCTCTCTCCGGTTCTCTGCTGTCTCTCAATCCAACCCCCCACCTCTATCTCCCTCTCTCTCTAGCTCAGAATAGTCACTTCATCAGTTACAGTCATTCTATAGAACAAACGTGAATAGTCAGTGTACAATATAACAATCAGTATACAATACACACTACACAGAGAGGGCAACTTTCTACTCCTACATGCATTAAAGATTGACTGAGAATACAAGTTTATTATATCCAGACAGCATATAATGAAACATATTTTTTTGTGTTTTAGTGTTTGAGTGACGGAGGATGATCATTCAAGACCGCGACTGATCCCCGATGATAATGTGTATATGTGAACATGCGGTGTGGCTTTGTGTTTGTGAAGGCGAGTACATGTCTGTGTATGCGCGTGATTATGTGTACATACTTGCATCTGTGTGTTAATTCATATGAAATGCGAGTGTGGGTGCGTGTGTTTGAGTGCATGTGTGCGTCTGTGCGTGTGTGTGTGTGTGTGTGTGCATGTGTGTGTGTGTGCATGTGCATCTCGTGGTTCTGCAGCAACACCCACTACATAATTAATGACACTGAAAATACTAAAATCCGTTTTTTGGCTGTTAGGTCTTGGTGCTAACGCTGCTAGGTGATGTTCTTCCAGCTTCAAGGTTGCAGCGGCAGGAAGAAGCTTTCAACACACCCCAAAATATGTCTTCACGAGGGCCTGGAAGGAGGTTACCAAAAATAAACGGTCTCCCATGTAATAAGAACAAAGAAAACTCCCATGATGCATCACTGCTCTTTTAGCCTCATTTGCTTTATTCAGGTGGGGGCCATCTTGGTTCTAAATGGAACCAATGAATGCGGAATTATGCATTCAATTCCATCACCATGCCAGCGTTTGGAACCAAGATGGAACCAAGATGGCGGCATAGTGAGTAAGGTAACACGATGAGTGTTGACCTTTCAAATAGTATTTTCCAGCACAAAAACTACAATGATGATGATGAGGATAATGATGATGATGAATATCTCCACAAAAAAAATACTTCCAGTACCTGGTTTGCCGCTAATGAGGGTTTGTGTTAATAGTTTAGATTCTGATAAAAATGTAATTTACTCTACAATTCTAAATGATGATCCAGAAAGTAATAAAACAAGAATACCAGGATTTTACACATACACCCACCCACACACACACACGCATGCCACACGTACAGGTGCACACACACAGACACACACAGACACACTGTGCTCATTAGTGTACATGCAAATTAACACAGTTACCAATGAAGACCCCAAGCAGGTGGCAATCTGCCGCCTGTGTGTGTGTGTGTGTGTGTGTGTGTGTGTGTGTGTGTGTGTGTGTGTGTGTGTGTGTGTGTGTGTGTGTGTGTGTGTGTGTGTGTGTGTGTGTGTGTGTGTGTGTGTGTGTGTGTGGTTACAATACAAAGCAGTGTTTGGCACAAAATGAAAGGACTGCATTTAAAATGTAAAATCCAGCATTAGATTTCCCACCCCATGGTGTCCCACTAGCTTAAAATAACACAATGTTTGGCAGAATGTTTTCAATTTAAATATTATTTATTCAAAAATACACACGTCCCCAGTCATAAATATATAAAACCATTTTTTGTATTTGGGCTTTTCTGACTGCAGTGTCCCTGCTTATCTATTCAAACCCTTATGAAACCTTCCACGTTCAATAAAAAAGTAGTTATATGTTTATTCACTATATGAGTGATCATTGAGTCGGGTCAAAAGCTGTTAAATATCAATGTTAAATATTATATTTAAAGTAGGCCTCCAACAAATACTCTGCAATAATGAAATTCAGATTTTAGGAAAGTTATTTAGGACTAACTATAGCAGAGGTAAGTCACAACCATTAGGTTGTGAATAACTGCTGCTCATTGGAAATGGAATAGGCCCCAAAAGACAACACAAGACATCGCTTTCTCTCGAGTGTGTCTATCAGCCCTAATTGACATAATAATATGGTAGGGTTGGTCTCCTCCCTGAAAGCTGGGGTCCAAAATCAAAGCAAAGATTTAGCCCGCATAAATGAATTATCTCCTCTTCTCTTCTTGGTCGTTGACTCACTCGATTAACTGCAGGAATTCCCACGCAGTCGCTTCTTCAAAACACCTAACGAAGCGCTCGGCCCAACGCGCACCTCGGGGGGGGGGGAGAGAGATCCTCGCTGAGGTTCATTTCTCCGTCCGCCCGGGTAATAGATCACTCTAAACTGGCGAGCTCAGGCCATCTGAATCCCCGCAACTCTCCACTCTTGTATCCGTGCTTATAGCTTAATCCTTTACCCATAGTACCCATAGGGAGATGGGCCTCAACGATTGCTCTGTTTTCAGCCGAGCTTCTCCCCAGAAATGCCGTTGCGGTGGTGGTCGTGGTACACTGCTGTCGCAGTGTGCTGATAAGTACGTGCTCTACCGTCACCATGATGTGCGCCTTCATAAGATGTGCTAAAACAGATTGATGTGGCGTAACAGACGCCTGAAGCGTTTTGGTCTGTAATGAATACGATGATGTCTGTTTTGAAACGCTTGTAATCCCATTGACGGGATTAAGATCGTTACGGATTAGATCAAAACATTGGAATGGAGTGTGACACAGACGTGTGGGATCTCTTCTGCGTGTTTCCCGTTTTCCTGCCTTAATGATTGGGCTAATGAAACGAACGTGTATGTATTGTTTTTATATATTAATTTATTTTAATTGTTGAACTTCACGTTCTGCTTTGAATCGGATCCTGTGTCCCACATATCCCCACTATTATTTAGTATTTAGCAGATACTTTCATCCAAATTATGGTAATAATTATCCGGTAGGGAGTTAGGAGAATCTTGTTAAGTTATGCTCATAGACAGGATGTGACATTGGGAATCAAACCCAGAACCTTTCAGCTGGGAATGCCCTATCCTCTAGTGTACACTTTCATTATTATTATTATTATATTATATTGCACATATGTTTTATATGTGGAGCCCTTCCCAGTTGCTTCTTACAGTTTCGTGCCAATCCCAAACTTTGGTTTCTGTTCGAAAGAATGATACTGTTGGGCTGAGTGATTGGACATCCATTCGACTCACAGCCACATCCCATAATAACCCATTGCTCTCCATGGGAGGACAATAGAGTAGTGATCTGTTTCCAATCTGTTCCTATATCTTCAGAAAACACCCGCATTGAAAACCAGAGACCTAGCCTGGATGTAATAATGAGTTTAGAATGAAATCTGAAGGTTGTCGTTTCTTCTCTTAGGGATAGAGGATTATGGGTAATCTCTGGTGAATGAAAGAAAGCTTTCACAGACAGGTTCTTCCAAATGTCTGTTTTCATGCCAATAGTAAAGCTTTCAGTATGTCCTTCAAGTTAGAAAAATAATTTGTACTAGTCGTGTCTTTCTGTTTCCTACTTCTATGAAATATACACCAATACTCTGCCAGTTGTGCTCTTACAAATTTGGTCGCGCAGTAGAGGAAATGTAGAAATGTTTTGGGAATGTATGCTTTGATTGTCCTTAGTCTCAACTGTTAGTCTCTTAGGGTAAAAGGTCTACAAAATATCATTATTTATTGTAAAATATCACCCTACATTTATCCATACCTACCTGTAACACGCTAGCAAGTTTACTGTACAAACCATCCATTCCTAATGCATTGACATGTTTTTTATTAGCTTAGCGCAGAACGTCTTCACGCTATCGCTCCAACAATAAGTGGACTTAAAGCACCTATTTGTATGGGCGTATGTTTCCATGCATCATTTTGGGAAGTTTAAACAAGGGCTAACGCCTGTGACACGGAGCAACGTCCTTACTGCAAAAATACCATTAAGTTCAAGTGAGACATCATAACGCTAAGTTAGCCCAATGCCAAAGTATCCCATCGTTTCCTTTCCTTTGCCCCTTGGAGCCCAGCAATAAATCAATATGGCGGCTAACCACCCGAGCCCCCGGCATGAGATTCGCGGTGTTATCTGGGATTAGGCCGGCCGGCACCACTCACTCACCGTGCCCAACAGGAATATGGCGTATCGATGAAGCAGGGTGAAGACTCCTAGCATTAGCACGTCTCCCGCTGGCTGTCACGATAGCCAGCGCTAACTATTAGGTGTGTTCACTCGATCCCCCCCCCCCCCCCCCCCCCCCCCAGGCTGGTGATGGTGTTATCTGCAGCCAGCCAGACCGTGCAGGAGGGCCCTGGACCCGGAGACATGAACGCTAGCATCATGTGAGGCCGTACTTCCTGCTCCCATAAATAAAACATTGCTGCTGCTGCTGTAAGACTCTCTCTGTCTCTCTGTCTCTCTCTCTCTCTCTCTCTCTCTCTCTCTCTCTCTCTCTCTCTCTCTCTCTCTCTCTCTCTCTCTCTCTCTCTCTCTCTCTCTCTCTCTCTCTCTCTCTCTCTCTCTCTCTCTCTCTCTCTCTCTCTCTCTCTCTCTGCTGATGGAGAGACATAGTCTGTCTTTCTGTCGCCGGCGCTTCTGAATACCTGCAAGAGAGACTGTGTGTGTGTGTGTGTGTGTAGAGAATAGCTGCAAGGGTGTGTGTGTGTGTGTGTGTGTGTGTGTGTGTGTGTGTGTGACAGAGGAGATATAAGGTGTGTGTGTGGGTGTGTAGGTGTGTGTGTGTGTGTGTGTGTGTGTGTGTGTGTGTAGAATAGCTTCAAGCTATGTGACAGAGGAGAATGTTTCCGGTGTGTGTGTGTGTGTGTGTGTGTGTGTGTGTGTGTGTGTGTGTGTGTGTGTGTGCGTGCGTGTGTGTGTGTGTGTGTGTGTGTGTGTGTGTGTGTGTGTGCTTGTATCTGTGACAGTCACAAGGTCTGTTTACGGCTCTACTCTGCCATTCAGGTTTGAGAATGTTCCAGACGTTCACTTACCTCTTTATATCCTAATTGACGGCTGCTCAACCGTCATGAAAACCTTCTTTCTTCCTTTCTTTTGAATGTGTTTCTTTTTTTCTCAGGCTTACGTTTGAAAAGATAAACAGCTTACTTTTGACCTGTTCCACTTTTAAATACGAGCTGGAATACTTTCATGTCCCCATTTTCTAAAGCTTTTCCTTTGATAACGACGTCTCACTTAGCAATCACATTCTAGGCAATTAAGCCTTCCCTCTGCAAAGCGGGCCACAAATTTCAATATTTTATTTTCAATATAGAAAATATCCACCCCTCTCTATTTAGTATTTCAAAACGAACTCACACTATGTGCTATTTACGGCCAATTACATCAACACAAGTTGCCCTGAACTGGACGACTTAATTTGAAAGTGTTCTCGATCTCCGCTCTAATTTTGTACTTTAATTCAAGCTAATAAACTAAGCTTATGAAATTAGGCTATTTTGTAGCCCTCAGAACAACATGTATGCTAACCAAGACCCCCACCCTGCCCCCGGTTGTTGAAGAGACCTTATACTGCCAGGAGTAATTATGATACATATCACACACACACACACACACACACACACACACACACACACACTCACACACACACACACCCAAACTCACACACACTCACACTCACACTAACACTCTGTGATCCCAAAGGGATAGTTGATGTGACAGTAAAAGTAAGAGCCGTTTTAGATCGAGAAAGCAATACAAACACAACTTCTTTGTATCTCAGTTTTCTAATAAGGATAAATTATTGTCCTTCACCATGGATGCACAAACACTAATACACATGCAAACACACACTTTGTTTTCTCAATTGTAAATAATTTATGTAAATTCCCTGAAAGCCAATTTAAACATTCAGTGTGCTCCAATGCATTTCAACAGTGCATTGATTGAGTCTTCAGAAAACCATGAAAAATGTAATTACGGTTGTTTTTGTATTCATTTATGTGTTTTACTTCATTTTAACATAACTTCACTTCGGCCCTTTCTTTAGACCTGCCACTTTACTTGAACCAGTCGGACAATGGCCTGTTATCATTGCATCACAGAGGTCAAGCTAGAAATTAGTAACTATGTTTATCTTGTGTGCGAACGCGATGTCGATAACGGACAAGGGAAGCGTAATAACAGACGAGATCAGCGCAATCAGATCCCGATTCACTTCATAGAATCAATTTCACAGCGTATTAGGGCGACGTGCCGCTGCAAGATCCACCTGAATGTCATCTCTCTGAATTATTTGTCTCGCTCGTTTGTGAAGAAGGGCTTGCAAGGCAGCTGTACCCGTCTTTCACAGTTCATCATATTTGCCCTCTGGAAATCTTTATTAGCGTGAACTAGTTTTTCTATTTCCCGGGGGTGGGGGGGATCGTCATGAATACAATTGACAGCAATAGTCTCTCTCTCTCTCTCTCTCTCTCTCTCTCTCTCTCTCTCTCTCTCTCTCTCTCTCTCTCTCTCTCTCTCTCTCTCTCTCTCTCGCTCCTTCATGTTGACAGATATGGAAACGTTGTAGATCTGACAGGTGGCAATGCGGTGTGAACGGCTCGAACCGCGGCAGCTATAAATAAGTGAGGACATGATAATCAGGTGTGTTTATTTCTCGTCTTCATAATGAGGTGCGACTTGTGTTTTTTTCTTTTCTTTGAAGATGGTGGCAACGGCGCCGTGACGGATTCGGAGGTCGACGGTGACGAGTTATTTGTTTGTGAGTCACGCTGCCGATATTGTTTGAGGTTGGAAATCAATGTAGCTGCCACCCGCATTTTGATGGAGACGCAGTGTGATTTGTGTGAGTACTCATCGCACACCGCGGAAGCTGAAGTGACACCACACACCCCACACTCTTCCGCTTGTTTGGGTTTTGTTCCGCTTTTGTTTTTATAGGCCTTCTTGTCCTCAAATTCCTCTGTGTAGTGTCATGTTTTCCGTGCTATTATTTTGAAGTCACAGGGATTTCTGGTGAAGAATACATTTTGTTTTAATCAATTTTCCAATCAAAGTTGCTGAATAAATTGTACTTACACCTCATTATAATTCCTTTCCCTAGTCCTTAACCTTTCACCGAATCCTACGACAAACCCCTATCCTGAATTGTAATGCTTTTTTAATTTGTTTTGGGTCAAATGTTTTAAACTAAGTTGTCAAATTTGAGTTTTTATAATTATTCTGCAAGTAGGCTACACCATTTATTCTGCAGTGCTAATATCTTAAATGCTAGCTACAGTGCACTAAGCATATCTTCTTTATTAGGTCACCCTAATATCAAAACACAAATTGTTTTCAGTGGTAAAATGAGTGTGTTGTTTGAAAGCTCCAACTTTAAGAACGTAGAATACATTATATTGGACTACAACATGGAACAATTAAATATAATACAAATGCTACACACAACTCACCCTAACACCGATGTCCACACTGACTTGGTTATAGTCTGGTTATAGTAAGTGGAGGGTAAACAGAAGAAGATCCCTAGCTGGGGTATGCTGGAACCCTGGGGAGGGTCCCAGCAGAACCAGTGAAGCGGATAACATGATACCCCTAGATTACCGGTGGGACCGAACCCCATTACAGGGAGGTCTCCGTCCCCATGTGGGTCAGCATCAAGAGAGATGAAAGATGTGGGGGGGCATCAGCTGGCGACTGGGTCTCATCTGTGTGGTCATAGATATCATGGCAAAAAAATAAAAAACTCAACTTCAGGTTGAATATTTGTTTAAAAGCCCTCACCACTCGTCCATCTATTATGTAACAATTCTCATTTACATGTGTACACCAGTGGCATACAACCGAATCTAAGGAGAGGTTTATTTTGGACTTCTCTCACGCACAGCTAAATCAACTCTTGGATTGGCATTGGCACTCAGATATCCTTGAAGACAGACGACAACAAACAACAAACAACACTGACACTGCCAAACAGGTTATGTGGTTGCTGTTCTTTGATTGGTTCCAATAATTTGTTGCCAAGTTATAGTAATAATACGATGGTTTGTATGGCAACAAATCACCTAACTCCAATTCGAGCCAATCGTAAACACCCTGTGTCTTATGGGAAATATAACTGCTATACTATTTTGGTTTGTTTATATAGGTGTTATTCACAGAGGCCAGGCCTGATCTGGAGCGAATGTTGTATTACTCTGAAGGTTCTTAGAGAAACACTTTTAACATCTTCCTGGGCATCTGGGAGCTGTTCCAGTGAGCGCCAGAGGAGGGACCGTATGGGACCTCATCTCCATATCCTCCCATATCTTCCCCTCTTAAGTTCTTTACTACTGCCTTCCTGTCTGTCCCTGAACAATCTTCAGGGTCTCCAACAGAAACACATTTAAGATCCAGCAGGTCCTTATGAATACCTATTCATAGCACACTTGTTGTGTTCACAAGTGAATGTATACATACATATACAGAAGAAAGTAGGAATATGGTTTTGAGTCAAATTTATATTACAATGTAGTAATTTATCAGGCACAACTTTTTATTAATTATTTGCATTTTATTTTGTTACTTGCCATTAATAATAATCTAGGGGCAGGGAAACTTGCCAAGGGGTGCCTATGGACCATATACAGTGGGGTTCAAACCCACAACCTTTAATGATTATTTATGCATGTGGAAGCTCACATACACTCTGCTTTACTGTACATACGTCTAGTTCATAATTCATAACTCCAGCACTAAACCTGTTATTAAATCTTTCCTGTAGCCGACCCTTAAAACGGCAACAAAAAAAACATTCTCCTCCACACCTGCTCCTGTCCTTCAACTTACGATCACATTGACACTGCTTTTTAGAACAATATAATACTTTTATAATAATAATAATAAAATACATCAAGAAGCTCCTTGACATTCTACAGAAAGGCTGAAAAAGGCTAAACGAGTCACAACATATTTTCTGCAGATTGCTGCTCTTCGAGATGAACTCACGAAGATGAGACAGAGGCGCTGGAGAACAACACGCGGGCACTTGATGACCGCCTCGCCGAACAAGGTCATCGGCCTCGCCGCTTCATCACGCCGCAAGACTGACAGGCGCCCAGACAAAACACCGCAACACATGCAAATGGGTTCTGACGGTGGATCTGCATGTGAAATATTCATTTATATCGTAGGGGACCGGCGCGTGACATCGATACCTTGGACCAACACAAAGTGGGACCTTAATTGGTTCGGCCACTGCACAAAGAACCAATTTGGAAAGCAATTACAGCGTCTATTTGGTTCATGAGTGGTAATTGCAACCAGCGTGCCGTTTGGAATGGTGTACTCGGGTTATAATGGAGGCCTTCTCTGTTGCCCAGAACACGACTTCAAAGTGATACATCTATTTCACCCTCATAAAGGGAGAGATCAACAAAATGCCATCTCTTCTATTCATTGGTGAATAAACAGCAAATCAAGTCAGACTGCGCTGGACTGACGGGCGCCTATCTGCCTTTGAAACCGGAAAATCGTAATCCAAGCGTCACACATGAAACGAATGGTGTGTGTACTGAGTTAGTATTCATTCATAATAATGTGAATAGTAGGTTGACAGCACAGTGTCAAATACTGAATATCCATATTAGACTTCTGAGGGTCGCCGCGAAATTACTGGGAATTTGCTGCTTGTTCTTCTGCGCTGCTTTCCCTCCAGGCTGTACTTTTTTTGACTTCTTTAAAATCATCTTAACATCTTCAAACTCTAAGAAGCATGACTGACATAACATCTCACCCCATCTTCTCCCTCACCTTCGGGATGTGTTTTTTTTTAATGTTTTTCTGTTTCAAGACTCCCCCCCCCCCCCCCCCCCCCTGCAGAGTTTATTAGCATTTTTGAGCCATGTACACAACCGTTTCTAATGGCACTCCCCACTGCAACAACATCAGTCCCAGAGTCGCTTTCGTGTTGCTGTTTTTTATAAACAACAGATATAGCAACACCAGTCAGCCTCTCCAAGCTGTGGTTCAGACACTTCTACTTGTTAAAAAAAAAACATGATTATCCGGGCTGGCCTACCCCACTCACCATGTTTGCTTGTCGTTTGTCTGTCCTAGAGGTATTAAAGAGCCCCTCATTTTCCACTAGGGTTGAATCCCTTTTAAAATCGACCCGATTGTGACATCACAAGTGGGAGCATCAACCCAGATGTGTGATGGACAGAGCAGCCCACCAGTTGGTACAGTCCACTCGGTAGTCCGGTTGGTTGATCACTAGGTGGACCCTCCCTTTTTGTGAAATTGGTAGATGATGTAATGGCTAATCAACACCACACCCAATGGTAAAATAGCTGCCCTTTAAATTAATTCAAATGCATAGGCCTAAACACCAAACATACAGTATCTGTGTAAGTATAACTGTTCATTATTGGAGTACATTGAAGCAGGAAGTAAAGTCAGCTGAGGAAGGATTTAAAGGCCTTTAAAGATCTTTTTTTACACATGGCACGCTGCACAGCTCAGCATTATGTGAGCTAGTCTCTGCGGAACTGGGACGAGACCTGTGGAGAACTGAAGAGTATGTAGCAATCTGCTCACGTCCCGCTAACCGATAGATGTGCTAGCAGAAGCCCTAGCAGTTTACAATAACAACAACAGCAAACAATAAAATGGATGCTATTCAGAGAAGCTGCCATGTGTTTTATGCTATGGCAGTGAGTGTGGGGTGTACAGCAGTAGTCCCAAGCCATTCATCTGAATTAACATTTAAGTTTGCCTTTGAAACCCGTTTTATTGTTACGTTTCTGGTTCCCGATATTGTCAAAATAAATCCAAATGTGTAGATTTTTTGGGATTGATAGACATTGTGTAGACATTGAAGATGTCTACACAAACTTAAGAGCCACCAATTTCTCAACTGCTTTGTCTTTGATTATTTAGATTTCATTCATAACTCATCTTGAACCCTGCCTACCAACCTACAGAAGGTCCTTCATTATGTTTAAGCTGTAGATAGAAAGAAGAAGTAGATTGGCGGATTGATGGATGGAAGAAAGTTCTTTTCCTAATCAAAAACGCCACACTGTTGCTTTGCAAGCTAGCTATGATTTATGACTCTCTAAATTAGCTGAATGCCCCTGTGTATGATTCAAGTTTTCTATGATGGGGACGGAAGGTTTTGCCTATACCACAACCCAACCTAGTTTCATTGGTCGCCCCAATTTCCTTTTCTCGTTTTTAGTACTTTGTTGATCCCGAAGGAAATTGAGGACTCTGCATTTAACCCATTACCAGCAGCACTAGCACCTGGGGGCAGCCACAGTGCAGCGCCAGGGGACCAACTCCAGAACTACTGCCTAGTGCCTAGTGCCTAGGTCAAGGGCACCGGCAGGAGTATTAACCTAACATGGATGTCTCTTTTGGGGAGAGAGGAAACCGGAGCACCCGGAGGAAACCCACGTGAACATGGGGAAAACTATAAACTCCACACATAAAGGTCCCCCTCCGGGGTTTGAACCAAGGACCTTTTTGCGGAGAGTGGCAGAGTGCTAACCACTGTGCCACCGTGCCACCCCAACTTAACATGACGGCACACAACTAAGAGGTACAGTATATAGACTAGGCATTAACAAAGAAGTGGTTAAGTTTACCTTTTAAGTTAGAAATGGTTAAGTTAGGAATTAGGTTAGAGGAGGTTAAGTTAAGGGTCTGGGTTAGTTTAGGTATTAGGTAAGAGATGGTTAAGTTTGGGTAGACTATTAGGTTAGACATGATTAAGCTTAGATATTAGGTTAGAGATGGTAAAGATTAGGTAGGCTATAAGGTTAGACATGGTTAAGTTTCAGTATTAGGTTAGAGATGGTTAAGTTTAGAGTTTGGGTTAGTTTAGGTGTTGGGTTAGATGGGCGTGGTCAAGGCAAATCCTCCGTCACCATCCTAGGAAATGAAACGGGGATGTAGGATCCTAAACAGTGCTAACGTAGCGCTGTTTTACTCACATATCCCTCTGGATTAGCAAGCTACACCACGGCTTAGCCAAACATGGAAAATTCCACCACCACCTCTAAATATGCATCTAAATGTATTTTCCATGCGTTCATTTCTGCGCCTTCATTTCCACTTCTAGCCGCGCGTGGCTTGATAAAGATTAGTCGCAATGGGTGCCCTGAGTCGGCGTACGCTCAGCTAAATCATTCATTTGCTCCAATTAAAGCGCTGAAAGGCCTATTTCTGGCTCGCGTGCGCAGTCTCGGAAACAGCTGCCTTATTAGATGTTGATTGATTTTGTTTGTGAGCGCTACGCTCCTTTGCATATTCCAAAGCCTATTATACCTCATTCGCTTCCCCCCCCCCCAAACCTGTATGGAGTAGGCCTCGACATGCTGGGTTCTGTGGTTCGTTTATGGAGACATGTTAAGTGTTTGGCTCAAGTCCCTAGAGATAGAAAAGAGTCGATGCCCGCAAGAGATTGTTGGTGGACGCTAATGTGTAATAAAGTGGACATTGTGTCTACATGTTCTGCTCTTTTATGAAAGAACAAATTAGTATTAGTATTTAGTATCATATTATTTTTTACTGTTATTTGGGGCAGGATAGTGTAGTGGTGAGGGGGTTTTGCTCCTGGTTGAAAGGTTGTTGGTTTGATCCTCAATTTGCCTACATGGAGAGGCCTCCTACTCATTGTAATTCACTTTGGATAACATTGTCTGCTAAGTGACTGCTAAATGTGTTCCTGTATAATGGGGTTGTGTTGTGTTGTCAGGGGAAGGAGTTAAAAGCAGGTGGATGTAATTGTATGTTAATTAAGCCACACCCACATTTACATTTTGTTTAGAGCCACACCACCCAAGATGGCCACCCAGTAGATAGAGAGGAGAGAGAAGCAAACGAAAAGCAACTATATTCAAGCTCAAAGCCTAGTTTAAGCAATTCTACAGAAGATATTTGAAGACCTCTATTTTCTATTCATATTGAATTAGCCTCCTGCTTTTGGATTTATGTTTGGACCTTTCCTTTAAGGGAGTACTTTGAGTTTCCACATTGGGATTAATGGACTTCTTAAACTTCGTCTTGGACGTTTGGTGGGGTAGGAGCGGTGGACTTTTCTTCTGATTAATGGAACACAGTTTGTCTCTGCATTAAATTCACTGCCCATATATTGCTATTTGAAGCAGTTCAAAACCTTGTTTCAAGTTTTGTTGTTTATTCACCCTAGCCGAATGTCAACTCACTTTTGCTATTATGTTCTGTCTCGTCACCAATCGCAATATCTAGAAGGAGGTGTTGCCCTTTCCACTGTGTCCTTCTCCTCCCTCTGGGTCCTTCCTCCTTCTGAGACCATAGAGGAGAACCATCTGATTCAGCCTGTGGAGCCCTTTGAGCTTATAATCAAAGTAGAGGGGCTGTTCAGCTCAACCTGCCTGGACTCAGCTATAGAAGGAAATCCTACCGTCAACTCCACGCTGTTCATGATGTTTACATGGTTCATTCACATCCTGCCTAGCTTGTCCTCTTTCCACTTCCTCTCAAGGAAGTGGAAGCTCTTATTCCACTTCCTCTCTTTTCCTGGAATAAGAGCGAATAAATATTTATATATATTAAAAAATATATATATATATATATAGTGATATATGATATATATGTGATATATGTATATATGTTATATATGTGATATATATGTCTAATTACCGTGTAGATTATGTATATATTTGTATTATGTTTGAGGCTGAGATCAAAGTCGAATCTGATACCTCAGGCAAGACCCATTTATCATAATTTCTTTTATATATGCGGCTCAATGATGCCTTATTTCGTCTGACTTTTGCATGGTTTAAACTGTTGAAAATATTAATTTGGCATATCAGGGTTTCCCACAGCTGTCTACATGCGAGGCGCAGCGCCTCCTCTAAATGACCGACCGTCTCTACAAACAAGTTAACGTTTCACAAGATGACAATGTGCATGTCTGTTCATGTCAGCATCTGCATTCATGTTGAAAATATAGGCTACTATTAGCCTAATATGCTATAGTATAGTATATTAATATAATACACTATAATTAATATACTACAGCCGTGAAATCAAACAGTGGCTGGTCGAATCTCCGTTTGGTCTGATTATGCACGGTATTCACATCCGATCATGACAAAAGCTTGCTAATGTTAACGTTACTGCTCGTTTCCTTGGGAAACGCCATTACTGTTTTGCCAGTGGCGGCCTGCATTTTATGTCATCAACTATGACCTAGTCCCTGGTTGGCCCGGTTATGTAATCAACTACGACATAGTCCCTGATTGGCCCAGATTACATTGTAATTTCAGGAATTATATCCAGACTGATCCATGCAGCGAAACAGAATGTGAGGTCACGTGATCAGGATGGTCTCAAGAATAGATAATCTATCAATTGCATCGATAAAGAGAAAGCATAAGCATTTGAATGTACACATTTGAAGATACATGTGAACGTTACATTCACGCGGCACCATTCACTTTAGTAGAACAGCGAAAATGCACTACCGACTTCCGACGGAGGCAATCATTTTCACCAGCTTCTATTATATGACAGCTGCTGTTGACACAGTTTGTATTTGACTATTTTGCATCCTCTTTAATGGTTTAGAATGAAGAAGACCAATACGACCAGAATAGTGGAACCAGATTACCCAGAGATCTCATTATAGCGTTCTGATTGGCCACCGCGAGGGAGTGTGAGGGGGCGATGGGCAGGTATGATTGACAGGTCGGAGGTTCTTTCAGGGCGACATCACAGTTAAAATGGTTTCTGTTGGCGTTGTCTTTATCAGCGCTCAGTCTTTGAAGCGGTCACAGTCTATCTCGCACAACCTTTCATTCTCTCTTTCTGTCTCTGCCTGTCTGTATGTTTATCAACCTCTCTCTCTCTCTACCTTTTTTTGGCAACCTCTATCTCACTCTTAACCTCTAGCATTTTTTCTCGCTACCTCTTTATATTAATCTCATAAACTCTACCATTCTCTCTCTCTCTCTCTCTCGCTCACCTCTCTCTCTCAACCTCTCTCTCAACCTCTCTCTCTCTGTCTCCCTCTTTTTACCTCAACCTTTCTCTATCTCTGTTGCTGGTATGGCTGTGGAGCCCCCCGGCTATGAGGACCCAATGGAGGCCAGTCCAGCCACATGATTGAGTCCATGGTTATCATGAATAGAAAGCAGCTGCCTGCAGGAATCCTCGGAAGAAAAATTGCATTTTTGTTGTTCTTATTCGTCTTAGTATTGTTATTGTGAACTGTTGGTGTTTGGCTTTTATTCGGCAATGATGGTATTAAGAGAAATGCCCGAAAAAATGTAACAAATAGTATTTCATAAATATTTTTTATTAATTAAAATTGCAATTTAGTATGTTTGAGACCCATGGTGTACAGCAAACAGAGGAAGAAAAATGGCATTTTTGTTGTTCTTATTAGTCTTAGTATTGTTATTGTGAACACTGTTGTCTTTCGATATAACCGTACTTGTGTATGCTTCATGCAACACTGTTCATCTTCTATTTCATCGTAAAGCACTAACATTGCATCCAATCATTACTTGCCAAAGTGTTGGAGAAGTTATATGGAATGACGTCGGCCTTTCAGACGGAACGCTTTAAAGCCGAGCACCGAGTTGATGAGCTCATACGCTACGCTAAATCTAGACCGGAGACCCCCCACGGGGCACAAACAGAAGTCAATTCACATTGGAAATCTTTTTATTTATTTTTAAATTTGCTACCGTAGCTACATGACATCAGACTAACGAGAAGCGACCCTGCGCGTGTGCGTTACTGCTGATGGAAGAAGGAACAAGATTCTCTTTGTGCTGAGAGATATGGATCGTCCCGCTTTATTAATTCATCTTGTTGACAATTTTACATACTTTGAAAACGGGTTTCTGCCGGAAGCCACGGGTTTGATGATTGTTCAGAGAGTATTCTCTGTCATGGCTTGTGCTGTGGCGTCTGTGTATTTATATATGGACTTGAATACCGTGACTGTGAGCTAATCAAAGAGACGTCACCCATCCACCCATCACTGTGAATTTCACTCTCATGGTTAAAGTCCTGGGGACGCTACGGGTTATAGTCTGCACCAACTGTAAATATATGATATCATAAAGGCACCTTTCATTACATTTCTTTATGATATTATATTTTGGTTTATTTCTTTATATGTTTGGCCTCACTTTATTCTTTTTGTGACAATCTCTCTTTGGCTCACACTCACACACTTTAATTGTGTTTTCATTTTCTGGTATCCTTGTGTGACACCAGAAAACACAAAATGAAATATGGGGTTGTAAACAAACAGCTAAACCTGTGTCAGCAAAACCTCCTCAATCTGCTTCACCTGTACAATTAATTAGCACCCACTTTACTCAACATTAGTTATTTAAGTTTAGGTTAGACTAACGTATTGCAAAATATCTAATTCCAACCAGGTTTAGTCCAGTTTAAACTGGATTTTGAGGAGAGACTGGGTGAGTGAGAAGAACGGTTGAGAGAGGGACAACATGTAACGCCTGAGGGGCAAGGTGTCAGATTTAGTCACAATGTCCTCCAAATGTCCGCCAAGAGCAATTACAAGATGGACTCTTGTATTCCAGTTCCTGTCTTGTCTTGAACAGGGATAGTGAACGGTGAGCCTATTATCAAGAAGCAGCTCCAGTTAAAGCCTAGGCGAGGTGAGCTTGAAGGACAAAATATACCTACACACTTCCTCTGAATAAGAACTTGGACTTTTGTTGCTAATAGCATTGAACAGTGATACAGTGATGTACACGGGTGATTGGCACCTTGAGGTCAATGAACTTGTTACGATCCAGAGCTATTTATAGTTTTGTCTAGTAGTTGAAAACAATATGATGCTTAACCACTTAAGTGGTAACCACGTAATTGTCTTCAAGCTACTTAATATGTATTGGTCATTAGCGTTAAGCGTACACCATAAAGACAATTATGTTTGGGCATTTGTTAGAATCAACACATGTTTTTTAATATACATTTTGTCAAATAATATATATTTATTCGCTGCTCTCTACGTCTGCAGCAAGTATTCCTCTAAATAGCTCTTCAACTGACACGTTGAACACTGAGCATTTCTCAAAAGCCCTTGCTTTTACAATCTTACTTCTCTTTTTTTTACACTGCAATGACAAACGTCTTCTGTAGTGTAAATAGCTTTTAAAAACTCACAAGTATCCAAGGTAAAAAAACTTGTTTATGAGAAATGCGGCATTGAAAATCTGTGATAAGACAAAATGTCAGCCAACACTTCAACATAGTTTCTTCATTCACTTTCCGCAGATGAATATCCGCTATGTGTTACTCCAAAGGTCACAACTAAATTGAAACAAACACTACGAGATCTCACAAGGTTAAAACATATTATTTTCAACCAAGGATTTTGCCCACAGAAAAGGAAATATTGCAGCATGTCTAAATCCAGTCAGAGATGGATGAAGGATGAAGGACTAAGTATATCTTTCTGAAACTTGTGCAAGGAATACAAAAAAACACAACGTCATTATCAAATGACTATTGTTTTGTGAATTGATAACCTCCTTTGTTGCCATTTGGATGGTAAACCGCATTAATAGTCTTGTACCTCTGCAGGCGAGCTGTAGCTTGGCTGCAAGCCAGGCTCTTCCATCCACCCATGTGAGGACTCTCAGAGTCCAGTGGGTGCTGACATATTGTTCACGGCGTACCTAGACGTCTGCAGTGTGGTTCTACCAGCCAGGCAGGGTGCAGGGGGGTCAGACAGGCTACAAATCAGATGGTGCTGGGCGGGTGAAGGTGTTTGACTGAGCGTACATGACCTGGAGGGGGAACGGCCAAGTGAAGATGGAGCGCCTGTAATATATTTACGTGATTAGACTTTCTGGCCCTCTGGGTCTCTATGTGGGAAAGTCACAGGTGTGCTGCTGTGCCGTTGTACAGTGGAGGGAGAGATGGAGAACCGGGCAGGGGGCGGAGACGGCAGTACATCAACGTGTCATTCATTTACCTGTTCTATACATCTCCTCTTGGTGTTAGTTATGTCATCCGAGCTGACGGCCTGATTGACCGCTTTAGCATTTTTGTAGCTTGCATATTTGAAAGGCACAGGTTTTACAGTGTATTTACATTGCGGCTGAAGTACTGCATTGTGATGGACAGGAAGTAACGCAACAGGACCCCTCACACCAACACATACAACGGATTGCTTTCCAAAGCAGCACAAATACAAAGTAAAGTCCATTTCACATTTACACGTATGTTAAAGTACTTAACAAGCGTATTCAATGTTTTGACGATAATCTCACCCAACGATGAGAGAAGAAGTTGAGCCAAACGGGAAGTGTAGTTGGTGGAAAGGTATGTGTCTGAACAGCTAACCTCATTCCCAGGGTTCTCAGGAGGGAGAATGCCAAGGAGTGTGTGTGGTTAGTGGCGAGAGAGAAGGAGGGATATTGTCCTTGTTCTTCTTGCTCATGTCTGTGTTAGTGTTTCATCAGGGATTGTTCACTGACGTACACAGCTCACAGAACGTAAGTTCGTAAATTGTGTTTCGGTAGTAGGAGGTACCAGAGCTGCACTGATGCTATCTGACACCAGTCCTGCTCCTAGACCAGGGAACAGCCTGCTTTTCAGAACTACTCTACAGTATTAGCGCCTGTAGCATATAACCAGACATTATCTCCTGAACGGTATAATTAGTTCATTTATAGCAGTAGCGGTGGTAGCAACCTTCGCTAAGCGGCGCTCATTAACGTCTATCAGGCTGTAGTTAACATTTAATTATCAACACCCTACTTATGATTATATCTTGGAGCGGTGTGTTAGATCTTGTATGTCTTATAGTAATCATTGTGGCTTGGTCTTAAACCCACTGCATAGATTTCTCCCATGATTAGGAACACAACTATCTATTGGTTTTTGTACGGGTGATCTAATGCTGGTTTGTAGAAGCCATGTCATTCATTGCAAGATAATCTTGTTAGGGTGTTAGACTTGCAGGTTCTAGGTTCGATCCCCAATGTCCACAGGCCTCCTTCAGCAAGATGTCCTAAGCCCTACCTGCTCCTTAATGATGTACCTGAATTCACTGTAAGTTGCTTTGGATAAGATTACTACATAGTAAAATAATAACCTAGTCTTCTGCCTGAATAGAAAAGAAAGAAAATGATGTGATGTCAATATGATACTGTCGCAACAGCGGTTTAAATAAAGATTTGTCCACTAACTTTGAAATATTAGTATAAATATTTGGTATGCTGGACAGAGTTGTTGTGAATTTGAAACGCTCTAATCATACAAATGACCAATATAAAGAATAAAAACACAACTGGCTTCTTCGCCACTGCCCACACAAAACCCATTAGCCGTTTGACCTATTAAAACTTCATCTCAGGATGGTTAGGAGAAATGCTATTAAATGTTTTTGATGCACACTTTTCATAAAGACTTGATGGATTGCTATTATGCTGCGATGGCTTGACGTGGAGGTTCTCCGCGGAGCATTCTTAGAGAAAATTGACGTGGAAATCAGAGTTTAATTGCATCTCCTGCCTCAGGATCTGTTCATTATGAAGGCTAAACTCATAATATTACAATATTGGTTGCGTGTGGAAATGACAACTTTCTGGAAACATTTTAACATGGACATATTCACAAGAATTTAATGGTGTAATGGTTCGGATTCAGGAAACCAGAATATTGAACTTCCGTTCTGTTTTTTTTAAGTAATGGGCTAGAATTGAACAATTTGTGGACATTCTAAATATATATGTAATGGGATTTTACATACATCTCACAGATGTTGATATTTTTTAAATACATTTTCGTTTGGCTTTCTCTATTCTGACAACAAAGTGGAGAAAAACTTGATGTATTTATTTATTTGAGTCCATAGCAACACAAACTGATTGAATGTATGAGAGATTCTGAGGAGGATGCTGATGTTGAACCAGATGCAGGGCTCCACTTGACCCCTCGTAAAGGAGTTGGGTTTAAGGATAGAAAACAACATTTTACAACCTTTATGAGACACAACAATGGATATCAGCGCAGAGAAAAACAAGACCCAATACATAAACCTTGCAGTGAGTGTGTGTGTGTGTGTGTGCGTACGTGCGTGTGTGTGTGTGTGTGTGTGTGTGCGTGCGTGTGTGTGTGCACGTGTGCATTGTGGTTAGCAAGAAATGTGATTAAATGCTCTTAACAAGCGAGGACAGTTTGTATTTGTGGGTGAAACAAACAAGACGTGAAGCAGAACAAGACTAAAGCGTTTCACGTCTCTCAGCTCCCCTGCAATGTTTTAACTAAGAGATTGATCGCAGCTCTCTCACCAGCACCAAGTGCATCCACTCAAAGCCCAAACTCAATAAATAATGACCAATGACATTGTCTCATTTACTTCCCCCTACTCTGGCTGTATACTGTTGCGACTGATTCAGCTGCCTGTGCATTCTGCAGGGATTGTGTGTGTATATGTGTGTGTGTGTGTATATAACTGTGTCAAAGCAGTGTGTTTTATAAGAAACTAAAATAGAAAGGGGAGGAGGGGGGGCGACAGGAAGACAATAACAATCTCATCTTACCCAGTATGTTGCGACCCAGTTGGGTCATGTATAGATGTTGAAAACCACCAGAGATCCTTTTTGTGTTTGGTTTGAATGTTGTTCTTGCTTTCTTGCTTTGTTATTGAGTTGGACTGAGCGTCATATTGATTCATGTCCACAAAGAGAGAAAATACAGACGTATGTACGATGTATCTCGGAGTCGCACAGGGATTCAATCAGTGTGTTATTATATCGAGCGTGATCCTTTGAATGACATGTATACCACGGATGAATAATATATGGTAATGTAATCTTTATATGACTCCACTGTGATGCATATCATTTATAATGTGCAGTGTCAACTGGATCAGCACCATATACAGAGGGCCAATTAGTTAAAGTACACACAGTTCAATACCATAGGCCTACTTGTCTTGGACTTCAAAGTAAAGCAGAGGTCGCATCACGGAAGTTGTACTTTTGAAAATGGCGTGCGCGGGTGTGCAAGATATATGGCTTCGGGGAAAGAGAGCGTTTGATGTTGGCCAAACAGCTGCTCGTCTGAAAGTTAATGAGCACGGCTGCGAGAAGAAGACCAAACTCAACAAGAGGAAAAACCATTCATAAATGTTTGATTACGACCATACATCTTTAATCCCTTGAAACAAAATACCCACCGCCAAATTCAGGGATAAGTGAAGATATGTCCGTCCCACTCTCCCTTCCACGCCTCCTTCATTAGTCATTAACGTTTACCTCGTTTCCCCCGTCTCACTTTCTCCGCAGTAAACATATTCATCTCCTGTCTATTATGTGGAAATGGGCGGTGGCACGGCGTTGTTAATAACACCACAGGAATCCATCACATGCGTTCCTTATCCTGATTAATTGATTCCGCGAGCGCTTTGTTCACCGCTTTCAAATATGTTCATAAAAGCCCAGAATTGCAAGTGACCGCGTGTTCCGCGGATGGATCGTTTCAGAGTGGGGGATGGCGCTGTGCAGAGTGTCAACGCAGTAATTACTGTGTCTGAACAAACATTCACTGATTGGATGACTTGCATGGGCTGGTTTGGGGTCACGGAACTTTGACCTCGGAAGCGATGGGCACAGTTATTATGGTGATAGGTAACAAAGTGGAACAAAGGAATAAATGAGGTACCTGTGAACCCCCAGGTCAGGTAACCCGTTAGGGTTACCTTAGACTAATTTATTCACATGTTCAGGGTGTGTTTGCTGGGTGTTTGTCATGTAATTGTTGAAAAAGAACCTAAAGCAGTTGAGCTAAAAGCCCAGCTCCCAACAGATGAATTAGGATGTGCCATGTATTCATTTCTCCATATACTTGTCACTTTGCATGCCCCTTTAGTTTGCATTCGTTTTTTTTTTATGTGGGATAAACTGCCACTCTGTACGTCCAATGGGAGATCGTAATTAAAGTGAAGTGTAGGCAATGAGCTTGTTTTAAAGCCATCCGTTCTTCCTACTTTGCTAAGTTTTAAAAGAACATAAAGAGAACTTATTCCCGTGTTTGAACGTGAGATAATTACCACACCAAGAGAAACACAAAAGGCACAGAAATCTGCATAACGCCACATCAGGATACTTGGGTGCAAGGAGTTTTAATGACGCATATAGATACGAATGAGTCTTAATGAGGTTGAAGTTACACCGCATGGGCCATGAGCCTGGTTCCTATCGGGACTTTGTGTTTCTACTAATCTAACGACTTGTGGCAGTAGAAACGTGGGAACGAAACCTCAACACAGAAATCCCTTCGGAAACCCATCACAAGATCATCCCTCAACTCACTCCCTCTTTTTAGAGCTCTGTAAGTGGATACATATTTTGTGTTTTCCAGTTTTAATGTCACGTCAAAGACACTTTTGTCCCTCACACGGTTGATAGTCAAAAGCAGTCCTAGCAGAGGCCTCTGACCTTGTGGACTTGAGGTATGGAACTTAAGTGAGTGAACTTAAGTGGGTGAACCTAAGTGAGTGAACCCTAGTGAGACCAGCCTAATAAACTGAAAATGAGGTGTTCAATGCCCCGTGCACCACACACCAAACCAACCTACCATGGTCCAGACAAACCTTAAACACCCTCGACAGTGTGAAACTAAGACCAAACATGCACTTAACCGCAGCTTAACTTACTATAAATAACTATAAACCAATAGCAAAGTCATTATTTTATATTTAATGAGTGATTTAGAAGATTGCTACATGGACGTACAACCCATCATACTGACATTAGATTTCTCCAGTAACAATCAAGCAGATATTATACTAGTGTATTATATAAGCCTACTATTCCTACTATTTATCTTTAAAATCGTGTTCACCTTTTCACAGTCCTGTGAACCATGGCAGCAAAACTCCATCAGGACCACATATTTCACCCAGGCTATGACGCAGACTGGTCTTTAGACTGCACCCATTTTGCTCGTGGAGACGGCTGTTTTTAAAACCATCTCAGCATCTAGGGTTATAATAGCTTGTCTGGTATCTCCCGAACTGCCATTTTAAAATCTCATCCCAGCATCATGCTCTCTAGGGAGCTCCAGCAGTGGCTGTAATAAGCAACACAACATGCTTTTAGAGCAGTACTTTGGGAATGCGCGTGGTGTTGTACCTCTCACTGTTTACACGGTGAGCTCACATCGCTGAAACACATTTCTCATCTCTTACCTTTGCTTTGTGGCTGCTGGGCTGGCGGCAGCTAGACACATCTACTCTGTTATTATGCCCCATGTTGCGCTGAAAATAGTTGAATACAGGTATTGCATTGAGGATGGTGAAGTCAAGGTGTACATTCTGAAATGGTTAGGTTTAGGTATTAGGTTGGAGATAGTTACGTTTAGGTAATACGCATTATTTAACAGGTCATTAACAGTTAACTAATGTGTCTAGTAATCACTTACTAATGGTGTTAATGATAACTAAGTTATTAATTTATACACTATAGGGTTAACCTTAACCCACTAATCCTTCTCCTCTTATTTCATGCCTCTAAATAAAGAAAGATAGCGTGGCAGTGCAACCAGAGTAACTTTACCTAAAAACAACTGAATGTAATACAAAAACTTAACCCTAAACCCTATGCTAATGATATATAATGCTTATAACTGCAGAAACTAATGCTAATTAATGGTTAGTTAATGTACCCTTTACTGTAAATTGTTACTAGCTAGTTTATCATTTGAGTGCACATTAGCTGATCAACTAACAGTGTAGGACTCGTCGTCACTTGTCATTGTCGTAATAGAATAATTGCGCTCATCTCAAAACAAAATGTTGTGATCAGTTTGTCTTGCGCTTGTTTTTGTTCAGTGTCCTCAACCTGACAACTCTCTGCAATAACGTGAATTTGGACTGCAGTACCCATTTGAATGCTCGGTGTCAATGTTACATATATATATATATATTGTTCCTTTAACGTTACAACTTTATGATTTGCATTACCAAGCATGAGTGACAGGCCAGGATAGATAGAGAACAGTGAACTTATCTCAGGGAAAACTTCATGGTCAGACTTTTGATTAAACAAAAGGTTTCTTATCAAGCCAGGCGCCATTTGCATAGATGGAATAGTTTTGAATGGAACTGTCAAATTACCCTGATCCACTCAGATGGACAAACAGCCTTCAGCTAATTCTGGGCAATTTCTGAATCAACAAAATTGGCAGAGTAAACCAAAGACTAGAAATGGCTTTGTGGAAGTGATTGCGATTGTCCACTAAATTGATTTTCATCTATGCATAAAAGAAGGCTTTTAGTGTGAAGATGTGTTTTGGATAAGATTTCCTACTTCTTTGTCTTTGAAACATTTCTGAGACTTTCTTTACTTTCTTTTTTTATCCTAATTGCTGTTGAGAATAGACAGAATAAAGCACAGCAAAGGAAGCAGTTTTAAACTAGCATTTCCAACAGTGATGTTATCTCCTCTCTCTCTCACTCGTTCATCCTCTCTAAGCCTCGACAGTCGCCATGGCAGCAGGAATAGGAAGTGGTTTGATAACTCTTTTTCTTTATCAGTAGAATAAGAAGCCCGGCTGATGTTTGGCAGATATAACAATGATGCCCATGTCCACCTCCACCTCTTCAACCCCTTTCTTCTTCCAGAGCAGAATTATCGCAGTTTGGTTCTACACCTGTTCCGATACAGATGTGTAATGTATCGTCGCTGAGCGGCGCCCGACAAATGTGTTTTCCTGTTGTGGGATAAATGTAGCAGACATACTTAATGTAGGAAATTCTCTACTTAAACATACCATATACATGGTACAGGCTTTCCCTGTGTCGTATCTGACAGCTCAGGGTTCACAAGCATTCAAAAATGATTCATGCAAAATCTTGGCAGATTTATCTGCTGACAGACAGTTGTGTTTTCTGATTCATGGGACTTGTAGTACTCAAAGAGTAAGCTTGCTGCAGAGGTCGTTTTCTTTGAGCTAGAGTCATTGAAGAGCTTCTGGCCTACAGTAGTCTTTGGTTAAGTTGTAACCTCCATACTGTCCCTAGCTGATCACTTTCATCTCTTCTATATAAATAATAAATGGATGGCAGTCATATCAGGCTTTTCACATTCATGGTGGTCACCAACACGCTTTACATTTTATGGCTTGCGCGCCTACACAGACATGCTCAGAACACACACCATGCAAGGTGATATCCTGTTCGTCGAGAGCAGAGGGTACCTTACTCAATAGATCTGCGGCCAGGAGGGGCAGGGCAATTGAAAAGGTAACCCTCCAGATACTCTCCAGTTTCCAGAGGACCTCGCTCTACCTTCTGTGCTCCTTTTATTCTTTGTGTAGAGTAAACATAAGTGTTTGTCTTCTTCTTCAATTGATTTTGTCCCTGTCATCAACTATATTGAGCTAGGCTATCAGACAACAGCCCAAAAAAATACAGTTTTAATTTCCTGGTTAAAATGGCCCTTCTTACTGCAATCTATGTACATGTCAATTTAATTGTCACAGTAACCACTTTGGTATTTTTTCTCTCCTCTTCTTCTAGTAAAGAATTTGCGGTTTCAGTATGAGGGAGCAGGAGCTGAATATGAATGAAGTGTGATGCCGGGGGAGGTCTGTGATAATTTATGTTCAATTAAATAAGTCATGTTGTAAGTGATAATTGCTCGTGTTAAGTGTAATAATAGTCCGGTTTCATTGTGCTGATACTATACAGCCGCCAGTAATGTTTTGTCCATTTTTCCATAACGAGAGGAAATGTGTGATAAAATTAATGAATGTGTTACTTTCTTCCTGTTATAGATTAGGGTGTGTGTGTGTGTGTGAATATGATCCCATGTAGGTGTAAAGTGTTATTTTAAGAAGTGGGGGACTCGAGTCACATGCATTGACTCGAGTCACAAATTTGAAGACTTGAGACTTGAAACTTGCTTGACTTACATTGATAAATGACTTGACTTGACTTTGACCTGGTGTTCATGATTGAGACTTGACCTAGACTTGAGATTTCTTTGTCCTTTTCAAGCTTCTTTAGCTATATATTTGTTTTATACATATTCAAATTAATATAAAGACTATATATACCAGGGCAAATGAAACATGTGCTCGCAGATTTGTCTGGTTCCCAGGCTATATTTCTAGTGCAATGCTATTGGTTAAGGCATGCTAGCTGCGATAGCATAGTTTCATTCTCATCAAAGTGGCCTAATCATTTACATTACAATTCCATTCATGCATCAACCCTATGCTGATCATAGTTCTGATGCTAATTGTAGCTGCTCATCTATTTAAAAATGCTGAATAAGCTATCTAGCTAGCTAGCAGGAGCCATTCAAAATAGGGAATGGGAGACCGATGCCCTAGCGAGGTGTTGATTCGCTATGGTCCGATTTAAATGTTCAGGTCGGTTCTCCTTCCGCCTTTCATCTCAATATTTCAGTGGCCTCAAATACTCTGGTCCATTTTACTGCAATGCCCTTTCAGTGATGCTGCTGTCAAACACAGAATCCCATTTTAGATCGTTTTCTCAATGTTACCATATAGCTGAACCCTACAAAACAAAGTCAAAGTGTTATATTATGAAATGTGCAGTATAAAAGGTCACTCTGTACAGTAAAACTTGTATGAAAAGGCAATTGGGTAATTTCATAAAAGTAAACGTAGGGACAATTAGCCTATAGGAAAGTGATTTTTCTTTTAAGTAAAAGTGAAGTATAGGTATAAAATATAAATGGGGGTGAATACTGATAACCAGTGTTTAAAAGGCAATGATTTCCTTCACATACATTTTGTAGTCACAGAGCCTGTAGCTGGATCTTTAGTCCAAGAACACATCAAATATTGATGGCCCTTCTGAAATTGGTGCGCAGCACACACACTACAGAGAATGATTGGAAGCTTATTACGTTTTTCTGAGGTTTACGGCATGATGTATGTTTACTGAAATGAGCAATACCTTGTGATTCAAAAGGAGCAACCAATCTATTGTTAAAGGTACATATCAGGCACAGGAAGAGATGGATTGGAATGGAACAATTCGTCTTTGTTTAAACAGCTTCTTCCACTGCTGTGAGGTAAGGGCAAGATAGTGTGGATAGTGTGGCAAGATTAGTTCAGGATTTTGACTCCCAGCCAAGGTTTCTGGGTTTGTACCCCAATGTCCACAGTCTACTTTTAAGCATCTTTGAGCAAGATGCCCTAACCGCCTACCTGATCAGACATAAAAGCATCTGTTAAATAACAACATTTGTGATTACTAAATATAACATGAAATGATCATGAACTTTTATAACTAAACAACTATATATAAACCTACATATAATTTGGTTAGAACAAGCTTATTCTTCTCGAGGGTCCCTTTTGCAGTTGGGTCCCTTTGCCAGGGCCCCTCAGCTGATGTCATGGCCACCAAACACATTTCTGAATGACCATCAAACGCGGTGTGAGTCGTCCAATGGGTGACAAGCTCTGGGCATTGAGAACACGGCCAGGGCGAGGAGAGAAATGACATTCGAGACACCTTTGGCGACACTAATGAAAACCAAAGATCGTTGGCTTCTCTTTAATTGTCAGACTTCTGCCCGGTGATTGCACGTTTGCGTGACGGATGGCACTCAGTGGCACTGTAATTACCACGGTGTCCACACCGAGAACGAGCCCAGATTCACAAGGACATGAGGCCCCCTGTCATCGTCTCAATTAACCTGCTTTGTTCCGCCATCTCCTCTCCAAACACATGCCAGCGCTGATATGCGGCAGCGAGAAATGTAGGCGGCGCGTGCAGAAACACAATCTACATCCTGTCCTTGGCGGGACCGGAATATGCCAATGGAAGGCGGTTTTTAAAAAGATCTCTCTTTGAAGTTAAATACACGTCTCTGGGAAGTCTGGCGTGTCGTGGCGGCGGCGCTGAATGTGTAATTTCCATCTGAATGGGCTCCATCTTGATGACAACATCTGCTAGCTTCCATGGGCGGATCGACACTGATGGGGATTTGATTTCGCTGGCAGATTTTTGATAAGTCACTTAAGACTAATTTGTCCTTTCCTGCCGTTAGTGTTTACATCTGTTTTTTATTAATGCTAAATATGGAGACAGCTGGCATAGGCACAGGTCACTGGTAAAAAAAGCCCAACCCCACACATAACATCAATAGATATACAAATGATTTAAAGTTATATAAATTAGGTATAGAATAGAATATGTACAACATATAAAATTTTAAAAAACTTAATGCAACCATCCATGTGCAACCATCCATGTGCTAGGAGAAGTATTCATAACAACATAAAAAAGTACATACATATATACATATATACATACATATACATATATTTAAGCTAGAAACAAAACTGCTAATTTGTTGCATGCTGCAGAAAAACATAGAAGCACTCTCTCAACACTGATGGACTGTACTTGACAACTTAGCTACTCGACAGAACCACAAGCTAGCCCGTGTCCTCTGCGTGTCGATCTCATCATGTTCCACTCCACCAACGGCTACCAAACACCCAGCGAGGCTCTCACACATCTCTGCCACGACAAGGATTGACCAGGCGCTTAAACACTGTGGGCTACTTCCGCTATAGGTTGAAATTCTTGGGTCACAACACAGGTCAGGGCCGTGCAAGGTTAGCAACACTGGCAGCACCCTAGGGAGCTAGCTAGTAGCAGGTGTTGTCAAATCAGTTAACAATTCAATTAGCTAGATATCTAAACTTTGCTAGTCATTTCAAACAAGCTAATTATTTAAAACCCAGCTGGTCATTTCAAACAATTTACTTAAAACAAAAAACTTTTTATAAAAATGGCTCGATATTTAAACCCAGCTAGTTATTTCAAACTAGCTACTTATTTACAACCATACAAAATGAGTGTGTTTTTTAACTCAGCTAGTCATTTTAAACTACCGCATTGTTTGTTCATACTTCACGTCAGTTAACTTACAAAGGCACAAAATATCCGACTTCATTCTCTATTCTCTCCTTAGTCCCTATTCTTTATTCATCATCATTTCCACCAGCCCAGACTCACAAACCCAGAGAATGTGGGAGATGTGATGTCAAAAGTTGAACCGTGGGACGGTGACAGTAAATGTTCCCGCTGTAACTGCTACCGTTGTCACGCCGACAGGTTTTTAAAGTGGTAGCCAGCCCATCCGTCTGTTCGGCTGATGCCGCTCCCCTCTGAACTCCGTGCCACCCACACGGTCGAGGGATGCAGCCATTCTTTTCCCTGCCATCTGGTCTGAGCTGAAGCGCTTGGGTAAATATGGCCACCGCACCGACACCAAGGCTGGGCCAGGAGCGAGGAACTGAAGAAGAGAGAGAGAGAGAGGGAGAGAGAGAGAGAGAGAGAGAGAGAGAGAGAGAGAGAGAGAGAGAGAGAGAGAGAGAGAGAGAGAGAGAGAGAGAGAGAGAGAGAGAGAGAGAGAGAGAGAGAGAGAGAGAGAGAGAGAGAGAGAGAGAGAGAGAGAGAGAGAGAGATGGATGGATAGAAAAAGATGGATGGATAGATGGATAGATGGGTCGGTGGAGAGAGGGAGAGATAGGTGGATGTATGGAGATAGATAGAGATGGAGGGTTTATTTGTATTATGTTTGGCACCACAAATGCATTTTGATAGATAGAGAGATAGACCGACGGATAGATAGACAAGCAGGTACACAAGTTTACATATAGTAGACAAGTAGACATACAGAATATCCCAGAGAGCAGGCTAAGTGGAATGAAATTTGGCGGTTCAAGGTTCAAAACCCCACTGAGCCTAGTTGGACTGGCCTGCCTTCCGCCACAAGCAGAACTCTGTATTGAACTGAGGCAAATTCATCACCAGCTTGTGAGTAAAAATACCACATTCTTGAGGAACACTGACACTCAAGCATTCCATTGCCGTTAATGACTGCTGCTCGCCGTTCCACGTGCACATGACAATAAATGTCTATACTTGGATCAGAAATCTCATTAGATGGTAGGGCTTTGTGTGTGTGTGCATGTGTTTGTGTGTGTGCCTCCATTTCTATTCCAATCTTCTTCTATTACTCCATCACTGCCAAGTCTGGAACTGTGGATTATTTTCAACACTGTCACAATTTGAAGACTATGTTCTCACAGGCTAAAGCTAGATTAGCATGCTAGGTATCCCCTCCCTCGCTAGCCCTGCACCCCCACCCTCTGGTTACAGTCCCCCATAAAGCACGCTGATTTATACCCCACCCCCACCTCCACTTCCCGACGTCCTGAGAAGGAGACAAGCTAAAATGAGAACTAGCTCCATTTACTTCCTGTAGCTAATTGGATTAGCACTGAAGGCACTACAATAGCAGCAGGGTTTGGAGAGGTGGGGTGGTGTGGAAGGGATGAGGTGTGCAAAATGGAAGAGTCAATTTTCCAGTGAAATAAGCTTTGCTCCAGGTGAGGAGAAAGAGAGCTTCTATTGAGAGAGGTAGAGTGACAGAGAGAGATGGAGGGAGAGAGGTGGAGAGAGGTAGAGAGATGGAGAGGAGGAAAGAGTGAGAGAAGGAGAGAGAGAGAGACCAACTGTGTTGGAAAAGTGTGACGGAAATATGTACACAACTAGAACGTGCACGTGTGTGACCTTGTGTACACACCTTTTGCAATCCGACCACAAAATGTGGGTTTGTGTGGCATTTGTAAAAACGGCTTGCTCAATATAAAGGATAAGTATAGTTCCATGTTCTCCGAGTCAAATAAAAAACTATTGGTGACGTCAAATTCATTTTATTAGTATAGACCTCAATCCAAGTTACTAAAAGGCTTTTACAGGGCCACATAATATGACACCCCCTGACCCTCAGCCCTTTAAAGGGCTAAAAAAACCTCTCTAAAACCCAGAGGAAATAATATATTGGTCTTTACCAAATGTATTATTCAAATGGTGTTTTATTTTTTATAGCTTTGCTATTTTAGCATTTCTGGTACTGTTTGCCGGCTCTGTGTTTTTCATAAGAGACACAAAGCTGTAGATCCTTACAACATATTTCAGTGATTGAGGAGCGGCTGTTCTTTGGTTGTCACAGCCAGGAGACCAATCAGAACACGGGAGGGGGATTCTTAGACCAATCAGTTTGCAGGAGGAGGGTCTGAGAGGGAGAGGGTCTGCTGAACAATGGGAATAGATTACTGCAGGATGTCTCGAATCTCTGAGTGTTACTAAAGGCCTTCATTAGCCGATTGACACCAGACCGCTTCAGAATCCAATGTGTTCCCGTCTTCATTCCAATTCCTACCGTATATTTTGTTATTCCCTCTCTCTAGTTTCTATCTCAATCTCTAAATTGCTTTTTTCAAGTGTAGAAATTTAACAAAATGTTTATGTACAACGCATACATTTCTGTCCGAACAGACAAAAGGGTAATGAACATGGTAGAACATGGGTTAAATGTCCACCTCTCACCTGGTAGAATATGGTGTATTTCTCCACCTCTCACCTGGTAGAATATAGTTTATTTCTCTACCTCTCTCACCTGGTAGAATAGTTTATTTCTCCACCTCTCTCACCTGGTAGAATATAGTTTATTTCTCTACCTCTCTCACCTGGTAGAATAGTTTATTTCTCCACCTCTCTCACCTGGTAGAATATAGTATATTTCTCCACCTCTCTCACCTGGTAGAACAGGGTTTCATTCTATAGGCCATCACAGGCAGGTCTCCAGTTGATTCTGGACGAGCAGTGACTGGAAGTCCAGATGGTTAGATAGGGTTGTTCTCCTAACGGCTGGTCAAAGAGCCACATCGCAACATGGCAGCTTCATCCTAAAAGTGAGTCATTGAATTTCACTCTTGTTTCCCAATTTGGAAGTATCTCCAGCGGCCGTGTTTCATGACACATCAGGTTTATCGGGAACTTTGACCTGGCATGTCCTTTGCAATTCTCTCTTAGTGACAGACATGCTCCTGGTGTGTGTGAGTGAGTGAGTGAGTGTGTGTGTGTGTGTGTGTGTGTGTGTGTGTGTGTGTGTGTGTGTGTGTGTGTGTGTGTAATAAAAAACATGTAGAAAATACTCACTCTCTTTTACTGTTTCTCCTGTTTTCTCTCTCTCTCCAACTCCCTCTGTGTGTTTCTTTCTCTCTAACTCGAGTTAGAACGAGAGATAATCCTAGAGAGATCTCTAACTGTCTCTTTCTCTCTCTCTGTAATCAGTGCTGCTGGTAGATCCAGGTCAGGGTCATGAGGTCGCGGTCAGGTGGTCTTCAGGAACGACCTCCTCAGCCAATCAGGGTTATCGTCTGGCAGGTGGTCCCAGGCCCCTTGAGTTAATAGCCAATCAACTAATTCCTGATTGCCACCACACTCTTGTTGCTTTCAAGCCTCAGCAAACTTTCAATCTGTCCGTTTTCTTCCGACCACCATAATGAGGGTCTTGTCATCATTATATAGATAAAATATATTATATATTTGTATTTTTCATCTACAATTTTTGCTGGTCGATGCCTAATGAAATCCGTAACATTGACTTAATAAGTATATTTTAATACAACTGAATGTTATTCTCTCAGCGGCAACAAATGTGATATTTGACTTCTGCCGTTACAGAAATTGAAATTAAAATGTATGCCTCACGTATCATAACTTCTGTATCTAGAATAAAAGATGTCCTCACGTCTGACTGAAGCTGACTTAAGTGAGCCGTTTACACCAACGGCATGCGATCACAACTAACATCTGACACTTTCCAAGTAATTTCTTTCTCTCCCTGCCTCTGCCTTTTATTTTCTCCCTCACCCCCCATCTCACCTACTTTGCTTCTTTCCCTCTCCTCTCTTACTTTCTCTCTATCTTTCCATTTCTTCCTATTTTACTCTCTCCTCCCCTCTGTCCTTCCCTCCGTCTCACTCTTTCATCCTCTTTCTCCCTCCCCACTCCTCTCTCCCCAGGCACCCTTCCTTCCTTCCTCCCTCCATCTTGTATTTCTGTGCATGTCCTATTCGTTCACAATATCGATGTCACACCATTTTATTACAAACTTTGCTCCTCTTTGTCAGCTGCTCCGAACAGAGAGTTCACCCGAAGGTCAACACTATTGGGTTCGTCATCAAAAGGCCATTTTGTCTTTTGAAACCTTTTCAAGAGTGTCTAAGTGGAGCTCACCTCGGTAGACATACCGGGGGAATAAAACAACACAGTGTCAGCTAGACCTGTAGGATATAGCCAGGGTGCGATTTGCCAGGGGATGCGTGGGATTTCCCCCTTTCTGGTCGATCTCTGCCTCTGCTGAATTGTTTTTAACACCGGCGGGGACAAGATTTATCCCCCACTCAAAGTGATCAATGCTACTTCACCAATAGACCATATAAAAAACATACAGTATTTTAAACTAAGTAAAGCGCTGCAACATGAACGATAGTGCGATACAACGATAAAATCCGATATGGACCACCCACTGTCAGCGCTCGTGTTCGTGAGACAATAGATGACATCATTTTGAGATTCTTTTCTATTGATTATTGAAGTTCATAAACAAGTGTTTTGGCATGCCTGGCCGAGTGGCACTATCCATGGTATTGGAAGGGGGATTTAATTCTTGCATGTTTTGTTGTGCATGATCGCAGCCCCTATGTGTCTGCATGAGGAAAGTTAAAGATAAGCTGTTAGAGTAAAAATATTGTGCTAGCCTGTTGAGTTAAATAAGAAAAAAAGAATTACAATATTCCTGCAAATGCAGTGAAGAAGTTCAAGTTCTGAAATTCATGATTTGTTTTATTGAATAAAAACATTTCAAAACATCCCCCCCCACCCCCTCTACTTTTTTCACAAATTGCAATCTGGATAAATCTATCCTGCGATCTACAGCTAGACCACAGGATAGTCCAGGGGTTAGGGTGTTTGACTCCCAGCTGAAAGATTTATAGGTTTGACTCTCGCTAATGTCCACGTTGTAACCTGTAGGCATCCCTGAGCAGGATACACCTGCCCTTTACCAATTTGTATAAAATGATGATAATGACTCAATGAATAGTGAATAGTAATGAAGCCCACACCGCGTGAAGAAGAGCGTGGAGCTCCAGGTCTTCACTGCTCACAGCAGCTGTTTAACCCCCCCCCCCCCCCCCCCCCCCCCGCCCCTCCTGATTGGTGGAGGTCCTCGGCAGTCTGACCAGCGGCAATGTGTGGGCGGTTGGCCATCCACCCCTTGAACTACCGCCAGCCGCGCATAATTAAGCCCCCCCCCCAGGGTAATTGGATGTATGTATGTGTGGACTGTGGTTGTGTGTGTGTGTGTATGTGTGTGTGTGTGTGCGTGTGTGTGTGTGTGTGTGTGTGTGTGTGTGTGTGTGTGTGTGTGTGTGTGTGTGTGTGGACTGTGGTTGCGTGTGTGTGGGCTGTGGTTGTGTGTGTGGACTGTGGTTGTGTGTGTGGACTGTGGTTGTGTGTGTGGACTGTGGTTGTGTGTGTGTGTGTAGACTGTGGTTGTGTATGTGTGTGTGTGTGTGTGTGTGTTTGCTTCAACTGTGCATGCATCTTTCTGCAGGACCTGCCAATATACATCAAGGTTGGGGGATTAGGTGTTTTATCAACTGGAGGTATATGTAATTTCTGTCTCTTGTTTTATATATATATATATGCATGCGCCACACACACAATCAAAGTCAGATATACACACACTCAGTCAAGACACACACACACACCCAACAAGGATCACCTTGCAGCAGCCTTCTCTGTTAATAGCCTGTCAGTACATTGATGCGGCATTAAATCGATGTTCAATAAATTAATATATATATAAAACAACCCCCCCCCCCCCCAACCAACACACACACACACACACACACCAGGAGTCAGCCGTTAGAGTCACCAATTATTGAGAGGCGAGGGAAGTTGTCTATACTCGGCCGACATCCCCCGGTCTCCGTGGCAACGGAGGAGGAGGAGGCCTTCTCCGTGCAACACGCGGGGTTGTCGGTTCAATTCCCAGCCGACTTCACACCAACACCCTTGCCCTTTTAGCCACTTAAAAAAACAAGCAACTTCTGGAGGAGAAAGAAAAGGGGAGGGGGTTTTAAAAGTTTAACGTCACTCACAAGAGAGAACTCACATTTGATGTTGTATTGATTGTAGTTTGGCCGTCGGCGCGCCACCGGAGGTTTAAGGAATAAATAGGATTCAACCGAGCGGAGCGGTGGATGTATACGCTAACGGACTCCATGATAGATCCCCTGTCATAATACTGTAACACAAAAAAATAAAAAAGATATACAGTACACAACCTCGGCTACCTCGAATGCCTGCTTGTCTTTTAACCCCGTCAATCTCAGCACATTCTTCTCCACATGTTTGGACATCACCACACATGACCTGCCGAGAAAGCGGTTGCAGCTTCCATCTTAAATGTAGCCAAACGTAGGCAGAACAAGGCCAAGATTCGCCAGCAATCTCATCAAAATGGAAGTGGGTGCAGCTTTATCCCGAACATGTCTAAGTATTTTAGACAGCGCTGCTGCGGTTTATTCCATAAAGATTAACATGAAACGTGTGTTTTTATCATTTAATTCCTTCAGAAGGATCACACAACCGCGTAGAGTTTGTCTGTTAGCTAGCTTCTGAGTCCCCCGCTTTCCACCTTCGATAAAGCAAAGGAACTTAAAATACAGTTTTAAAAGTGTTTTCTCTGTTTTCCTATACTTTTCCCCCCAAGTTGTAACCAACCGGAGACTGTAGTTTAGCGTAGCTGTAGCTACACACGTGTTCGTGTGACAGTCGGTTTAAAAGGTAGTCACTCACCACTTAACATTTAAATTCCTGTTCAGATAAATACTAAAACATGACAACTTTGGTGCACAGTGACAGTTCTTTAGTCACCGGGTCAACAATAGCACAGTCACCTTTTTCTTTCACTGTAGACCCATTCTTCAGTATTAAGAGTGTTTTTTATCAATCCAGGAATAAAACTTATAAAAATAAGCATGTTCTTCTAGTCCTACTTGTTTTTGTTGTTTTTTTCGTCTCCAAATTAACGGTATGTTATGAACTTCTATCAAAATTTGGGATTGATTAAAAAACGTTACAGAACATTTACTTGACAATGTAATACTGAATACTTTTTTACCTCAAACATTGTAAAAGTGTTTTAGTTAATCAAGATGAAATAATTAAAAGGAAACTTTATTGAAAAAAGTACAAATTACAACTTATTAGCACTATGTCAACAGGCAGGACATATATTTCTCCGTACTTAGCCATGCTAATTTAAAGACGTCGTAAAAATGTTGTGATTAGAAAAAGTGTTAATTAGGGCGTTTTCTCACGAAAGTATCGGTGAGACACAGATGCTCGGTCGACAGCAGCCAAACCAACATGGCTATACTGCCCTTGCAGCGTGTTCTCTGGTACGAAGCTAGACAGCCAGCTAACATTTAAAAGTTCTCCAATAAAGACACAAGGCTTGACTTTTCTTGTATTCTTCACTTGGAACACTTTGTTCTTTATGTAAAAAGACAAATAGTATCCAAGGCAAAAGCATATCAAAAACACACTGAACATGTATTTAGCGCCTTTTGTCTGTGCACCCCTGAAAATATTCCTGAAAATATTCTTCTCTGATTAAATTGGCCACGCCCCCCTGGACTGCCAGACGTCAGAGCCGAGCCAGCGGGAGATTTAGAAAGACGCACAGAGCGCACAGTTTTAACTTTGAAAGCAGCACAGCCGCCCTCCAAGAGCCACAGCAATAAACTGCCGAGGGCTCTTACAATGCTCAGCCTTTATCTGGCAGCAAATCTCCATATTATTGTCCCCTTTTTAAACTTGTATTACAGTTCTGTGTCAACGGTATTACATTAGAGAGAGCGAGAGAGGGAGAGAGCAGATATCCTGGTGAGAAAGAGCTGGAATGAAAAAAAATGGCAGGTAGATATTTCCCATAAGGCTCTATTGTGTGCGTGCATATCTGCCTTCCTGGATAAGGGCTGATGGCTGGTGCGTCATGACAACAGGCCTGTCAATCGTCCGCTTGGTTATAGATAGATAGAGATATTTATTTCCAAGACTTCACTCTGGCAGCGCTTAAATAACCTAGAGTTGGGGTGGTTTGGCTGCTTTTCACCTTGTGCGCTTGTTGAAGTTGTAGCTGTGACACTCATGCACAACATAGTGTAACAGATATAAAATGGCCGTCTAAGTAGCTTTTTTTTTGTTGTTGAAAGATTCATGTATGTTGATTGACAGCGTGCGTGTTTGTGTATGTGTGTGTGTGTGTGTGTGTGTGTGTGTGTGTGTGTGTGTGTGTGTGTGTATTTCTACCTGTGTGTATGTGTGTGTGTGTGTTTGTATTTATACATGTATGTGAGTGTATATTCATGTATCTGTGCTTGTCTGTGATTATGTGGCCTAAATATAGTGCACAAAATAAACACTAGTTAGGTGATATCAACTAAGTGCTTTTTAGATAAGCTAGTTAATTTAATATTCACCAACTGGGACGTGCGTGGGATGGTAAGGAGACGGTCTGTTAAACGACCCTTCCCCATCCCCAAGGGATCACCCCAAAATTAGGGGTCTCTCTCGTTCTCTCAAACAATTAATAAAGGAATAATTCTCCCTTGACTTGCTGGCTGGCTGGCTGGCTGGCTGACGGACTGACTGGCTGAGTGGCTGGATGGCTGGCTGGTTGACTGGTTGGCTGTCTTCTCTCTAATGTCCTTGGAGTTCAATTAACTTGACAAGAATCTGTTAAAAAATAAAACCACCAATCAGCATAAATCTCTCAACTTGTGTATTACAATATACTGTATGTACATATTCACATATATCTAAATATATATCTGAAGATATATCAGTATGCATCCCGTGTGCATCACGAGTCGATCACAACACATGAATCATTCATAACGAGGACAACTTTTCATGCAGAAGCAGGTCATCCAAAGTTGTTGCTTGTTTGTGTTTTTAAGAGAGTTTAGTTTTAGTTTGGTGGAATATTTTCAAAATGCACAAGCAGCAGATTCAATATAAAATATGTGTGGTCTGTGGGCGGTATGTTCCTGCAATGCCCTACTTATCGATTCCTGGGTCTGTTTTCCTGTGTTTTTCTCTGTTTAGCCATCCGGCGTGATAGCTGGGGAATCTGCCGTCCAATCAATCCAACTGGAAGATGCCTAATATCGCTGTATGTATGTGTGTGTGTGTGTGTTCTCTCTCCCATTCTACGCTGGGTCCCTTTCTCGAATCCTTACCCAAAATTACCCGGCAACACAGAATTTATTTCTGCTGATTTCAGTGTGTGTGTGTCTGTGTGTGTGTGAGAGAGTACGTATGTGTACGCATGCGTGCGTTGTGTGTGTGAGAGAGTATGTGTGTGTACGCATGGGTGTGTTTGCGTGTGCTTTCGATTTCACTGCTACTGTACGTGAGTGGGTGTAGTTGTATGTGTTTGTACATGTGTGTGCGTATGTGCTTGTACGTGTGTGTGTGTGTTTGTGTATGTGTTTGTACATGTGTACGAGTGTGTGTGTGTGTGTGTGTTTGTGTATGTGTTTGTACATGTGTACGTGTGTGTGTGTGTGTGTGTGTGCGTGTGTGTGTGTGTGTGTGTGCTTTAGATGTCCTGTGCTGCTGTATGTCTGTCAGTCAGCACCTTGTGCCTGGACACGCCTGAGGAGGAGAGGGCGGAGAGGGTGGTATGCGTGGGTGGAGGTGGTGATGGTGGTCCGGAGGAGATGGTAGGAGGAGAGTGGTTGAGGTGACGGGTGGATGGGGTGGTGGAAGAGGTTGAGATGGAGAAGGAGAAGGAGGTGTCAAGCTGTGATAGACGTCTGTGTTTCTGGGATGCTGACAGAACAACACTGCTTTGTAATCTGATGGTCCTGAGGTCAAGAAGGGAGGGGGAGAGAGACATGGTGAAGGATGAGGGAAAGAGAAGGGGGGGGGGGGCTTCTCCTCGTTGGCTTGGAAACTACAAAGGCTTCTGTTTGGTTCTGTCCTTATATTAATGGTAATTCCTGCTTAATGCAACATTTTACAATGTAGTTATTTAGAAGATGCTTTTATTGAACCAAGCGGTTAGGGCATCTTCCTCAAAGATGTCTACAGGTTGACTGTAGACAATGGGGTTTCAAGCCCATTACCTTTCTGCTTGGAGTCAAATGCCCCTAACAACTAGTTGACTATCCTTCTCACTGAATTCAAACTATCCCTGCATTTTTGGTGAGATGTGGTTAAAAGGTTAAAATAGGTAAATAGCAAAATTCCAAATGAGCAGTTTGTTTAAATCAGAAATAACAATTTCCACTGAAACTAACGACCTTGATTTACTTTTCTTTATTAATGTCACTGTTAATATCTCAAGTGAAGCTTGTTCGTTCTCAATATTATCATTAACACTGGAGTGAGGCGAGTACAAGACAGATCGCAATCTCACCTGGTCCTGAGAGGAGATACATCAAACTAAATCATATCAGATCTGTTCTGAGCCCATAACACACTCTGCTGCGGGGGGAAAGTAATCAACTGCCGTTTTGTTTGTGATCTACGATGTTTACAACAACTGACGGGAGACCAAGCACCGCAGGAAACAGAAAGAGGTCAGTCTCTCTCCCTCTCTCTCTCTATATATACATCCCTCTAATGTTTTTTACCTGCTGTTTTGTTTCATTATTTGCCTTTCACTCAGTTCCTCCCCCTCACCCCCGCCTAAAGTTCAACTCTGGTTTATTTTACAGACAGGACATACTACCACCTGTCATTGCCTTTCCTGTTCCATCTGAAGATTTTTGTTCAGTTGGCTCTCGGTTTTGTCGGAGGGAAGGTTAGAAATGTAATGTTGCGTCCCTGAACCGGCTTGACATGACCTGACGACAACGAGAGGAACTCTAAACCGTCAATCATGGTGAGACGTGACGAGACCGGGAATTCAGCGTCAGGAATCTGCATTTTAATTTTTCCTTTAACGAAACGACGTTTTTTCTGTTAGTTGTTCTGATGTATTATTACTATATTTATTATTATATTTCATGCCGGTATATCTCCCAACTCCAGAAGGCCACATCCAGTTGTTATGCTGCTTATTACCTGGTCCCCACTTTGGTCCCCCACACGCCTATAAACAACACAACGACCGCTCTTTGTCGCGTTTGTGACCAGCGAGACTCTGAGTTCCATCGCTCTCTTTCTCTCCTCTCTCACATCCCTCTCTCCTCTCTCTCTCTTCTCTCATTCCTCTCTCCCTCTTCCTCTCCCACTCTCTCTCTCTCTCTCTCTCTCGCTCTCACATCCGTCTTGGTCGCTCGTCACCAGGTCCCCTCGTTGTCACGGAGACGGCGTGGGGGAGAAAAGGTCAGGGCGGTAATGCACAAAGTGACAGCAGATACATCAAACGATTCTGCGGTGACTTTCGGGAGCTACATCGTGCAGAAAGGCGAGGTTTGGGGTGGATCGTCCATTATTGTTCTGTACTTGTTAGAAGGGTTGTTCTCATCCGTTTAGAGTGGAGACACGTTTAGAGATGAGAAATAGTGGACGTTTTTCAAATATCACATAAGGAAATGCGGTGCCAGATGTCCCAGCATTTGATGGCCTTGATGGCCTTTTAAACGTTAACATTCAATAATTTCTATATGACCACAGAGTAACCTGTTCGCTGTGATCAGTAGAATATGTGGTTTTGTTCATTTTCAGTGTGTGCCCCGAATCCGCTTCCTCTTCCGTAAGTAGTTGTAGTAAGAGTAATGACTCCTCACACGTGAGCCTGTTTAGCTACTCTGGAATTTTCTCCTCATAGCTCATCCTGGTCACTTGCCAAGGATTTAGAGAATTAGACGCCATTAAGTAGTAAATTACATCTTCAATTGTTCCTCATCTTAAAAGTCCTTCAATTCTGATTAAATTAGCCATGCAGCTCCCCCACTTGGCTCAAGTGTAATACAAGTTCAGGTTTCTGTGTGGTTCAATGTACAGCCATGTTTAGCAAGTAAAAGTTCTCTATCTGTCTTGGGGCTCGTTGGCCAACAGACGATTCACAGTCCAAATACCGGTGGACTTTTACTTTGTTAAGTTCAGTTGCTGACAGCGAGTGGATAGAGTTTCATTAGATTAAAAGGTTAAACGTGTGTGATTAGATCAATCCTCTCCCACCTGATGGCGACCGAGGAGCTGGTTGGTTTAACCACTTGAACTCTGTAGTTACAGCAGAACCTAGTGAACAGTTAATACATCTCTGATGCTTTTACCTAAAGGTCACCAAGATGAATAGAGATGTGTAGTTCTGGGAGAAGGCCTGATAAATATATAAGTACACATCATATGCATATCTCATGCACTGTTTCATTTAGCGATATAATAGTAAGGAAACTCACATTCTGAATTGAATAATACATTCCATATGTGTACATTCCACCACTTACCATGTAGGCAATATGCCTTGTATGGACAAAAAGATTATATATATATATATAAACGTATTGAGCTTTGTGTGCAAATCAATGTTTGATTGATAAATTAGTAATTTGCTAAGGATCCCTGTAATGAATGAACAATGTGTTTTGATGAAGAATCTTGGCCATCTTGGTTCTACCCAGATAGTGTTTAGATCCAAGATGGAACCAAGAGACCCGCTATGTGTCTAAGACCCATGGGAGTTTCAACAGTCACCTCACAGGGAGTCTGCCAAGGCAGACGTCCTTATTAAAGACAGTGTGGAATTTGCTATAATGCCAGAGCAGTGAATAAGACGACGGTTGAAATTGAGCATCCCTGACCTTGCAGGGGTTCAACCAAGCATACCAAGTATTACGTTCAGATGCTACTCATGGTCCTACTCCTATAGTTGTCTTGGAGGAATAGAAAACACACTTATACACGCAAACGTACATACTTGTAAACATTAGATACTTAGAGACGTATACATCTAGATACTGAGACACACTTAGATACTTCTATACACACACTGACACATATACTGTGTGTTGTTTTGGGTTGCTGTGTTTGTGTTACATTTTCTTGTGTGTGTTATGTTATACTGTGTTGTGTAGTAGTCGTGTGATGTAAATTGAGTAGTAGTTGCGTTATATTGTGTAATGTATTCTTTGTGTTATATTGGGTAGTAGTTGTATTGTGTTATATTGTGTAGTAGTTGTATTGTGTTGGGTATATTGTGTAGTAGTTCTATTGCGTTGTGTAATAGTTATTGTCAATTAGTTGTGTAGCAGTAAGTGTGTATTAGTTGTGTAGGAGGAGATACAGTGTAAGTCAGAGGTGCAGACTGAGCCCAGAGTTGAATAAGATAAGCCACCAATAAGAAACAGGTGGTCTTATTGACGTATTCACCTCACCCTCTCTCTCTCACACACACACACACACACACACACACACACACACACACACACTCACAAAGCCATACACAGCCGTCCTGAGTGCTGTTTCAATCTCAACCACAATAATTTCCTAGAGTACAATTTTTTACATTTCACGCCTGATTTCATATTTCTCCCCGCGCATTTACAGAAATATATTTGTTTGCTTACGCCGTCAACTTTAATAACAGAGTGGAGAGACGTGTTCTTCTGTCAATAAGAGAGGGGCGTTTCTTCATAAGAACAAGCCATGGTTTGTCATTAACAGTTTGGCTGTAACATATGTTGTTATACACTGAGAAGACTACACCCAGGGCACTGCAGACACACCACAGAATCACATGTTTAAGATGATCACAGAATCACAGAATTACAGCCATCACATAACATCATACTAAGACAATAGAGATAGATTGAATAGATTATATTGAACAGATTCAAGAGAGACGTATTACAATACGATGGCGGAAAATACCTCACCAAGACAAATTCCTTGTATGTGTAAAAATCGTACTTGGCAATAAAGCTTTTCTGATTCTGATAGTGTAGTGGTTAGGGTGTTAGACTCCCAGCTGATCTGCAGGCTTCCTGGAGCAATCCACGATGCCCCAACTCTAGTCAGAATTGAGATCATATCTAATTTGTTTAGTTTGTCTGGAAGGGGAAGCGATAGGAGAGGAATCTAAAACCTGAGACTTCCTATAGTGGGCGTGTGTGTGTTTGTGTGTGTGTGTGTGTGTGTGTTGTGTGTGTGTGTGTGTTTGTGTGTGTGTGTGTGTGTGTGTGTGTGTGTGACCATTTTGCATAGAGAGAGACAGAGAGTAATGTAAGGAAATTTATTTAATAACAACTTCATAGCTTGACACAGACGGCAAGAGCATCAAAATTAAATTTGCTGCTACAAAGCTAACGTGCGCGTCGATTTAGTATTAAGCTATACGGTTTGGCCTTCAGCTATCAAATAAGGCCTGTTTATGGATGTAATGCTGCAAATGTAAATTATTGATGTGTCATTCCAGGCCCCAGGGCTACAGTGGCATATTGGCAGCAGCAAATTACCTTTAACACGATTAGGCTTTGTGGGGACCTGGCAGGTCCTCATGAGTGTGTGTGTGTGTGTGTGATGATGACATCGGAGTTAGTAAACCAACGGGGACCGAGTGAGGTCATGTCCTTTGACTCTTACTTTACCCTTTCTCTGATCCAAATAATCTAATTTGAGGACTGATTCTATTTTCACTGTTCATTTGACATTGTTTCACAACTTCATTGATTATCTCATGTCTGCACAATCTGCATTTATTGAACTCCTGTCCATCCCTGGAAGGAAAGATCCTTCTAGTGTGTTCCTTCTCAATGTTTAGTTTCTTTCTTTCCATGTCTTTCTTTCTTTCTTCCTTCCTTTCTTCCTTCCTTCCTTTCTTTATATATATAACATAATGGCACTGTCCAGCAACACAAAGTGACCTAAAAACAAACAAACCACACATTTAATTGAATTGTATTTAAAACTCAGTCTATAATTGTTTTTTCTTGTTGGCCTTCATCGAGTGAGGGAGATCACTCCCACTCCCAAAAGGATGACTCACCACAACTCTCTCCAGCTCTACTGAAAAAGAAAACGATTTCCCCATGACCTTTGAACTTTCGGTAATGGACAGGGTGGTAGGGTCTCAGGTGTATGTATGACAGTGGAACTCAAAGTTCCACGGAAGTGTGTGAAGTGTGACCTTTAGAGAGAGAGAGAGAGAGAGAGAGAGAGAGAGAGAGAGAGAGAGAGAGAGAGAGAGAGAGAGAGAGAGAGAGAGAGAGAGAGAGAGAGAGAGAGAGAGAGAGAGAGAGAGAGAGAGAGAGAGAGAGAGAGAGAGAGACCCCTTTGTGGGAGTGATCCCATCACCTTGGTAAGGTCCAGGGTCGTTTTAACAGTCTCCTTATCAACTTGCGCACAACCCAACCGGTGAATATTCAATTAACCAGCTTCCCTAAAAGCACTTAGTTGATATCACCTAAGTAGTTCTTATTTACTAGCTTCAAGCTGAAGTTCATCTTAACTCACACCTGCCTTGGAGGTGAACTAAGTTGTATTGATAAAAGTATCTGCTAAGTGATTAAATGCAATCAAATTTAACTTAATTTAAAGGTGTCATATTTTATGTTGAACCATTACGAGCCATATCAAAATCAATCCCTTTAAGTCATCACGATGAGGGAGTGTCCAACCAGCTCAAGGAAGATGATTGGTTGAACTGTATCTAACTGGTGGGCTGGAGTTAATCCACCCATCATACATCTGAGTGAACACTCCCATTTGTGATGTCACAAAGGGTTAGATTTAATGAAATACTGGCCCTTTAATGTCTTTCAGTTTAATGTAATATAAGTCAAATGTAATGTTGCAACTCCTGAATGAATAGAAAATGTCATGACGGAACCCAGTCCAAATCTGTATTATGTGTGTGATTTGCAGACTCTACTCTACTCTGACTTCTACTCCCTGCTACCTTCAGAGTTCATATTTGAATGGCTAAACTCTCTCACAAGAGCCCCGGGAGGAAAAAGCACTTTGATTTAGAACTGAAATTGTAAACAAAACACTTTCCAAAAATGTCAGCCTGGGGCATCTGTGTTAGTTCAAGCATGAGTCTCTCTCTCTCTCTCTCTCTCTCTCTCTCTCTCTCTCTCTCTCTCTCTCTCTCTCTCTCTCTCTCTCTCTCTCTCTCTCTCTCTCTCTCTCTCTCTCTCTCTCTCTCTCTCTCTATCTCTCTCTATTTCACTCTCTCTCTATTTCACTCTCTATTGACCAGCAAACATACACATAAAAAATATAGTAAGAATTCCAAGTGGTTTAAACTTCCACTGATTCATGCTACTTTACGTAGCTTCGCCATAGCCATCGTGCTACAGTTGAGGTCAGAGGTCATTGGTCATCCTAAACTTAAACCCTGAATTTCAACATAAAAGACTGTCAAAATCGTTTATATCTTCTCCCTCTCTTATTGTGTGTCACATGTGCACGAACTATGGAGGGGGGACGGGTGGGGGGGGGGGGGGGGGGGGGGGGGGAGAGAGATATTGGAAACCGTGCCAAAATGAAAGTCATTAGGTCCTACAACGGCTCTTTCCTTGGCATTGATGCCGCTGTCCGTGCGTGTCCTTGCCTTCCACGCCATCTGCTGGCTATCATCTGCAACATCCAATTAACTATCGATCTCACCAGGTCCAAGCCTCCGCTGACTCGCCATTGGACAGTGCAGCAATCGTCATAGCAATAACCCCTCTGGATCCTAAAGAAGCGCCAGCGGAAACTGTTTCCGTTGAGCTAGAGCGAAAAAAGAATGAATGAAACTGTAACTGAATGAAAACCTGAATGTCTCTGCCATCGGCATTCCTATAGTTATACAGAGCTCATCTGAGCAGAAGTAATGCACATCCTACTCAAGATATTCACAAGAGGTTGCTTGCATTGGTGTACGAGTTGGTGTGTGTGTGTGTGTGTGTGTGTGTGTGTGTGTGTGTGTGTGTGTGTGTGTGTGTGTGTGTGTGTGTGTGTGTGTGTGTGTGTGTGTGTGTGTGTGTGTGTGTGTGTGTGTGTGTGTGTGTGTGTGTGTGCTGATGTTGTTGACAAGGACTGAAGCAGACGTCTTTAGATATCTAATATATGTATTACAATCGGATGGAACTGTTAATACAAGGAAGAGATACATTTGCTCCAAGTAAAATAATAGGCCCAGTACTTTAACATTTTGTTGAGTTTAGCGAAAGGAGGACAATAGAAACGCTGTCCTCTAGTGGCGTTGTGCTGTTTACACACAAAATACTTTAAGATAACATACTACTTAATTAATTCCAAGAAATTGCGTGTTTTACAGCAGCTAATACAAAATAAAACATAGGATACAAGATATGTACTTTATATACGGTTGACTATTGGGGTTAGGAGAGTAAAGAAAAATAAAAAGAAGTTGACAAAATCCTCATCTCAATCAGCAACAACAATGATCTGGTAGTTTCTGTTTCAAAATCTAAATTAAAACTAAATCAACAAAAAAATGGTTTTAGTGTATTTAATATACTGTCTAACATGATCATATTTTTATGAAATAAATCAATAGTGACTGTGTGTAGGCCTAGTAGCCTATATCAACTACACTATGGTTGTATACTAATATGTGTATTACATAATTGATCAATGATCATTCAGAATAATAAGATCCAAGAAAGACAAAGTCAGTGATCAGAATCTCAAGTCCTGCAGAATAGCCAGGAGAGTTTGTTCCCTCATGCTGGATACACACACTAGTGTGTGTGTGTGTGTGTGTGTGTGTGTGTGTGTGTGTGTGTGTGTGTGTGTGTGTGTGTGTGTGTGTGTGTGTGTGTGTGTGTGTGTGTGTGTGTGTGTGTGTGTGTGTGTGTGTGGCTACAGCTGACATAGGGACACTGAGGAAATGTAAGTCTCAAACCCAAACCCAAACCCAGGGTAGAGGTACTCGGTGAATGTGGACTGGAAGGTATGGATGTGTGTCAGTGTGTCTGAGGACCCTCCTACATCCGAGGACACTTTGTAGAAGGACAGAGTGCCAGCAGGCCGGTCCAGATACACTCCTACTCGGTTAGAGCCAGAGGGCCGGAGACGAATGACTGTTTTACTATGGTTGTACCAGGCAGTGTAACAACTACTGTCACAATGAAGACGCCAGGACTTGTTGTTCCTTCCAAACCTGCTGTCATCACCCTCTCCTCTCCTTGTGATTCCTCTGTATGTAGCTGCGATGTTAACAGATCCTTTCCACTTTACTTCCCAGTAACAGCGGCCAGTCAGACCCTCACTACACATCACCTGTCTCCAGTAGCTAAATCTCTCTGAGTGATTAGGATACGACTGCTGCTCTCCAACCAGCGTCATCTGTCTGTCCTCAGACAGGGAGAGCTTCTGGTGGGCTGTGTTTGGGTCCAGTGTGAGTTCACAGGCATCTGGCAGGAAACAAGGCACCATTAGGGTACTGCAATTATTGCAGTTAAGAAGATAGAAAGAATAATGACGATGGAATTTCGTACCAATAATATTTGGAGTTGTTAAACTTGGCTCAGTGTTTATTGGATTGATTGTGGGTTCACCAAAAGATTGTCTATCAACAGTTTGATGAAGATATATGATGTCAACACTCATCTTCATTCCCAGTAGAATTTGAATGAATCACCTACTGCTGTGTGGGTGGACTTTCAAGCTCATGTGTGTTGTGATGGATTAAAACTAAACTGGCACTTACACTTTTTAAGACCTGATTTCAGCCTCCAAACCCCACTGTGCGCCACACTGGGGGGTAAACGAAGTGAGAGCAGCATGTTGTCTTTAAAATGAAGGCATTCACGTACATAATGTGCTGTATTCAGTTTCTGTTCAATTAAAATAACTTTTGATAAGAAAATAATATTAGTATTGTAATCCTTTATAGGAGACATTTTCACTGCGTATTCAGCCGTCCTCTCTATACCTGAGCGTTTTCAGTTTCCAGTGTGGATCCTTCAGTCCAGCAGAGAGCAGCATAACACCCAAGTCTCCTGGGTGATTGTAGCTCAAGTCCAGCTCTCTCAAATGGGAGGGGTTGGAGCTCAGAGCTGAGGCCAGAGAAGCACAGCCTTCCTGTGTGACTAGACAGCCAGACAACCTACACACACATATGTCGATATACATTTAACACATTAATAAATAAACATTTATATGCATACATGCATAATAGAAAGTTGACATTTGAGGACAACTCTGCATGAATCTGTATCCCAACATTTAAATGTTTAAAACATGTTGAACAGGTTGAAAAGAACTGACCTGAGAGTTTCCAGTGTACAGTGTGGACTCCCCAGTCCAGCAGAGAGCAGCTTCACTCCTGAATCTTGCAGATCATTGGTACTCAGGTCCAGCTCTCTCAGACTAGAGGAGTTGGAGCTGAGAACTGAGGCCAGAGCTTCACAGCATCTCTCTGACACATTACACACTCTCAGCCTTCCAACAAAAGCAAGGACTCATTAGAAGAACACTATACAACATCACTCATTATAACGCTCCGACACAACGACAGTACTAAAAGAGAATCACAAATGATTCGTAGACATAGGGATAACACATCCCAATCCCTCAAACCTAAACCTAGGGTAGAGGTCCTGGGTGAATGTGGACTGGAAGGTATGGATGTGTGTCAGTGTGTATGAGGACCCTCCTACATCTACATATTCTCTCTAGAACTGTTTGTCCATCCTAGGCTACTGTAGAACCATGGTGGTACAACATGGCGGCCTCCATGGACCCGCTCCCCATATAGATATAAAGGGCTCAAACTAAGGTAATAAAAACCTAATGATTGGTATTTTCACGGGATTATACACTAATTAAATCATACTAATGAACATTAGATTCCATTTCTGCTAAGCCTGTTCCGCTATATGCCACGAAAGTATACATACTGGACCTTTAACATGAAATGGATGTTAAAAAATACTATATAGAACACATATGAACATTAATATTTTAAGATCAAATAAAGAATGAACAAACTCGTGTCATACTTTGCAGATAGTGAAATATAAAATATTTTAAAAATAGTAATATTTTTATTTTAACAGTTAAAATGACTTACATTGCAAAAATATCAGGTGATTTTCCAAGTAAATGTTTTTTACAAAAACGTATTTATTTGGCACATTGAGTAAAACTTACCTGAGAGTTTCCAGTGTACAGTGTACACTCCCCAGTCCAGCAGAGAGCAGCTTCACTCCTGAATCCTGCAGATCGTTGGTACTTAAATCCAGCTCTCTCAGACTAGAGGAGTTGGAGCTGATAACTGAGGCCAGAGTTTCACAGCATCTCTCTGACAAATTACAGCCAATCAGCCTTAAAACAAATGCAATTCCATGTTACAATAATATATTACTCTGAATAATGAATGTGTGTTATAACATGTGTGTGAATGTAGATGTTTTTCAAATAAACTTCTCCAGTAACTCTCACATGTTAACAAAAAACTAGTTTTGATTTAAATATGAACATTACAAACGTTTCCTCATAAATCAGATTCATTTTACCATAATCTGGCATTTTATGATTGCTTATATATATTCTTACTTTCAAGCTTTTCTTTTTTAAAGTGCTGACATTCATATAGTTGATACATGTATACTTTGCTGCATGTTATATGTTGTCTGTGCACTTACAAAGATGTTTTAGAGGCTTTGACCACTGGCAGCAGCCTCAGAAGACTCTCCTCTGATGCAGGGTATTTCTTCAGGTCAAACACGTCCATCTCCTCTTCTGATGACAGTAAGATGAAGACCAGAGCTGACCACTGAGCAAGGGAGAGAGCTTCTGTGTAGATTCTTCCTGATGTCAGGTACTGTTGGATCTCCTCCACTAGAGAACGCTCGTTCAGCTCATTCAGACAGTGCAACAGATTGATGCTTCTCTCTGGAGATAGATCTTCATTCAACTTCCTCTTTATATAACGGACTGTTTCCTGATTGGTCTCTGGGCTGCTTCCTCTCTGTCCCAGCAGGCCATGAAGGAGAATGTGATTGGTCTTTAGAGAGAGACCCAGGAGAAAGCGGAGGAACAAGTCCAGGTTGCCGTTCACACTCTGTAAGGCCTTGTCCACAGCACTCTGGTAGAAGAGTTGTAGAGCAGCAGGATTAGGCATTTTCAATGTTGGTGGTCTTTCAGAGAGTAGATTGCGACCACAGTTGAAAAAGGACAGAAAGACATAAAGGGCAGCCAGAAACTCCTGGATGCTCAGATGGACAAAACAGAACACCTTGTCCTGGTACAGCCCACACTCCTCTGTAAATATCTGGATGAACACTCCAGTGTACTCTGAGGCTGCTCTGATATCGATGTTACACTCTGCCAGGTCTGCCTCATAGAAGATCAGGTTACCTTTCTCCAGCTGGTCAAAAGCCAACTTTCCCAGGGATACAATGATCTTATTGCTCTTCTTATTCCAGTATGGATCTGTTGCAGCTCTCCCATAATATTTCATGTTCCCCATTATGGACTGAACCCTCAGGAAATGGATGTACATCTTAGTCAGGGTCTTTGGCATCTCTTCTTCTCTCTGGGATGTTCTCAAAAAGTCCTCCATAACTGTAGAGGTGATCCAACAGAAGACTGGGATGTGACACATGATGTGGAGGCTTTGTGATTTCTTGACATGGGAGATGATTGTGCTGGCCTGCGTCTCCTCTTTGAATCTTTTCCTGAAGTACTCCTCCTTCTGTCGGTCGGTGAACCCTCTCACCTCTGTCACCATGTCAACACAATCAGCAGGGATCTGATTGGCTGCCGCAGGGCGTGTGGTTATCCAGATGCGAGCGGAGGGAAGCAGTTTGCCCCTGATAAGGTTTGTCAGCAGCACGTCCACCGAGGTAGACTCTGTGACATCAGTCCAGATCCTGTTGTTCTGAAAGTCCAGAGGAAGTCGACACTCATCCAGACCATCAAAGATGAAGACAACTTGGCACTGGTTATAGTTGCAAATGTCTGCTTCTTTCGTTTCAATAAAGAAGTGATGAAGAAGCTTCACTAAGCTAAACTCTTTTCCTTTCAGTAAATTTAGCTCTCTGAAAGTGAAGGGAAATGTGAAGTGCATGTCTTGGTTGGTTTTGCCTTCAGCCCAGTCCAGAGTGAACTTCTGTGTTAGGACGGTTTTACCAATACCGGCCACTCCAGTTGTCATTATTGTTCTTGGTGGATCTTGTCCAGGTAAGGGTTTAAAGATGTCTACACATTTGATATGTGTTTCCTCCTTGGATGGTTTCCTGTAAGCTGATTGAATCAGTCTGACCTCATGTTCCTTGTTGACCTCTCCACTGACTCTCTGTGTGATGTAGAGCTCCGTGTAGATGTCATTCAGAAATGTTGGCTTTCCTGCCTTAGGGATTCCCTCAAACACACACCTGTACTTCTTCATCAAATGACTCTTGATTTTATGTTGGCACGCAACAGAAAAACGTTCTAAATGAAGAAACAACAGAAGACCTCAGTCAGTGGGTGCACAGGAAATATTTCAAACTCATTGGCATGTATTTAGTCTCATCAGGCTGTTTGAGTTGCGGAATTAACTATTATCTATAAGAAAACTTGTTTTCTCTCTTAATGAGAAAATAGTAAGTTAATTATGAGTATGTTAAGTATGTTGAGTAGAGTTAAGAGTATTACTGCTCTGCAGAGAGTCGGCCAGCTCCTCCTGCTTCAACTGCTTCAGGCAAAGCAGGGTGATGTCTACAACTCCTTCCATGGCGCACCTCCACTGCTCCTTTAACTCACCATCCACCACCACCTCCTCCTTCCAATGACTCTCTGAGCATTGTGGGTAATGTGGGAAGATAACCCTCAAGAGCTTCTTCAGCTCCTTGTCTAGAAAAGTGTGTGCATTCTTCTCAACCCTCTGGGACAGAAAACACATAAACGAGAACTTTACTCTGAACTAACTGAGGACATAAGAGCCACCCGTCACGCTGGTCTAAGGGGGAGACCAATATTTTGTTGTACATTTACACACCATAATCATGGAGATATTTTCTGTTTGATGCTGCTGTACAGACTGACCACTGGTAACCTTTAACCTCTCTTGGTGTTTGTTTCTGTGGAGAAAATACACAGACACACTCACACACTTTCAAACTGTTACCAAGTGATGGAATCCTGGCAGAGACATGGTGAACACAGAAAGTCCACATCCATTTTATTTCTCCTGCTCTGATTACTGGATGTGATTTTTAGAGTGAAGATACCGAATCTTGGGTCTTGAAGGTCTAGAACTACTCTCTTTCCTGACTTGATAGGTAAAATCAGTTGAATCCGAAGAACCCACTCTTCGGTTTTCATTGTCTTTGAATGCGTACCTCTTCTTCTTGGACAGGTGTCCATCTTTAAGGTCAGGAGGTTGGCCCATAGAGTGGTCACTCTTCATGGAGACACCGCTGGGTACAGGGGAGTCTGCTCTCCTAGAAATCAAAAACAGAACACCTGGAATTAAGGATTCATGGATGCTTTCGGCTGTTGTATTCGTATTATCACTAAATAACAATCCTAACCGTCGCTCATCCTTAAAATCAAGAGGTTGGGCCATAGAGCGGTCACTCTTCATGGAGACATCGCTGGGTACAGGGGAGTCTGCTCTCTGCTGCTTCTCTGGGCTTCAACACAACACAGACATAGCTTTTATTCAGACTTATGATGGTGTCATGATATGTAGGGCTGAGGTCTGAGATCGTCAACAGTCACAGACAGTCAGAGATCCTCTTGTTACCTATTAGCTGTGCTCTGGCGGCCATGTTCCCCAGACAGAGTGGTTTTAGAGGCAGGACACCCCTCCTGGATACCTTTACATGAACAGAACAACACATTGTTTCTATGATTTTCCAACGTTTGTTAGGTTTCTTCTTGTTTCATGAAGAAACTCTGGAACAGGAGGCAGTATAGTGTCAACACTGTGAGTGTGCAGTTGTGTTTCGAGCTTGCATAAAACAGAGTGACCACTAGATGGCCCTATGTGGCTGAACCAGGTCACAGAATACTGAACGTGGAGAAGATGTTGACAAAGTTTGACCTGACTTGTGAAAAAAAAGCAAGGAATCCCTGCCCTACACATGCACGCATGTGCACACGTACTCACATAAGTATGCATGCACACACACACACACACATACATTGAACATTTAATATAAGTGTGTATGTTTGAGTTGAAAAAAAAGAGTACAAAAACTGTCTGAAATTGTTTTTCATTACATCTCAATACAAATAGTCAGCATTAAGGTAAATTACGAATAAAGATGTTTAATGTTAGGACAAACAGAGGGTAGCAAATGCAACCAATTCTGCCTTAACACTTTATGAAAGTCAACCAGCTGCTAATGTCTGCATTGGATTCCTCTCCTGTTTCATGGTACTCAGTTTCTAGGAATACCTGATGGCTCCGAGTTGCTGGGATAACAGAATAACTGCCACTTGCCACACCACCCTCAGACTTACCCCTAGGAGGTGGACGTGTCTCCTGGTCACCTCCAATGTGGGAGGTCCTGGACCCATAGGAAGCTGTTTTTAAGGAGTTGGGCAGGAGTAGGGCTTCTTTGACTGTGCTGGAATTATGTTCCCGGATCCAAACACCCACATCGGCAGGGACCATGTTGAGGAACTGCTCCAACACGACCATCTTTCCTATCTCTTCCTTGGTGTGGGTCTCTGGACTCACCCACCTCTGGTACAGTTCATTTATCCTTGAGTACAGTTCTTCAGGGGTCTCCTCTGGTAAAACCGTCATAGACCTGAACTTAAGTCTGGAGGTCTCATGGTGGATCTCATTCTTATCCATGGTTGCAGCTTTCAGTTGTTCATAGCTCAAAGTGTCCCCAATGTTCATTCCTGTTCATCACTCAAACCCTGTGAGGAAATGTTAGCTCTTCTGGATCTCCAGTCTTATTGCTGGCCATGGTTCCTCCTTGGTGTTCCTGAGTCCCTGGCTGCTGAAGTGTAGCCATAAGGGGACCCCAGGCCACCAGCAACAGGTGGAACTGGGGCAGCACTGCCCCTGCTGAAAATGGTACTGGTGGAAATGCAGATACTGGTTGGAAGACTGTTATAGAATAATTTAACTAATGAACGAGCTACGCTAAAGACTAGGAGTGAGGACTACTCGTTTTAGTGACTATTGCAATAAATACAATAAAATCTGTAAATATTAAGCGTTTAGCTCCTGTGCTCCTGTCCTCTCTGTAGAAGACAGCAAAGATTAAATGAGGACGAATCATTTAAACTGACATAATCAACAAGCCAGTGTGATCAAAGGTCTGCGTATATAGTACATTGTTAATAGTTTTACAGTTGTGCAATAGTTTTATGACTTATGGGACCACAGTCCAAGGGTGTACTGCTGACAATGCAATATGAAAACAACCTGAAAAGGATTCGATAACTGATGATCAACATAACGTAAGCATGTAAGTAGTAAGTAGATAACATCAGGGGTGTTAAAACACCCCTGATGTTATCATTGGTTATTGAACATTATTTCATAATGTTTTCATCCACTTTTGTTTTGTTTAGGTCAGCTGTAGCCCTTTGGACTCACTCTCAGTCTTTTAGTTCAGCAGCGTACACATTGTAAAACTATTTACAATTTTATTCACCTTATTTTTTCCATTTTTGTCTTTGGACTTCTGGCAGCGATTAACGCTGTTCCCATCACCAAACTTAATAAGTCATGAGTCATTGACTTGAATTGAACAAATACAGCGGTCTTGCTTGCCTAAACACAATCAAATTAAACTCAGCAAAACTATAAGAAAGACCACACTATGACTAAAACATTAAACACCATAGGAAACAAAATGATGACAAACCTTGTGCCCTTATCAGCCAGGTGTTAAATAAACAAATAGCCAATAATTTATTTAAGTTTTACAAAACACAATTGACGATCCACCGTCGTTATCTGTCTAAGAAAAAGAGCTCATTCATTTTTTCCGTTTCCTGAAAGTCTTAATTCCAAATAAAAGCCCCAGCCTTAATAACAAAAATAACGAGCCAAATTATAACCTTATTGGAAGGAAATACTTCTACGATAAATAAACATTTAAAAAAACAAGGGATTGAAGAATGCTGGGCCATACTCAGGGTCATTTACAAGTCGCATATTATGTTCCTTGTTCAAAGGTCTGCATATAATACATTTATAATATAACAATAATTGTAAATAATTTTCCAATGCTGTAAACTAAAAGACACACAGTACAAAGGTATGCAACACAAACAAACACAGACAATGTTTTTTAATCAGAACCTGTTTGATACCTGTGTCTGTTAGCAGACTACCTGTTTTTGTTATTATCTGTTTCTGTTTAGCTAGTTTCTCAACATGGTAAATGGAGAGGCTATAAATATATGTGGGTTCCAATTTGAATTTGGTCCATAGAAAACAATGTTAAACATACATTAAAGGGCCAGGTGAGAGAGAGATTAAGTCCCACTTGTGATGTCAGTATATCACTGGGTAGGGCATATTTTAAACCGGCTTATAATGGCTAATCACATTCACACCTGTTGTTAAAATAAAAGCCCTTTAAGGATATTAGGGTTCAAAAGGACAGTTTCAAGCCCCTTTCTTTAGACACTGCTGATTTTGATATTCCTTTAGGTAATTAATAGCTCTCATTAAGTAATAAACTTTATAGTTAAAGTGGTAACTTCACTCGCTGTGGTCGAAAACATCCAGGAGAGAGATACAGATAGACGTGTGTGAGAGAGAAAGAGAAGATAGTTTTGTGTATGTGTGTGTTAGTGTTAAGTTTAGGGTAAGGTTTCATATTTGGGATTAGTTTTGCCCAGACACTCACACAGTAGACATCCACCCACACCCACATGTATACATCATACAATATATATTATATTATATTATATTATATTATATTATATTATATTATATTATATTATATTATATTATATTATATTAGTCCATCCATACCATTCGGGGTACATATACCCAAGCCTCTCTCTATATATGTATTTATGAAAAACGTAGAAGAAATAGTGTACCTTTTAAAAAAAGTAAAAAGTACCAAGATACTGAAAATCATAACAACTGACATGCATAGATCGAACAAGGATGTGGGGAGTGGGGAAGAACAGACAACATAAGACAAAGAATAAAGGCCAAATTAATAGACAAGGAGAAAGCAAAATAACACCATCTGTGTAAAATTCCCCACTTTATGGTTGTGCTCATATAGCATAGTGTTAAACCATAATCATAGTGTGCACATATGCAACCTGTTGTTCAGTGTGTGCTAACAGCATCTATGACCAAGTAAGGGTTTCTTTCTTGCCTTTGTTAGACGCCCATATAGATCAGTAGTTGTAAGCACTAAATGTAACTTGGCATTTGGTTTATTCAAACAATTCATGTTCTATGTACCTTTTGTCCATCACCATCTGCTTTCATATATGTCGCACTGCCGATTGCCGGCGTGATGGTTGGGCCACGTGACCAGCCTATTTGGCTAAGCGATTGAGTTTCTTTATTCGTTACTATTGACCTTGCACTGGTGGTAATTGTGTTTTGGTCACTGTTTAGCAATTCATCGTGAAATGATTTGTCATACTGGGGTGCCATTGTTGAGTTTGAAACAGCCACAGCGTTTCTCATGCAAGACATGGCAAAACGTTGTTTTGTCTCCATGTGGGATCCCACCTGGTACTGCTGCAGTGGGGCATGTTAACGACGAGTTGGTCCCTTCTTGGCAGTACAGGAGTCACATCGGTGAACGAAAAAGGTCCACATCCTGGTGACACCTTGGCCAGTAAAACCGAGACCGGAGTCGGTCTTGGTGACCCTGAAGTGGCCCCTTACTGAGCCATGGACGAGCTGGAAGACGAGAGTCCGCAGCCGGTGAGGAACCAGGAGCTGAAGGACCTCGCGGTGGCCCCCTGGGGACCGCCAGACGTCAGCGTCGATGAAGGAGACCATCTCGGATGGTGAGGCTGGAACTCTGTGAGTAGAGGGCCTTGGTCTCGGGATCCAGTGCCGACACCGCCCACCACGCTGATCACTGGCCTGCCCCCACCCAGGCCTGGACACGGGAGAGAGCAGGGTCTTGGCTCTGGTCCTGGCCGAGCTGCTGGGGATCGAGGGTGTCCAGACCATCGTTGCCCGATATAAGTTGGGAGCCATGGTCACTGGTGGGTGGAGGGGAGATGCTTCCATCCGCTGAGGTGGTCGCAGGGGGGAGTCGGCGTCACCCGGTCCGTGACGCGCTGGCAGTATCGGCATGCCTCCTAATACAGTTGTTATTCTCAATGTTCTCACTTGCTCTGTGTGTGTGTGTGTGTGTGTGTGTGTGTGTGTGTGTGTGTGTGTGTGTGTGTGTGTGTGTGTGTGTGTGTGTGTGTGTTTGAATGAAATACTGTTGTTATTCTTAATGGTCTCACTTTCTGTGTGTGTGTGTGTGTGTGTGTGTGTGTGTGTGTGTGTGTGTGTGTGTTTGAATGAAATACAGTTGTTATTCGTAATGGTCTCACTTGCTGTGTGTGTGTGTGTGTGTGTGTGTGTGTGTGTGTGTGTGTGTGTGTGTGTGTGTATGTGTGTGTGAGAGAGGGGCTACCCCTTGTGTTGTATGAGAGTTGTGTGGAAGAGTTTGTGCCAGTTCTAGTGCTGCCCCCTTTGTTCAGCTGACATCAGTTAACAATACATCATATTTGCCTCTTGCGTGAACTGTGCGTAGCTGAATAGGGTATGCCTACGCTACTGTATTTTAACGTGAGTCATAATGGTGGTACTTGGAGAGCCAAATAATTTCTGAGGTGGTACGCGGTATAAAAGGTTTGAGAACCACTGATGTAGCGTATTACTCAATAAAACTATTACTTCAAAAACAGCAGCAAGATAAGCTAACAACGAGACACCCGCCTTTTAGGTATCTCGCCGGATATCCTCCCACCCTCACTCAGGCATGCAATGCATTACCTCCCCAGGATGCTACAATAAGCAAAGAGAGAAATTTGTGGTACCTAATATTATTATATTATACTTTTTGAATCTCTGTATTGAATGTTGTAGGCTAGTGTGACAACACCAGTAGGCTGTGAAGTGTGTAGATGATGCAACTTATGAATATGGGTAATTGCACTGTAACATTTCATAGAGCTGAGCAATGGGAGGACATGGAAACGCTGCCCTCTAGTGGCGTTGTCCAATTTACACACAAAATACTTGATGAAACTTTATTAATCCTCAGGAATTTCGTGTTTTACAGCAGCAAATACAAAAATAAAAGATTGGATACAAGATATACACTTTGTCTACATGGCTGACTATTGGGGATAGGTGTAATGGAAAATAATAATATATTTCGTTTTTAGGGTTAGGGTTTTTGGTATTATTTTAACACACACACACACACGCACACAGTAGACATCCACTCATGTATAAATTATATAATGCAGATGATATTACATTATATAGGTCATTCATACCATTCTGGGTACGTATACCCACACCGCTCTAATAATATATATATTTAGGAAAAACCTACAATAAATAGTGTAAGGACCATGACCATGAAAATCCTAACAATATATGCCACTAAACAGATCAAACAAATCATAATCCGTTTTTAATTTCTCTTACTGTACTGTAGCACATAACCAATCAAAGACAACTCAACAATAGAGATGTCATGTTGTAGACATTGACCCAGTCCACCAGAGATCAGGACCGTGGCCTGCTTCTTAGGACACCTCGTTATAGAAAATATTTAGACACACCATTATTCCCTTTATTGGTATTTCCTTATAATCATTTTAATACTACGGGCTGTTGTAATGAAATTATTATCATTGTTAATTATTAACCCTACACCAATATGAGAGAAACGCATAAACACACATGCAAGCAACCAACCACACAGACACACACACACACACACAATTCCTTCAATCCCATGTATTGTCATCCTCGTGTGTCCGGCTGTCAGACCCATCTTAAGGCCCAGTTCAGTTCAGTTGGACCAACACCTCAGTCCAGGATCGTGAACTTGGTCCCACAAGACGTACATCTGGTGAGGCAGAAAGCGGTGCACCATCAGAACGTCCTTGTAGTAACACGGGTCATAAGTGTCCACTTTCGGCGGGAGGAGGAGCCCTCCGGGTTTCACGCCCATATGGGAGGAGGGTTTGAGTCCTGCCCTGGCCAGGCAAATCCCCATGTACGCATCGTCGATGGGATGCAGAGCAACTGACTTGGACATCTTGTATAGCACGTTGGCCGTGTGGCCGGACAGCAGGTAGCCTCCTCCGCTACAGTACGCAGGGTAGGAGTCGGATTCCTGCACCTGAACGGGAACAAAGTACTTGTTTGGCTCTCGAACAGGACCGGTGCCTTCCATGAGGCTTCCCACGAAGAGGTGCTTGTCGCCGCTAAGGTTTCCGTGGTCGCCCTGGAGGTACTCCACCATGTTGTCTGTGTGGGCAAAGATGTCATCATCGCCGTTGAGCAGAAAGTGAGCCCGGGGACAGCGGTCCTCCAGCCACTCCAGGAAGAGGACTTGCTTCAGGGTCAGGTTCAAGAAGGACTCCTCAAAGTCCCACTGGAGGATGTCTCCGTGGTTCCTGTGCTCCACCTCCATGAGCTTGTTCATCCTCCGCTTCTGCAAGTCAGTGCCCGTTGTCCCCGAGATGAAGATCCTGCGGATCCAGGCCCCGTTGTGCTTCCGCTCCTCAGCCCAGGTCTCCCGGAGGACTTGTCTCTGCTCGAAGTTCTCCGGCGGGGACTTGATGACCAGCAGAAGGAAGACGTCCGATCCGTCCGTCCCACCACATTTGTGGGGAAGGTCGAGCAGCAGGGGGAAGTGTTTACAGTGCTGGTAGTACAGGAAGTTCCGGAGGCGCTCAGGGAGGTCGGAGAAGCCAGTGACGTTGACCATGGACAGGTTCCGATGACATCGGGGCCAGAGGTGGAGGGTAGGTCTGGAGACAGCGGGTGGCCTATTGGGACTCTGGGTGGCTTGAATGAGGAGTTGAACATCATTGGAAGGTGGAGGTTGAGGATGGTAGCTAGTCCAGAGAAGGATCACCACCAGGCACAGGGCCACCATCAGAATTAAATCTGTTCTTATCCTTCTCATCCTTACTACTCTGCAAAGGATGAAACAAGTGGATAACAATTGTAAATTATACTTACATTATATCACTGTAATAGGCAACATCAGTTCATCTTTAGTCATCTTTAACTCACTTTACAGCAGAGAGTAGAGCAGAGTAAGACACACAAGAATATGACAAACACAAATTGATACATAGAATGCTATAAATAGGATGCCTAAAATCGAACTGGCTAGTAAAAAACACAAACATAACAGTTGACAGCAGTGATATTGACACATGTGAGACCATTATAATTGTTGTGCATTTTTATCAAATGGGAATTTGTATCTGTTGCACTTTGCTCTTGGTAATCTCTGCCTTGGGCCTGAGGGAGGGAGAGCTAGATCCTCATTCAGAGGGTGGAGCGGATTTCCTCATACTGACTGCATCTTCCACACTAGGGCTGGGTGAGGCTGCACACCTGTTGTACATTCAGCAACCAGTGTGCACAGGTTAAATCACTCCGAGAGATTTCCGGGTTGGCAGCTCTTCGCACCTTCTGCGCTGTGTATTATACTAAACCGTGCCAGTTAACCCCGTTCCAACATTACAACCGTTTGTCCTTGTTTTGGACGAGCCCTGTAAAAGCCACCTAAGTGAGTGAGTGTGACATTAAATTATCATTTAATGTTTACTCTGCTCTCCATCAGGAAACCATAATCCACTGGTTTTATAGCTGTCATTGTCATGTTGTATTCTGAACAAAAAACAAGATCCTTTGCTTGAATGAGGAAAGCCACTGGTCACTTCGTTCCGGAGTCCGCTAGTGTTTATATCTATTATTATTATTATTATTATTATTTATCTTTATTTATAAAGAATGTACCGCAATGAGATCTGAAGCTACTAATTTAGCTGTTCATTAGCTCCGACCTTTGTCTATCAAAAGGAGGAGGGATTTCAGGGACATCCACCAATATCAACAAAGCAAAATAAACGGCATTTTCTAATTTCTTAGGAAATGTCGCTTCAAGTCAAAATACATTCCAAATTTCAGCATTCCTCATACTTTATTTATCATGGATAATATAATATAATTGTTTTGCATTGCTTCAAAAAACTCAACAAACGAGATTGCAAGAAAGATGTTAAGCCATTTTGTTTGACTTGGTTCCTCTTTATTTTTGTTGTGCTTTTTAGAAATGTCTAATGATTGAGGTATGTCTGTTTATTTGTGTACACTTGTATATAACCCCCCTATTTTGGGGTTAATTTATTAATTTCAATAATGTTTATATTGTATATTTGGTATTAATTTCTCAATTGAATTCTCAACTCTTAATGCTCAGTTCTTTGTATGTTCATTACTGTGTGTTCAGTCAAAGAAAAAAAGAAAACATTGAACTGGACTGGTACTCACATCTGGATTGGATCCTGTGTGTGTGTGTGTGTGTGTGTGTGTGTGTGTGTGTGTGTACCTGTGTGGGCCCTTTTTATTTTTATTTGGTATGTCTGTGAAATGTGCTATATAAAAACATACGTTTTAACTAGAAATTCGTATTTTTCTTTAAAGACAACTTTTTTTTAAGGAGAAAGGATGTTTTAACAGGGAAAGATGTTGCTTCGACATAGCTCTGTGATAAATGTTTATAACAGCGTTTCCATCCATCCACTCATTCCATGCACTCTAGATTTTAATGCAGAGTGCATATTCCATATTCATAATAAATAATATATTGTGGTAAAATAGGCTACATGATGAAGTGTATATTTGCTTACCTTTAAGAAAGCACCACCAGGTCTTCAGTTCAACTGTGTATCACCTAATAAAAGCCTCTTATTTCTTGATACTTTAGTTTGTTCAAGGATATTGGAATACACTCAATAACAACACTGGAACAAAGCACTGGCCACCTTCAGTCAATCTCTAGAAACCATAAACTGAAGTTTGCTGACTGACAGCAGGTCCCTACTGAGGTACATCCTGCTTGTGCAGGAATCAATGGTTGCGAACATGGACTACTGGTTTCTACCACTAGGGTCGCTAAAGCTAGTGGTCCAGGCCAGCAAGCGATTGGTCTGTGGAGAGGGGTGTGTGATCCTTATCCACCTTCTCCCTTCTCTGGCTGTGTTGGCGACACGGTTGCCAAATACATTTTTGAGATCATAGTCGTTTGTCTATTAAATATACTCTATTATCGACAAAGCTTGTTTTCTTATTGTTACACTCTATATTGCAGTTTGTGTGGTTATACCTAGATTATTGTTTTGTAATTGTAGTCTGAATTTTTGTAACTGAAAAAAGTAAGTTGTGCTAAAGATTTGTGAATTTGTAGGTTGGTATTTCTATTAGCAGAAAGGTTGTGTTAATCTGTGAATTGTTGTCTGAGTTCCGACTTGTCTTGAACTGGGTATTAATGTGGCTTATTTCCATATCGCTGACGAGTTCACGCATCAACGTTTACGCATCAAGTATTTGCTATCACTGGTGACTTTTGACGTGAGCCATGCTGATGAGCCCCCCCCCCCCCCCCCCCACCCCCCCCCCCCCCCCCACCCCCACCCCCACACACACACACACACACACACACACACACACACACACACACACACACACACACACACACACACACACTAGCAAGGATTATGACAATTAAATGCATATTTCTCGGTAGAAATGTTATCAAAACCCATTTGAATGCCGAATCTATATAAAACATTATTTAATTGCATGGCATTTTCCACTGAGAATAACTTATTAACAGTGAAAAATGCCAGGCCTGCACTGATCTCTCGTGTTGTTGGAAATATTGTGCATAACTTTTCGTACGAGATCATACCAACCGTTATATGAGGATACGTTGATTAGTGTGATGTTTAATTATGGAGTTGGTGTGACGGTCTACAGTGGCGTGAAACACTAGCACCCTAGGAAATCAACAACTAGGCTGAGTCACTAGGGGGCATTGTTGCACTTTGTCACCTGATTTAAAAAACGGAGGCTTTTCTCCCACACACCTGCAGTGCCTCCATTCCCTCCTCATCACGCGAGCGCATGCCTGAGATATGCTGAACACAGTGCAGAATGCAGGCAACATTGCAGCGTAGATTCACAGAGACCAAAACACAGCGGATAAGCTTTAATCACTGTCATTCGAAAATGAAACAGAGTTAAGGAAAAACATCTAATTTAATGTTTGTTAACAAAAGAAAAATATTGGACATTTATTTCAATACATTTTCTGTCATCTTTCAAGCGGGTTGAAACTTCAGGATGTCCAAAATCCATTAGTCGGACCCTGATGATTATTTTGGCTTTAAACGAGGAACCATTTAATAGAAGATTAAAGGAGACTTACCAGAGGTGGCTGAAGTGAGTCAATGGTCGAGGGAAAATGTAATAAAAAGGTTTTATTAAAAAGCTACAACTTATTACAGTTTGTTATCGTTACAGACTATGGTCCTATTCTAATCTTCCTAAACTAAGCTTAAAAAGGTAGTCTACCTACGTTGAGTCAGCCAAAAATTGTCCCTGGAGCATGAGACTCTGTTCCTCTTTTTCAAGTTGTATTCTAATCATCATAGAAAAGCCACGTTTTCACATGGCAATGGGGGCAATCAACATTAATGTTGACCATTCAAGCAAACATCATTCTAAGATTTGATGACTAAGATCCTGTTTTAAGAGCTGTTGTGTGAGTTGTGAACAGGGCCAGGTTGGGCCACGAGAAAGAAAAGGACGATTTATCATATTTATACAAGATGTCATTAATCCACATTAAGGTTGTGATATTCCCTAGAATTTCTAATATTATATTCTCAGCAGTTGGCCTATGCTGGGGGCTAATGTATGAATTACAATCAGACTTGCATTTAGGTCATTTAAGCTACAATGTTGGCTACTTTTGTGCCCATTTTCTATATTTAATAAATATATTTTACAAATGCTGCATTGTCACTTCCGCTCGGAGTAAGGTCAAAGTATACAAATTCCATCAATGTACTATTCCTGTGTCGTGATTTATTTTGCCTCGAAAGTAGACCTTTGATCCTCATATGTCCCCATGCTGAAGTGTAACTGGTATACTGTAGACTGTTCAAAATGTATTTTTTACAATATTTTGGTTCATATATTTTGATTCTATGTAATGTTTAATGTTTTTCAGCATGGCTAAACACTATGGTGCCCCACATTTTCTACAGAATGTTTGTCTAGTTAATCTGATTTCACGCAAAATGAGTAAATGCACTTCTACAGAACATCGTTGGCATTTCTTTAATAAACATTTGCCATGTAGGGAAGAGGTAGGGAAGGGGAGGGACAAACATTTTTAGTAAAAAACAAAGCCATTCATTGCCCGTGTCCGTCCGGAAGTCATATTTCATGTGTTGTCCACTTACAACAGAGCCTAAAACGAGTACAAGTCCAGCCCTCCTCCATCGAGTCACTCAGTAGCCACTGGTTTTTCCAAGTTGTCCCAAGTGCTGCTGCTGCCCTCCTATCGATGCAGGACCAAACAGACTTTTGTTTCAGAACCCATCCCCGACCCGGGTCGGCTGTTCCTTCACGATGTGCCATCACACTTGGCGGATAGTTTGACTCCAACTAATAGCACCACCAGAACTCAATGGTTGATCACCTTCTGTCCTCCACTCTCTCCGGTAAAAAAAAAAGACAGAAAAAAGACAAAAAAAGAAAAAGCAGCGTTGTTGGACTCTTGATGGGTGGGGGAGGGCTGGGGTCTGCTGATTGGACTTAATTTGAAACCTGCCGCCCTGAACCGCGGAGTTGATCCATACAGAGGTGCGTGTCGTTTTGAAGACCGTATCCGAAGGGGAGGGAACACACCGTTGGGTCAACAGTCGTGGTTGCGCAGACGATGCACCTCGTTCAAGTCCTTTCATAGCTAAAATAGTTCTCCGCCTACTTGGGTCAGTAGTGCAAAACCTTTAATACTAGTCGGCCCCTGGGCAATTAAAGAGGTTTAAAATATACCTGGCATGGTAATTGTACACTCAAGATAGGTAAAAGTTTAATTTAAAAGACAGCAGAATAGATTACAAAAAAATATGAAAATGGTACGAGCAAGAAAAGCTCGCCTGTGTATCTGGCCGCGTCCTCCCCGGTCAAACAAGAGGAGGAATACGCCGCCGCGCAGGTTTTAAGTTAATACAAATCAAGAATGCATCTCCACGCGCGCCTCAGAGGCTCCCGACTCAATGTGCTCTTGTTGAGTCCTCTTCATTTTCCATTCAATCAAATCCCTGCTGCCTGGATTTCTTCCGCCCTTCATTTTCCCCTCTCGTCCAATCAGAACGGCAAGCCCCGCCCCCTGATGGCGGCTGTCGAGTTCACGTGTGGGACGTAGCCAAGGGGGAGGGGCAGGGGGAGGGAAGGAGGAGGTGCTCCGGCCTGGGAGGGGGAGCCCCAGGCCTGGGCGTGTGGGGCGTCGGGCCTGCCCATCGCGTGGTTGTACAGGTGGGGGGGGATAGGGCAGGGCTGTCCCTCCCCGGGGCTGTGGTTGTACTCAAAGCGGTGGTCCTTGTCCCCGGTGAACACCATGCCCCCGGGCCCGGCGGGGTTCTGGGGGTATGGGTCCGGGCGGACCCCCATCGGGGCCCCTCCGGCCGACGACAGGGCGGTGTTGCAGGAGGAGGAGGCGGGGCCTGAGTGAGGAGGGGCGGCGCCGCTGAACACCTCCCTCAGAGCGTGAAGCGGGAGCCCACCGCCCATCATGTTACCCATATAGCTGTCCCCGAAGCCGGCGGGGGCGAAATGGTCACCACCACCGCCCCCTGCGGAGGTGACTGGGGGCGTGGGCTGGGTGGTCTTCAGGTCTGGGGGGGCCTGTCGGTAGTCCAGGTCGGCGTGAGGAGGCGGCTCTGGTGGCTCGGGGGGTCTCTGGTCTGGAGGGAGGATTGGCATGGCACCCACCTCAGATGCTGGAAAACAAGGAGAGGTTGGGTAAAAATATTAACTTTAGTGCACTGGTAAACTACATAACTAGGGAGGGGATGGCATTGCCTTTTGGCTGTAGTTGCCCAGTCGGTCAAGGTACTGGGGACCGGGGTTCAATCCCCGATGTCAACGGGCTATGTGTAGGCATCCCTTAGCAAGAAGCCCCCTCTGCTGCTGAATGTCCCGTGTCTGAATTCACTGGAAGTCTCTTTTGGATTAAAGCGTTTGCTAAATTACAAACCAACATGAGGAAGTAACAAACTGGAGGGGCCAATTATTATTTTTTTACATAAAAAAGGTTTGTCATAATTGTGATTACTGTATTTCATATCTTAATTCAATATTGACTTAAGTACAATATGCTATCAGAAATTGGTTAATCCAAGTTTATTATTAATGTAATAATTACGTGTGTGTGTGTGTGTGTGTGTGTCTGAAATCTGTGCTCTTCCTCTTTACCTTTTCTATCTTTATTTGTTTTGCGCTTGAACTTAGTTAGAAGTCGTTAGAAAAGCGCTGCATAAATAAACCGTATCATCACCATCACCAGTACCTGGGGAGACCGGACTTGGCTCCGGTGGTCGCTTGGCGTCTAGTAAGGTAGGAAGAGCGGCCGTCCCGGGACCTCCTACTGCGGAGATGGAGGAGGAGAGGGTGGAGCTCTCCGGCGGCTCCGCTGCCTCTCCGGGGGGCTCCGGCCTGGAGGCCCCCTGCTGGGCCTGGAGGAGCTGGGCCAGCAGCATGGTCATGGCCGTCTGCGTGGCCGCCGCCGCCGCCTCTCCTTCAGGGGCCGACGACGAGGAGGGGGGCGGAGGTGACGGAGGTTTGGGCAGTGGAGGAGTGCGGGGCATCCCGGTCGGACCGCAGGAGGAGGAGGACTGGGGAGGCTTGATGGAGAGGCTTTGGGGGGGGGGAGGGGGCGGGGCCGGCTCGGCGGGCGGGTCGCCCGGCGCCAGGGCTTTGGACAGCTGCTGCAGGGTCTCCTGGTTGACCTTTGAACTCATGGCTTGCACGAACTGGGCCGGGTTGATGGTGCCCTTGGGCTGGCCGAGAAGGTTGAGGAGGACGGCCAGCTGCTCCTGGGTGAGCTGGGAGCTGGGGCCCTTGGGGTCTGCAGGGGGGGAGAGAGAGAGCGAGCGAGAGAGAGGAGGCAAATCGTCAAATGCCTTCAAAATATCGGAATAGAGTTCCTAGGTTTGTGTCATGATGCGACGTACAGCGGATTCAGACACTTATTCCAAGTCCCTTTGGATAATAGCGTATAAAAAGGACAGGGTGTTTGAAATCCATACCATGTGTTGAAATCAACATTACATGTCACGCCGACAGCCACTTCAACTGACAAAATAACCCACTCAGTCAATTTGGTTTAGCGCTTCTAGTTGAAGGAAACAGACAGCGGGGTTTGAATCCAGATCTTTCGTGCTGGGAGTCAAACGCCCTAACCTCTCCGCTATCCTGCCCCAGTCTAACCACTGTGAAACCACCCGGTTATGGCTGTCAGACGTGGGCCCTCACCCAGCAGCACGGAGGCGGCCGCGGCGGGGGCCTTGAGGGGCCCGGGAGCGGGGAACCCCTGGGGCGTGTTGCTGCGGCTGTCGTCCAGGCCCAGCTCCTTGCGCGGGGCCTTGGGTGCCGCCGGCTCCTCGGGCATCTGCTTCTGACGCCGGCGCTTCTTGCTCCAGAGCTCGTGGCAGTCCTGCCAGAGGGGAAGGCTGTGGACGGGGGGGGGGGGGGGGGAGACCGTTAGTCACTTTGACCGGGGCCACCGCAGAACGGACCAATTAAACGTTCTAAACTATCCATTTCTCCTGTAATCCTTTGCCTTTTTCGGGTTCTTTTGATTTAAACCATTTTTATGGTCATCGTTTCCTCATTTTGGGTGAACCAACATGCAAATAATTATATAGTGATGCACGTACAAAGAATGGATTCATGCAAATAACTTAAACATAAAAGTTATAATATAATATAAAGGAATAAGAATAACATAAATAAATTGAGTAAATAAAAGTGGTATTTATCTATACTAGTCGCTCAATGTTGAAATAGAGCTGGCTGACGTTTTGCGGATCAAACCCAGCATATCCCCCTTAGCCACGGCCCTCTCCGGTACGGGACTACAGAGGTGTATGGGGCGTACTCTGGGGGGGGCATCTTGTCGGGGTCCACGTCCTTCAGGAACTCGCTCCCCAGCGCCTGCTCCGCCGTGCAGCGTTTACTGGGGTCCAGGTTCAACATGTGGTCGAACAGGTCCAGCGCCGAGGGCGGGATGCTGAGAGAGGAGAGGTGTGGGACCGTGTTTAAAAAAGGAGCTGCTCTCTTTCACCACCAAGTGGGACGGTGATGAGCTGTCCCCCTGTGATGTCCTACTTGTGACATCACAAGTGGGACACCCAGTACAACCAGATGCACGACAGACAGTTCCACCTACCCAGTGGGCTGTACCGACGAGTAGGAGGCTGATCCACCCGTCCCACATCTGGATGGCCACCACCAATTTGTGACATCACAAATGGGAGTTGCCACCCAGATGTAGGACGGGTGGATCAGTCTACCAGTAGACTGTAATGACTGGTAGACTGCTCTACTTAATGTACATATGGGTGGAAACTACCAATGCAATGCACAGCTTGTCACACCATTATAATATGATATATATATATAAAAAAATCTTACAAGGCAAACTCCTCGCGTAGGCGCCTGCGGTACTGTTTCTTTGGTTTCATGGTGTTGAAGAAGGGGAGTTTGATCACATCTGGCCACACGGCGGGACAGGGACTGCCACAGATACGGCTGACAGACGAGAGAAACGTTGATTACTTAAAGAGTGAGGACACATCATCAGTCAGGTGTACCTATTGGTCAGTTGGTGCACAGTACAAGTTTAACTCAGATCTTTTTCCATGGCTGTTTAGGTTGTGGTCGGAAATCAGATGTTAAACAAGATTTAAAACCACATAAAGGTTCAACCAGATTCAGCCTGCCGTGGGAATGTAGTCCGGGCAGTTTGGACTAATGCAACTCCACAGCAGCTGAAAGAACTGAATGAACGTAAACGTATCAGGTCCTCTCAGGTACCTGATGAGATCCAGCTGAGCCAGCTCCTGGTTGGCTTGGAAGATCGGCTTCTTAATGAACAGTTCCCCTAGAATACATCTAGAAAACACAGGAAGAACGTGGGTTGTAAACATCGACCACCATGAAGGTTGGTGGACTAAAGGGCCCCTATTTTACGACAAGGTGAAATGTTGATTAGCCATTACAAAGCCATATTTTAATCTCACCATTAGTGATATCACAAATGGGAGTGTCCAGATGTATGATTGATAGCCGACCAGTTGGTAGGTAATTTTATGTTGATGTTAATACTTGATATATTAATTTATATAATAATTTGTAATTTAAATGGATTACAACAAGGCGTCACATTTCCAATGACCCCACCACCATTATTGTGGTCATCAGAGGTACCGAGTTACAAGCTGATGTGTATTTAGACATGTCATTTATGCAGGAGTTAGTTCCGACGTTAAAAACAGGAGGAGGCATGGGGTGGAGGTGACGGTGCTGTTCTTACCCACAGCTCCACACGTCGATGGCCGGCGTGTAGCGCTCCTCCCCCAGCAGCAGCTCTGGGGGGCGGTACCACAGGGTGATCACCTTGTTGGTGTACGGTCGGCTGAAAGAAACCCAACACACACACACACACGAGGATCGCTTAGAGGAGACCCTGTGGAGCAACTCCCAGGACACACCGAGCATGAGCAGAGTCCTTGAGGACAGGGTCGGTGATACGGTCGCCATGTGGGAGGAGAGTGTAGTTGCTAGGGAGTTCCAATCTCCTACACAGGGGCGTGTGCACATGTGATTAGTCACCCCTTCTAAATGTGGCAGTTGATGAGATTTTTTACTTGTCAATCAAAACGTGTCCAGGGACATCCAATTTGTGTGCTCATAAGATATTCTTCATATTTCAGATGCAATCTTTTTTTATTCCTCAGATAATCAATATCAGTTAATTTTGTGATGTATGCGTTCTGCACACTGCTATGCAAAGGTGCCCTGACGTGCCAGATGGTATGCTACACAGAACAGAACCATCTGTCTATCATGCATCACATAGATCAGGTAGTTTCTCATAGGACCGACCCACTGTGGTTCGGCTACAAGCGTATAACTTGAAGCCCGGCAAGATGGATTCTCGCGTGATCGTGAGCTGGAGAATCCAGCTGCCTCGCAATGTAAATGCAAAAGGTACAGTTTTGTGGTCTGGGGCCCCTTTGGTGTTATTCTCCTGGGTCACTTATGGGTTGGAAGTCCCCATGGAAGAAGAGGTCGTAGGGCGTTTCTACTGCAAGCCCAAGACAACGGGATGGACAGTGATGGAGCAAGACAGCAGGGCAGAGTACTCACCTCTCTTCTGAGTTGTACAGTCGAGCAAGACCGAAATCTGCCAGCTTGATTTGACCCCTGAAAATAGAATTTAAAAAAAAGATCGAGTTAAGATAAATAAATAAGTTTGATAATATAAATGTAAACTGTTGCGGCTAGGGTGGTTCCCAGCCAAAATAGACCACGTTCTAACCCCAATTCTGCATCCTAGAACGAGACGCACTACTTCTCATTTCTCCTAAATGACAAGCATCTAAAAATGTTCTTTAGGTTGTTCTCTGAATAAAAGCTAAATAACGCCATTATTATTATCAGCCTTAATATCAAAGTCAGAGTATTAAAACCCGTACTTTGGTTCTCTGGCGGGGTTTTATCCGGACTCACTTGTTGTTGAGGAGGATGTTGGAGCACTTGATGTCTCGGTGCAGGAAGTTCTTCTTGTGGCAGTAGTCCAGCCCCTCCAGCAGCTGCCTCATGAACGACTTGATGTGGTTCTCGTTGAAGTGGACCAGGCCGGACTCCAGCAGCCCCATCAAGTCATGGTCCATGTACTCAAACACAAGGTAGAATGCGCCTGTGGGGGGGGGGGGTCAGACGTACAGCAAGAGTTGGCCACCGTGCATCAGCAACATACGAAACGAAAGGCAGCACACAAGATGGTCATGTGCAGTGTTTCCAGCGCCTCCACCATTACAGCTCAATGTTCCCCTTTGAAACTGATCATCTACTATTGTCATGAATTGTAATGTAGTGGGCTAGGCTGTAGCTTTATTGATCAGCTACAAATGAACACAATATTGCTCAAACTTAACAAATATTCATATTTTACAGTAATCTTTATTTTGTAGGGATAACAACCATAAATCAAAAATCTTTACGTGTACCCCTGGCTGGCACCCACTGGTCTAGTGAACAGGGTGTACTTCAGAAAGACCTACCTGCTCCTTCGGGACCTTGTCTCAGCATTCAGGATTTCCAGTCAGGCTTTTATACCAAGCAGTGGAGTGCAAATATCCGAGAGTGTGAACACAATAACAGTCAACCCATTGGGGGCACAACCCGATACCTTTGTCATTCTTGAAATCCAGGGCATCCTCCTTGTCCGTGACGATCTCCTTCATGTTGATGATGCTCTTGTGGTTGAGCTGTCTGAGGATCTTGATCTCCCTGATGGCAGTGATGGGGAAGCCCTCCTTCTCGTTGTCCAGCCGAACCTTCTTCAGAGCCACCATCTCAGCTGGAGAACCAGAGGGACGCCAACGTCAAGAAACACTCACACACATACAGGGCACGGGCAGAAATTGTTTGTTTGATAGAAACTAGTCAAAAGGAAATCTGTGCGTTACCTGTGTCCTTGTCTTTAGCTTTGTACACCTGGCCGTACGTGCCCTCCCCCGTGATTCCAATAATCTCAAACTTGTCCACACAGCGTTTGCCCCAGTCGATCTCCGTCTCCTTGATCTCACCAAACCGGGATCCACAGATCCTGGTGTAGGGGGGGATTCAGAAATAAAGACTTAAAACACAACACTTCCTAAACCTCAAGTGGAAAAACCACCGGGTCTGTAAGACCAGTGCTACACCCACTTCTGTGACGCCACGGGGCTAGAAACAGCAACCCTGGGAACGGAAGGCGAGCGTTCTCACGCCAAGCCAAATGACTGCAGCACTTCAGATTTGTGGGTGTAACGTTCTGAAGGCACTCCCAGAGCCTTCAGAACGCTTACCATTTCCGACGCCTCCAGTGCGCTACCCTCCATGACATTCACCTCCCAATCCGGGGTCACCACAACAATGTACCGTCGGTGGAGCAGACTACAATGGGCAGATGTAGTGGAACCATACTTGGGCCTGCGACGCGGGGGCTGGTTCTTCTTCTCGTCGGAGGGGCTGTGGGTGGGGGCAGGAGAGCCGATTCCCGCGGGAAGCTCAGGGGGAAGGGGCAGGTCCGTCAGAAGCTGGCGGGATTTGCGCTCCGGCTTCTTCTTTCCTGAGAGCATGCTGTCTTTCAGGCTGTGAGGTGGGAAGAAGGAAAGAGTGAGAAGGGGAAAAGGACCTAATGAGAAATCAGAATCACATTAAATCCACCCGGTTTACCGGGTAAACACACATTTTGCCAATCAGTCGATTGACTGATTGGAGTTAAGTTACTCTGTAAGGCCGTCCAGGACATCAACCAAAGACCCTGCTTTGTTTGTGTACCTTTCTCCTTTGTCCATGTGCTCGAGAACAGCATGTGGTAGCGGTAGAGACGCCAGTGAAGCGAGGACCGGGACCGCTCCGGCCCGCTCCTTGTCCTTCATCAACCCTGCCGGGGCCTTCCTCTTGTCCTCCTTCCCCTTCCCTTCCCTCTCGCGCTCCTTGGGAGGCTCCGCGCTCCTCTTGGAGGGCCGCTCGGCAGGGGACTGGGGCTGGCTGGACGGGGGGGTCTTGGGCCCCTGCGGAGGCAGCGGCGGCGAGGGCGGTCGGCCTTTCCTGGAGGTGTGGTGGTTGGTTTTGGGGCTGGGTTGGTGAACCACGGCGGAGGACGAGGAGGTGGAGTGGCCTTTGGTGGGGGTGGAGGTGTTGCTGGAAGTCTTGGCCTTGGCGGCCTTGGCCTTCTTCTGCTTGCTGAGCTCCGCCGCCAGGCTGGTCTTGAAAGTGATGGTGCTGGGGGACAGGCTGGAGGGCCGACTGCGGGAGCGAGAGTGGCGGTGGTGGCTGCGGGACCGCGAGTGTCGCGACGAGAAGGGGCTCCTGCTGCGGGACCGTGCCGGGCGCCTGCCGAGATAAGAAGATGAACTTTATTAACCCCAGACGAAAATAGGGGAATACAGAGAAGGGAGTTAGACGGTGCGTTTGCATTAGAGAGCCCGCCATTTAAGGCTGCAGTTCTTCTTTAAACAAAACAATTCTGGATATAAACCCCGTTAGCCGGGGAAGGCTTCCAGGCTGCTAACATACCAAATAATTCCACAAGCCCGGGCAAAAAAGTGATGCTGGCAGCAAATCAATAGTAAACTGTGTTAGGAATGTATATAGGATTTGGCTGAGGGAGGCATTCAGGGCTCTGCTATAAGGATTCGGAAATCGACATCTGCAGGATTGGATGTAGAAATTGCAATGGATTCCATGCATACCTAGTAACATGTTTAGAACTCAGGAATGTGTTGTCTTTTGAACTAGTTCCTATTAGACTCACAAGTTAGTCTCCAAACACTTCGCACAACTAGAGAGTGAGGGCAATCTCCCAGATTTCACTGTTAAAACTGGGTGAAAATAATTATAGTACAAAAAACCTGCCGTGCAAACCTGGGTTGGTCAGGACATCCATTTTCAATGTTTGAAAAATCTGTCTCCGTGTTACAAAGTAATTTGCTATATCTCCAGTTTGTTTCAATACGCAGGAGAATGGGGGGGGGGGGGGGGGGGGGGGGTGGAGCATCATTTCAGATTAGTGTAAATTCCTGTAAAATGTAAGGGGCTGTCAGAGGCCGTTCTCGCCGCAGCTCAAACAACTAATGATGCGTTCACATGGTATCAGGAAATATATATTTTTTTAGTCTATTATTTTATGTAAATTATTCTAGTCTTGTATGAAGCAATAAAATCCAAAATCATTGGCTTCTAGTCCCACGTTTTCTTCTTGTGCGAGGCAGCGACGTAACATCAGGTTGAAAATACCGTGGCGGAGGACGGCAATGCAGTCTATCGTTTCCGATATTTTCTGCGGGCCCTAAATAATATTATTCCACCTGATTCCATGTGTGAGCATAACTTTCATTTAGAAAACCCCATATGTTTGGTAGGCGGCTAGATCTCTGATCGTCTTGTAAAGCGGGACTTACTACAAATTCAGTAACACTGACCTAAAATCACGGAGGAACCATGAAAGAGCCATACATTTAAAGGGGCCCCTATTTTACCCAACTGCTGTTCAACAAGTAGCTTCAAAATATACCCTGTAATAACATCACTAGTGGCAGAGCTCACCCAGATGTATGAAAGATCAACCTACCAGTCTACCAATCAGACATGAATGGACTCGATTCTGAAATGGCTAATCAACATCCAACAGATCTGGTGGTTAAACAGAGGCACGGTACACAAGAGTGCTCACCTGACTTCGGGACTCTGACTCAGTGACTTTCTGTACGGGCTCCGGGACTTCCTGTTGCCGAACTCGCCCTGTTCGTAGGGACTGTGGCGTCCAAAGCTGGGGGACCGCTTCCTCTTGCTGCTCGGATACGAGCTGGGTGACTTGGAGGCACCGTAGCTCTGGTAGAAATCAGAGTCCCGGCTGTAGTACGCAGAGCTGGGTGACAGCCTCTTGTTGCCATACGTGGGGCTCCTCCTGGGGATCGCCTGGTTGTACCCACTAGGGGACTGGTAACCATAGGGATACGACGTACCGTAGGGGCTCTCCGACTTTAAACCTGGGCTCCTCCGATAACTCCTGAGCTCTTCCCGGTCATCCCGGTAAGACTGTGGAGCTTCTCTATACGCAGATGGCGGATCCTTCTCAGATCTGTCAGATCTCGTTGCGCTTTTGTGTCGTTTCAAGTCCCTTTTCTCCGCGGGGACCAATGGCGGCTGGGCTGTCGCTGACTTTTTGCCGTTTCTGTCACCACTCCTGGAAGAGTCTCTGTTTTTAGAGCCACTCAACAAACCCCCACCCCGAACTTTAGAGGAGTCCCGTTCGTGACTCTGTCGCTCCTTTCTTCGGGGCTCCTTCTCCGGCCTAGTCCTATCTGACGGCCCCCTGGCCGCCGGGGCGTCTTTTGCCGTGATCACCGCGACCCTGTCTCGCTGGTGCCTTCGATCAGGGGACGCCGGCCCGTTGTATTCGAAGTCGTTCTCGCTGAGCCGATCGACCGAGAGACGATCAGCATGCGGGTCAAGTTTAGGAGAGGGGCTCCCAGAGAAGCGTTCCGACTGCGAGCTCACGTCATCGTACTCCACTAAAGTCTGGAGCTCGCTCTCCCTCTCGAAAGTGCCTTTCCGTCCGCAGCCGGGCGGTTCTGACGTGCCAACGGGCAATGGGTCCCTGGGCTGTCGGCGTTTCTTCTTCCGAGACGCCGACGAGCGCCTCTTCTCTCGGTGTCTCTCTCGCTCCACACCGCCGCCTCCAGGTTTACTGCGCCTCTCCTGTCGCTTAGCATTTCTCTGTGCAGAGGGGCTTCTCCCCCGACCCTCCCGGAGTACCTCTGTGTTAGGCATTTATTTATAAAAATATAAGATACTCACAGCTTGGGGGGTGTTCTCCGAAGTGTCTCTGTCCACTAAACTCCACAACGCACGTAGCACAACATTTGGCTAGCCGTATAGCAAGCTAGCTGCTAACCTTCCAAATTAACAATTACACAGCCACCCAGCTAGCCAACTGATAGCCTAGCGATAGCATTCCTAAAGTAGCTCACTGGAGGATAGGCGCTGACCCTATGAAGTGATCTACCGATGTTCCATCACACGCTCTACACAGGAACAGCATCGCCACGGTTCACGAATTGTGTTTACCGAGAAGTCAAACACACAACAATACAATCATTGTGGACCTCTGCTTCATGGACAAGCTTTCGGCTAGCCGATTCGGCTAGCTAGCCGCACACTAGCTAGCAATTGTGTCCCAAACTAGACAGTCGCATTCCGCTCCATGTTGCACTCAGGGCCCGTAGAGCTTCCAGATCACACACACGGGCTTCTCACGCCACAACGCGGCACACAGAGACCGTAAAATCCATTCGTTCACGCGGAGTTAAAGTAAATAAAATACATGTTCCCTGTCCACAAACTTCTTCACGTCTCCCATCACACGCTCCCAGTGTGGAACCAGGAAGTAGAGTTGCACGCGAGCTGGCTGCAGGTTGCTTGTGGCAGGTCGCGAGCCAGTTAGCATCCGCTAAGCTAGCCTTTCTTTCCCCTGGCGTGGAGTTCAAGTCCACTCCGGCGAGATACAACACAACAATGCCATTCAAAAGCACATCTGCGTCCGCATTTCCGATCGAGACGGTATTCCTGTTTGGCAGCCACGGCGTCCGACAAAGCGTTTTGGAGCAATTTTAGGTTAAAATGGGTCTGATAAATATGTTAGATTTACAAAAAGAAATCGTAAACTTTGTTCGCAAAGTAGCTAGCGTTTGCTGTTCGCTGCTGTCCCCCCCCCTCCCCGAGAGATTTCAAAGTAGGCCTTGTGCTTTTCTGTCAGCCAATCATTGTCGTGTGCGTAATCCAGATTAGCGGTGACGTCGGCTCCAGAGGAAACCCCATACACTTACACAAAAAATTTCAATTGGAAACTCCGAAAAAGTTTGATGTCGCCACATTTATAAAATATTTAAATAATGTGTATATATATAATAATAAATACATATATATATTTATTATTATGAATGAGTTGTGTGAAATATGCAAATCAAGCGATTGATTTTGACAGTTAGAATGGTCAAATTAAGACTATTAGAATAGAACCGTGTTGAACACATAACAGGAAAACGGTATGCGTGAAGAACCATGAGTAGGGAGGGAGGTAAGTGAGGTAAGACTCATTTATAAAACATTATTAGTTATTTTCACTTTATTTGTTATTTGCAAATAGCTCACAAAATGAATTCAATGTTATTTTTCATTTGTTGCAACACAGAAGGTACATTAGTGGTTGGTTTAAATAAAAACAAGAAAAAATTGAGATGCTCTTGGTTTACATAAAACGATCCAGTTTTAGAAGATGTAAGTCCATCAGGTTAGGTCAAAGGCATCTTAATACATCTGTATACCAAAATAATATAGTCATTGCTCCAACAAATACACAGCGGTAAAGGCTCAACTGAATCTTGCATCGAATGATTGGCTCGTAAACTACGTTTCATCTTTACATGAGGACAAACTGATTAGTCATGTTAAAATACAGAAATGTGAGTTAAGAGGGTAGTAGTAGGAAGCTATCATGTCAAGCAATGTATTTTAACCTGCCCTTTATATAAGCATTAGTGCACCTTTGTTGTACCAACTTTCATACCCGGTTTAGGGTCCTTCTAAATATGAACCATCTGGGAGAGCAGAAATCCAGTAATTACCACATGATTGATGACACTTAATAGACATTCATGTAGCCGAGTGGTGACGAGAAGAATGTCCGGACTTACTGCTCTCTTCCTTTGCCATTCAAATGTTTAATTTTGCATATTATGATAACAGGCGATCTGATAGGTAGGGAAAACCAATTGGTTAATGAAGTGCAGCCCATGAGTTAACATGAGGGATTAGGAGGAGAAAAAGTCTTTGTTTGAGACTCAACTGTCTACTTAAATATCATAAAATCTAATTAAACGTGTCTGTAATAAAATAGAAACCACCAAGACTTGGCCATGTTAAATACACACCGCAGCATCCATTTCACAGAGGGCTGTGGTTACAGAGGAATTACACAGGGGCACCTTTCAAAGTGTAACAGATAGTCTAGCCAACATAACCTTGTGCATAACCTTTAAACTCTGACTAAGCATCCTGCTGACAGAACGGTTTAAACAGAGGTGAGAATGGCCAAAAAGGCAACTACGCACCTGGATAAGCAAAGCCTTAAAATTACATTTATTTAAATGCCTTTAAACCCCTTAAAATTATTACACATTTAAAACAAGCCTTATTTAAATGCCTGGTTAGGTAATGGAACCACTTTCACCTCTAAGCATCACTTTCTTTCACCAGAATTTAGGAATAACAAAATCTGGGTTTCATATAAAATGGTAAGATGCATTGGTATGCCTTTCCATAAAAAATTTATCACAATGCGACTCACTAATGATAGTGGAAAAGTGGTTTCTTCTTGTTTCGTGACAGGAGAGATAGCACTTAACTCATAGGACATGTTAATTTGACAGGGCCTGTAATCTTTGCTGCACTTCCTATTTACTGTGAAATATAATTAGGAAAACGTCTGCTAAAGGAAATAAAATGAGGCGTTGGGTTGTTAGTAATGACGACTCAGTGCAAGGGGGGGGGGAAATAGATATTTTTCGACATTGTTTTGTCAATTTAATATTCCCACTCAGACTTGTGAACAACTCAGTGTTAGTGTTTGGTGTTTTCGTCAGAGCACCTTCAGGATGTAAACAAAAATGCCATGAAATCTTCTCAACCAGGTGAGGTAAAAACTGAAATGTTAGAATTAAATATGTCACAATTCATCTTAGACTTCAAACCTTATGCGTAAAAGAGGGGGCGACTCCCCTCCACAGGAATAAACATTAGTAGTGTGCTTACGTTCAACTGGGATTCATTCAACACAAAATAAAAGTGAATGTATTTAATGTTAATGTGTATATCCATAACACATGACAATAAACTTGATATCTAAAAAAATAGGAATGGCATTTCAACACCACAGGTAGCTTAAAGGACTCACTGCTTCTTTCCTTTTTAAAATGCATCAGTGCAATGTCGGCTTGAATAGGTCACACTCAAAAAGTTAACTCTGGCTTTACGTCACACGACTCTAGCTACTTAAAACACACAGAAGGCCTTACCGAGAAAATAAGCCGACGTACGAACGTCCCCCTACAGCAAACTCTAGCAACAACTAAACCCCCCCCTAACTTCACCCTTGTCTCAAGACACGTTCTTAACGACACAGACAAACCAAATTCTTCGATCAAACGATCAAAGAACATTTTGAAATAACCCTTTCTCTCTTTTCTCGGGCAGTAGCTCGGTGCTAAATGAAAACCCCATCGGAGCACGAGTGTAAGAGACAGTCAGAGAGAGCAGAACGACCGAGATTGAAAGAGTGAAACAGAGAGATGGACAGAGAAAGAGTAAGGGAGAGAAAGACAAGGACGACAAGGATCATTTGGAGTGTGAGCACATTAAAAAGGAAGTGAGCGTTGAATGGAGGGCCGTGGCCGAGACCCCCTGAGGTCCGGGGAACGAGGAAATTGCGGTCAGGTGCGGGCACAAAGTAAATGCAAAAGTCTGAGACATGTATATGCGTGTGTGTATACACACACACACACACACACACACACACACACATACATACATACATACACACACAAACAAGCAGTCAGGGCTGCTCTCGTTTGCCACTATAAAATACAGCATCTCTCTCGAATCCTCTTGGCCAAACTTTTGCTTTTTTTCTTCCCATTCTTCTCCTTGCTGTCCTCCATCTTCCTGGCTCGGATCTCCCTCATCAGGTCAAAGAAAACCTGCAAAACAAACATTCATTAAAATGTCATTAAATACCTGAAAACATTTCCGACATCCTCCTTCCTATTGCTCGTTCACTGCTCGAGGAAACGAGCAGTAGCAGTTCGTGGTCAAGCAGGAGGAAAAGAGTGGTGGGGAAACGAGACAGCTGAGCTGTTTCAGCGCCATTAAAAGGAAACGTCGACTGTTTAGGATCTGGGCCAATCATAACCGTAAGGCTTGTTTTAAAAGGTGTATGTCTAATGACTAATTTGGGAAACTTCCAAAGCACTTCCTGTGTAGGACGTATCAATGGATCCTCTGTCCCAAGCTGCTTGAGGCTGTTTGCTTTAGGCTTTAGCTTTCTACGTAATGGGAAAGTGGATACAATGGTCATCGAGGAGAAGATGTTTAGGAAGTGAGGGAAAGTAGAATTATACAGAACCGACAATTGGAATGCAGCCAGGGACTACTGTATTTTCTTCCTGTGAGTAAAATGTCCCGACTTGTTTCAACCCCCTCCATCAATTGAGTTAATGTGATATGGTGCTTTAAATGCACAGGAATGTCGCTAGTGTGTCATTTTCAAACCAAGGACTTGATCAACGCAGGTAGATATGGTGTACGCTCACACTCTTCAGCGAGTTTTAAAGAGCTAGAGAGATTACTAAGGATTGTTTAATCAAGACCGGTTTGGCCGCCTGGATATTCAGGTCACCTGTGCCAAAGACCATCTTTGGAGTAGACTGCTGACGATATGAGTTTATCACAGAACTAAAACCACATGGCGGTAGCCTAGAAAATCAAGTTGTGCACAATCGTTTTTTTTTTAGTCCCGTGATCGGCTTCCGCAATCGCCAAATTTCAAGTTGATGGGTTGGGGTTCTTACCTTGTCGACGTTGGCACGGGTTTTGGCGGACGTCTCCACGTAGCAGACGCCCCACTGCTCGGCACGGGCCTTGGCCTCTTCGGCACTGACCTGCCGCCGGTCCTCCAGGTCAGACTTGTTCCCCACCAGCAGGAAGGGAACGTTCTCGTCCTCCTTCACACGTAGGATCTGCTCCCTGAGGCAGGACACAGGGGAACCGTGGTTAGTTTCATAAAGGACTAACCTCCACACCATCGTATCTTGTATGAATAGTATTCTGTGCGAATGTAAATCAAATACACAAGGAAGAAATACAGGTCAATAAAGACACTAAATACCCCCATAAAATGTATACAACTCTATGTTTGTGGCTAGAAATGATACTAAGGTACTGGATTTCAATCCCTGACGTCGATGGTCTAACCTGGCATCATTGAGCAAGGCACCCTAACCACAACCTGCTTATCAATGACATGCATCTGAATTCACTCTATGCCACTTTGGATATGGGGTCTCTTAAAGATACAGTGGTGGATTATTCCTGCGATTTGTTTACATAAAAATTGTGGTTTGAATCAACCGAAACAACAGTTTCTACACAATGTCACATATGATTGATTCTTCTACCTCAAGTCACAGGAGATAGTAGCTAGTTGTTTCGCTTTGTTTACATCAGTGTTTATGTCTGGGCTTGTGCAAGCGCCCTTCCAAAGCAGTCGCCATTCAAAGGGTGAGGTAAAAAACACCTGTAAAGTGAACGGTGAAGAAGACTGGCTTCCAATATATACAGCCGGCAATGCAATGTACTCGCACATGAATATCCATCGCATGCACGTGCAGAGGAAAAAAGGGTGGACAAAATTGGGGAACAGCGCCACAACAAACAGCGGTCTAAAAATCTGCTAGCGTACCTTTAAACGTCTAAATATATTGAATCAAGACTCTTTTATTCAAAAGTAACTTAGTTTATTAAGGGAGCAGGTAGGGTTACGGCATCTTGCTACAGAATACCTACAGGTTAGGCAGCGGACTGAACCCAAGACCTTTCTGCTGTTTGTCAAACACCCTTGCCACGATACTATCCTACACTATACCCAAGACACAGCACCCGCCTTCTTACAGCCTGTTCTGGGAGCTTTTAAAGCACATATGAGATTGTAAAGTGAAAAATGCAGTGCCCACATGACTATGGTCACATGACTGGGATCTCAATCACCTGAAGTCCACGGTGGCGGCGAACGACTCAAGCTCGGTGATGGAGAAGACGCAGAGGAAGCCCTCACCGCTGCGGAAGTAGTTGTCCCTGATGGCGGCATAGTCCTCCTGGCCCGCCGTGTCCAGGATGTCTATCTGGACCTCCTCGCCGTCCAGAACCACCTTCTTCCTGTAGCTGTCTGCCTTGGTGGGCTCGTAGTCCTCCACAAACTGGGAGCCCACATTAAAACTGTTAGGTATGCGGTGGGCTCATAACCATGAATATCTTGGTTTACTTTTTGGTGGACGCCTTCATCTTAAGAATTTCGCTTTCCTCCAAAGTTCCTCTTAAGTATGTATTTTGTAGTATGTCATTTTTATTTAAATCAACCTCTAAAATGTATCTATATGATGCCGATATCTGATATATTGATACATTTTAAACACATTTGATTTATTCTAGTTGTTGTTTTATATCCCTGGTTAAGCACTTTGTATTGCAGGGATAATGCACACAATATACACATATAAATAAAGTTTGATTGATTGATTGAAGTGTTCTACAATAACCATTTACAATTCTTAGCTTGGATGACATGCTCTTTGTTAGTTGTGCTGGACATCACCACGTTATACTCTGACTGTTGATTGAAACAACAATTGACTGTCAGGTTTTTATGACGACGACACTAAGTCTGATGATCGGGGCCCCTTCTTATATTATGTTGGCATCGCTGATAGATCAACTACATATCCCTGCCGGATTTCATTGTCGACCATTGGAATACTTAGTTAGAAGACATCCCAACCATGATCTGACGGTTCTGGGTGTATATCTTTAATGCCATACCGGTAAGAACTAGTGACATCACAAAAAAGGTTTTTGAGCTATCAAGGTCAAAAGTTTCATGTCCCAAAAGTGAATCTGACACAGCAATCCAAAAAGGAAAATGTAACATGTGCGTTGCCACAGAGATATAAAGTGTGTGTGTGTGTGTGTGTGTGTGTGTGTGTGTGTGTGTGTGTGTGTGTGTGTGTGTGTGTGTGTGTGTGTGTGTGTGTGTGTGTGTGTGTGTGTGTGTGTGTGTGTGTGTGTGTGTACCTCGTCATACATGAACTGGAGGGTGAGGGCGGACTTCCCCACCCCACCGCTCCCCACCATGATCACTTTGTGGAGGGCCAGGGAGTTCTGGCCCTTGGGCTTCGCGGTGGCCATGGTTCTGCTCACCAAGCGCTTGGCAGCAGGGGCAAGGATGTGAGGTCAAGCCGGGACAGGAAGTGTGGAGGTCAACTGAGAGAGTGAGCCAGCGAGATTCAACCAGATTCTCTAGCTGCAATGAGGTGGAGTTGCAATTCCTGGAGAGAGGGGAAGAGGAAACTACACGTTAGATCTTGTTATCTGGGTTTAATTTAGCTATGCATTTTTCATTACATTTTAGATCTTTGTTTTATTGTGGGGTATAGCAAGTACTATATCAAGTTGTATTATTATTTATTTTATTCAGCAGCTGTAACTATGCATAATGCATCAAGGGGGCATTTTCTACATCAAAAAAGTCCAGAGAGAATGTCATTGTTAACACATTCACAGTGATGTCTATACAGCTTTCTCAATTGTATTTACAACTAGGGTTGATGGAGGGCTTTCGTCAAACAGCAGTTGGGGGATTTTTCTTCATGACTTCAAGACTTTCCCTTCCACTGGGAAGGTATCAAGTAGTTTCACTATGAACCAAATTAGATCACAAAACCGAGAAAACCCCAAAACAAATTTGACTTAGAATATTGACGTAAACGTCTGTTTACGTTCAGTTAAACAGAATTGTTACAGATCGGTCATAACGATAGAAAATCTCCTTAAATTATTTTTACTAAGATGATAAGATGTGGGCTACTTTATTAATTGCAGACCAGTCACAGTAGAAAGTATAACAGGAATTTTAAAAAGACCCACATTTAAATGTAAATGACACAAAAACAATGAATGTAAACATTACAAACAGTTAAGGTAGACATTACAGTACAGCTGCATTATTGAACTATACATTATTGACCATTCTAGATAAGTGGCTAAATTGTCCGGTAGGACCTTGGCTGCATTATTGAACGTATACAGTATTGACCATTACACAAGTGTCCAGTATATGCTATATCATTGGAACTATACATTATTGACATTATTACATGGTACAACCAAGGGTGAGGAATACAGGTTTCTACTACAAACTAGCATGGCGTCAGGTGCTTTTCCATCAAATAGGACTAAATGCAAATGTAAAGTTACACACCCTTATTACTCACGACTGCCTGTAAAATCCAATGCATTATTCGCCCAACACAACATGTCGCCAAGTTAATTGCGTCCAGGAAGCGGATAGGCGTTGTCTTTGGTGGTCGCTAAAGTACTAACCTGTACAACATGTGTCAATTAACAGGTTAAAAACAAGTATTGCTGGTGAAATGTATTAGTATGTTGGGCACACCGTCACCTACACCCCGAACTAAAACGCTTGGCTGGGTTAGCTCGCTTCAATGTCTCAGTAACTAGTTAAACCGATGGCTGGATCAGCGGTTACACAGAAATAACACATTACTAACCCAAGTTAACTAGTTAATCAGATAAGCCTCGATAATAAGGACTAGTTAATTCTATGAGGTTATAGGTAAGCGGCTGGCCACAAAGCTAATTTAGCGGGGAGGGGGACACAATGGCATGTCATCATAACGGACAATTATTAAAACAGCAGGATACCTATAGTCTGCAGCTTGGTCGATCGTGTCATGAAAATCAACCGGTCTGTCAAGTGTATATGCTACCTAGCTACTTAGCTCCGGAGCCGGAATAGCTAACGATCACAGGCAACTCCGCTTTCCCATCGCCGCTCTCTGCTATCCCCACGAGACCTGAACATGGCATGATGATGCGTTCTTGTCCTGTGGGAAATATTTCCCATATAGCTGGATAATTACAGACCTTTCAGAAAAAGATTCCAACTGCCTTCTTCTAATTACAATTTGAATGTTGGTTTGGACGTTATGTACAATTCGGAAGGGTAAAGTAATACAGTAATTCCCATATGGCGTGAACACAGCTTAACCCCAAAACGATGGATTGACAGCGGATCGGATAAGACCGCCCTGTCATTCACGCCAAAGACCCCCGGTTCTAGTAAAACAAAAACCCGCTAAAGGTGAATCGAACTAGGCTTACCTTAGCACTGCCTCCAGACGTGAAGGCTGGGCTATAGTGGTTACGTGGGGGGTGGGGGGGGAAAGACTTAAGTTGGTTGCTTGTTAGCTCATGACTAGCCTCCGATGTAACTCCCGAGACAGGTCCCTAGCAGACTGCATGTCCTAGGGTTGGCTCAGTCTGACGGAGCAGACAACGCCCGCCCACCGGGGACAGAACGAAAAACCACGGTTGAAACCAAGGCTACTTCTTGTGTCGTTTCTGTGTTATTGTTGGCACGGTGTTTTCTTTAGGTAAGGTGTGGGATTTGTATGTAACATGATTGTTGTTAAACGGGGGTTTGGGTTTCATTTTTCAGAAAGACAGTTGATCGATCGCCGGCAGGTGATTGATTATTAATTGGCTCATTAGCGTAGACTCATCCCTCGTGCTGCATGTAGATTAGTAAATAATTGTCGTAGGCCTCGATTTCCCCCGATATGTCTACGTTTAAAGTAAATGGTAATAAAACATTCAGATTACCTCTTCAATCCAGTTAGAGGTTGTTTTGTTGCCTTTTGATTTGTATTCGATTTATGCCATTAAAAGTAGCCAGTCCGTCGCAACAGTCAGTCAACGAAAAGCATAATTCATTTATTTTATCGTTTGTGAGTCAGAGATGAATAACCGAACCATAATCCCTGACCTGCACGTCAAATTTGGAGAGAAGACCTGGAACGAGACCTTCCAGCTTGTCCGCAGATGCATGGTAAACCCCAGAAACATGTTGGGATTTAACAAACAAACAAAATAAACTTTTGACAATATTTCTTTCTACCCGATTGATAAAGCAACAAGATATCTGTTTTGGCAATTTCTCTATAGGCTATAATGAGGGATTCTATAATAAGTAACAATACTACTAATAATAATACAAACGAATACAAGGTTCCTACGGATTTCCTAGGACCCCTAATGATGAGTAATTTCTTAACTGCTGGAAATTGGAACTGTGAGGGAAAACGCATTTTAGTGAAGTGGCATCACCACATGATAACCATAACCCTGCTTTGTTGTTCTGCCCTCTATCATTACATCAACAGTACACCATTTATTTCCAAGTGATTTCCACATTACATCATCATATTACAACCATGTCTTAATATACACGCCCATACTCTTCACTGAAGGGTTTTGTCATCTGTTTTGAAATGTGATGAATGAGGGAAGAAAAGTATCCAGGCGACAGAATCATTAAGATGACAATGTCAATGTTGTGGTGATCCTGGAAACATTTATCTTGTTTCTGGGTAATAAACACGCTGGGTCCGTTTGACCGTCAACTTCTCTTCGGAGATCGTTTGTCATTAACCGCTGCACCTTTTACAGGATGAAGAGCAGGAAATTGAAACCGGTTTGCATCGCCAGAGCAGATTACTCATACCGGCTTCATACAGTGTTGTTTATTGGTACCAAATGTTGGATACCACAAACTGTTGTGAAAGATAGGGCCTTGTTCAACTGATTTTATGTGTGTTGTGTGTATGGTTAAACTTAAAATACCCAGGGTTATTGCTGGCTCATTGAAGATATTCAAGTGTTACCAGACCTCTACTTATAATTAAGTAGATATGGGCCCAAACACGTTAAAAGTGATGCCTCTAGCTCGCCATCATGTTGTTTTGAAGCAAAGCTAAGCAGTGCATAACCCCTAGTTGTGGTATGCTGTGCTGAGCTGTCTATTATAGCGCTGACACAGAGGCGTTGGCCTGCTAATCGGGGTGTGTTGATTCTGATTCATCGTGGAATCGGCAGGTGCTCTATGTCAGTGGTGGACTCAGGTTATTTTCAGGGAATGGGCACACAGAGAAGTGACCGTCAAATAATAATTATTTGGACAACAAGAAAATTGGAGGCTTTCTAATGGTTTTGTTCATTCTACACTGAGTTCATTCATATGAGCTGGTAAGAAAAGTGGTGTTTGGTAAAACTGCACATCATGATTGACAAGTCAGAGCCAATGGAAATAGAGCGGCATGAGAGAGTAGGGTAGGTGGGGTAGCTATTGGACCTGCTCTATTTGATCTCGCACAGGAAGGGAACACAAGTTGGTGACCTTAACGATTGGGAAGACAACACTGTTGTATTGTTTCTCTCAGATGGTTGAAACTTGATGGACTTGGAACCTCTCAAGCCAGTTGTAATGGTTAAGCCTTTGCCTTTTTAATTATAGTGCTGTGTAAAATGTAGTCATTTATTCTTAGTAGGCCAGGTGTTTACAGAATCCAGCCCCCTGTGATTTTAACAGCAAACCCTGTCGTGGGGTGCAAAAGAGCCAAATGTTGAATATTTGTCTTTGCTTGGATGTCAATTTAGATTAGCTGATTATGCCTTGATGAGTAGGAGGAGCATGGAAAATATTACATCTTTGTTCTGTTTTTTTTTCAGGACAAAGCGAGAGACAAGACTAAACCTTGTGAGCCTTTGGTTCGATGTCTTGAGAGACTCCAAGCTCTCAATGGTAAGACAACGAAAGATACACTTAATCTGGATGAAGGACGCATAAAAAAAAGAGGTATCATGGAGTGTGTATTGATGGATCTGTGCTGATTGTCAGTTTTAACTCATAACACACCGACAGAAATACCTGACCTAACACTTTTTTCTACTATACCATCATACTCAACCTTGTGTGTTTCAGTGTTCTCACTCAATGCCATGATGTCCCATCTTGAGAAGATAGCCCAACAACGAGGGTAAACGCCAGAAACTCGTTCCAACTTCTTTCTGCTTTCCGCTCTTCTGTTGATATTGGGGATACTTCTAAATAAATTTAGACGTATCAAAAATGTATTGATATCACAGCAAAAAGAGTCAGCATTATGGAGTTGGTAGACTCACCCGCCATCTTCGATGTGTTGTAAACAAAACACTGTGACTCCTGCTGTATACTTTTTGTGTCACGTCCTGCCTCCTACAAGCTCTACCCAGGCGCCATCCCTTGCCTAAAGCATATGGAATATCTCCAACATGTGTGAAAGGCCTACTAGTGTTTTCGCATGTAATGCACCAGAATAATACAACCAACCGCCAAATACGAGACAGTGACAACGTTTCTGGCTCTTACAAATGCCATTTATTAATAATAACCATTTTAATTTCCACCTGGGTTTTTCAGGATGGGGTTTCACTTCTCTGAGGCGACATGCTACCTGACGGCAGACCTGTTCTACCTGGAGGTGGCGTTGTCCCTCCAGGGAGGGGTTCAGGACGTCAAGGTGGCCCCCCATGGACAGCCTCCCATGGTGAAAACTACATGTCATGATCAGACCAATGTTAGCTTGTGTAAACCCAAATTGTTAATTTGATTGGTTAATTGGTATGAGACCTTGGAAATCCTGAGGCAATGATTTGGTTGGCTGATTGATGATAAAATTTAGAATCAAATAATTTCCTAATGATTATTAATTAATTCAATTTGTTTTCCCTTCAGTCCAGTGAATCCCTGCTGGTGCTCTTGAGGTACCAGTATAAATTTGCTTTATTTGTAAAATTAAAAAAAGGCCATTAAAGATACCTGTGTTGTGTATCGTAAATGTATTTAAATATTGTAATGCAGTTTTCCGTTCGTTTTGACTAGGCCAAGATTTGGTTTGTTAGGTAACTCTGGATTTTCTTTCACGAGCCATAACTTTAAGTCACAATAAACAGCCAACCTGGTTGTCACACAGGTCAAAGAACTTTGTGGCATTTTCCAAGAAGTTGGAGGGCTTCGCTGCTCTCTACAACATACCTGGGAATGACAGGTGAGTCTCGACCTATGGTCCTGGTCAAGGTCCTACACAGTTTACCCATTTAACTTGTTTTCTGTTGTTTCCAGTGAAGTCAAAATAAAGTTGTTCACGTCACTACAGTACCTGGGAAGAGATCTGCAGAAAATTTCTCGGTTACCAAGGTCAGTGTGGGGATACTTAGGCATTTTAGGCAACATAGCATACTTGGCACTTGTACGCTACTTGTCATGCTAGTGTACATAACATGTTACGTTACTAAGCAGAGTTTCACTAAGGAGTGGCATCGACACTCGCAGAGGAATACATTGTAAAATAAATACTGTATATTATCGTATTTCCCCGTCAGATCTATCAAGGATTATAACACCCGAGTGGACACGATACTCAACGGCAGGACAGGGTATCTAACTGAAGGAAAGGAAGGTGCGTGTGGACATCAGTTATTCACCCTTGAAAGTTATTGTTAACTAAGTTATTACTAAATAAACATCCGAAAATGCGGTTCTTTCAGATTGCCCGCTGACCATCCAGTTCTACGTCAGTCCCTCTGATGTGCTCAAAGCTTCAAGTTCAAGTAAGGTGTGTGTGTGTGTGTGTGTGTGTGTGTGTGTGTGTGTGTGTGTGTGTGTGTGTGTGTGCACGGCTAACCGCGCGCATTCTGCCCGTGCCTTGTAGCGCATGACCGGAGTCTTCCACAAGGCTAGGCAGACCTGTTGCTAAAGCTAGCGAGCTAGTCATGAGGTGATTTAGAGGTGATCTATCTTACTCTGGCTGGTTTCTCAAAATTGCCTACCCTACTTTTAACTGGTTGCTGTTGTTTATTGCATGTCTTTGAGCACCCCATGAAAGACAATTTCCTGTCACTGACCATGGACAATAACGTTTTGTTTTATGTTGTTTGTCCAGATGTTTGGGACATGGAGGAGGTAGGCCAGGTGGGCCAGGTGATGGTAGGTCTCAGTGATGTGGTCCATGGTCTGCAGATGTCTTCCCTGCTTCCAGTCCCCCCACAGCTCGATACACTGGGGTAACAAGTCTCTACTACTACTAATGTAAAGTAATGTCATTACCATCATAATACCATAGCAAAACCATTGTAACACTTACTCTTAAAGGTGCAGTGTATATCATTGAGTGGCATCTATGGGAATTCAGTTGGTTGCAATCTGCAACCTCACTGCTAGATGCAGCTAAATCCTACGCACTGCACCTTTTAAATTTTTTTAAATCTCAAGGGACTAAGCTGGTAAAATAAAGGTACAATTAATACTATAGTAATGGTCAGGACATGTCATTTCCATAATAATATCATCTTAATAGTAATGCCTTATCTGAGGAAACTGTATTGTGAGATAGAGATAGGTATTTATCTCACTATAGATAGATAGATAGATAGATAGATAGATAGATAGATAGATAGATAGATGGGGGAGTGGGTAGGATAGTGTGGTGGCTATGGTGTTGACTCCCAGCCAAAAGCTACTGGATTTGATCCCCAATATCTGCAGCCTAACCTGTAGTCACCCTACCGCAAGAGGCTCCCTAACCCCTACATGCTCCATAATGACATGTCTCTGTACTGTCCAACCCCTATCTACTCCTTAAAGACCTGTCTCTGTACTGTATAACCCCTATCTACTCCTTAATGACCTGTCTCTGTACTGTATAACCCCTATCTACTCCTTAATGACCTGTCTAGGTATTGTCTTACCACTATCTACTCCTTAAATACCTGTCTCTGTACTGTATAACACCTTCACTTTGGATAAAAGCTTCTGCTAAATGACTACATTATTAATAATGTTATCACATTGCTTACCCTACAGTGTATGTAATGCTACATAAACTACTCGTTGTTTTGATAATATTATTGTTGTTCTTATGTATTTTGGCAGTAATCCAGTGTTTAGGCCATTGAGTGAAACACCCAGCGAGAGTTTCCTAGCATGCTTTGTGCTTAGGTTACACCCACCCCTGCCAATGTTCTCCTCCTTTCTGACCAAGATTGGCCAAATTACAGGTCTGGTTGATACTGTCCATTAACGGTAGTTCTGTATGTTTACATTTCAAATTATATCTTGGTACTTATTACTTAATTACCCACTTCTTAACTTATTTATTAATTTTGTATGATTCATAACCACAGATTTTAGTCTGCAACACAGGGTTTTATAAGTCTTACATCAGTCTAAATCTCAGTTGACCCTTTTTTACTTTTGTTTCATGCATTTGTTTTGTTTTACCTTTATAGATGTGGCAATACCAGATGTCGACCTACAGTGGGCGCCATTTCATACAATTCTGATGAAAATTTTTAGCGACTCCAGTAGTGATGACGAGGCGTTGGACCAAGCAGACCGAGAATTTAAAGTGGTACCTCGACACTCACCTGCTATGACCTTAAAGAAAGAATCTCTTAAATTACTATTATTTTTCCATTCTTGTTGGAGATTGGAAACTGCCAACTCCATAGGAGTGGCAGTTATAAGGTAGCAGTTTTACCTGCTACCTTATAACTCCTTAAAACTGCTTTAGTGCACAGTCTGTATTGAATAACTACAAATGTACTCCTGTTTAGCCTAATCAAAGCATTCAGTTGTCCAAAGCCTCTCTTTCTCTCTTTCTCTCTGCCTCACAGTCTCTTCCAGGTGACCTCCAGCACCACTACGTGTTCCCAGCCGGTGCGTGGGAGCTGCCCGCCCTGAGAGGCACCGTGGTGGCCAGCCTTCCCTTCTCACACCCCGGCCACATCCCCGGCCTGCTGGAGGTCCTTCGCCACCAGTGTGCCGTCAACACCCTGCTGGCCAGCTGCGTCGCCCCCCAGACGGCTGGTCCACGTAAGGGGGCCATGCTAAGCTGACTGAGGGTGGGGACAGAGAGGGTCTGAGCTCTTTGTGCCATGGTAAAGGACGGACAGTTGTGTTGGTGGTGACGTCATCACACATGATGATGATGGTACTGCAAAACATCATTATTTCCCCCATGAGTTGGTCACAATTTCCTTGTGAGACAATTTCCAGAGTGACCGAAGCAATCAGTTTAGCAGGTGACCCCCGTTTATCTGTGTTTAAAGGAATGATTTGTGCCATGTCAATACTGCTGTTATTTATCCTAAACGTACAGGAGGCTCAGAAGAGGACCTGGTGTTTGAGATTCTCATGCAGTCGGAAACCAGCCTGGCCGTGACCTTCCAGAGACCGGACGTTGACTCTCTCGCTATCTGTGAGTGTTTTGATAGCCTCTGTGCCATTACAGACAGGACAGGAAAGGGGGACATCCAAGGGGCTTGAAAGAGAGAGGGAGTGACATGTAGCATAGGACCACAGGTTGGGGAGGGAACCCGGGTCAATGCAAGGCATATTGTGGTTAATCAGTGGATTTATCCAAGGAGGAGGCAACCAGCAATGGAGTGGTGTCTGTTTGACCAGTGGGCCCCAAACGACAGTTGGGTAGGGGCCTCAAGGTTGGCATCATACATATGCATTATCGAGACTACTTGTACTCAATGTTAATTGTGTCTTCTGACATGGAGGGGGTTATGGGTTCCCAGTACCAGGGTGCCCACAGACTCTGGACCTCATCTATGAATTCACTCCAGTCCATGGCAGTTGGCGGGGAAGGGGGGGGGGGGGGGGGGGGGGGGGGGAATTCACCTTAGAGATTCTGGAAGGTTCTTTGTGTGTCTGCAGTGGTGGTGGAGGTCCCGCACTCTGGTGAGCTGAGCTGTAGTCTGTTCACCGCCGGGACCAGAGAGGTCTCCCTGGAAGAATACACCTGCAGGGTTATCAACAGGTATGATGCGTGTAGTTCTCCATATCAAGATGCCTGAGATATCCTGTGACGAGGACAGGGTCTAGTGGTTAGAGGGTCAAGATGCCCTAACCCCTCCCTGCTCCTTAATGACATGTATATTCAGATTCATTGCAAGTCGCTTGGGATAACAGCATCTGCTAATTGATTCAATAGTTAATGGTAAATGGACGTAACTATTTACTTACTAAATAGTGAATACACTAACTATTCAAATAAAACATATTTGAATAACCTGAGTCATTGTGCGGGGATGATGCCGAGACTACAGACACCTCACTACTCGCATGAGCACATATGCACGCACGTACACACACACACACACACACACACACGTCCACACGCACGTCCATGTCCACTACCAAACCCTAGCGTTGCGTGTGCAGGTGTATGTCCATCCCAGTGACCATGAGGGCGCTCTGTGCTAAGCTGGAGAAGATCTCCTCCTCCTCATCGGTTCCTCCTCCCCTGGACCTTCTCCACGCCCAGACTGGAGGTGACGGTGTCACTTCCTGTCTCATCCCATCCACCTCTGAGATCCTCCTCACCTCTCATCCTGACAACCCCCTCCCCGCTTTCTTGCCGCCGAACAACGATGCCCACAATGCACTGGGACCAGAGGATGACCACGCAGGGTACGGGTCAGACTATTTCATGGGTGCGACCTCCACGCCGAAGCAGGTCGCTGAAGTTCCTATGACCACGTCGCCCTGTGCTGCGGGTGATGCTGCCGTGGGCGCGTACTCCCATTGGATGAACACTAACCGCCAAATAGAAGAGCTCATGTAACATAGCGTGGTGTCTGAAAGATGTGGTGCTGCGTTGGCTACCTAGGCACTCATTAAGAATGCAAATCTATATGAATATGCATCTTTAAGTTGACCTATATTGAGGCAAACCGTGCATTTTTTGCATAATGGACCACGATAGTTCCAATCTACTTTTGGCATCACAAATTGTAGAGCTATTTTGATTCTTGGTTGATGGACTTTTTGTTTGTGTTTTTGCTATTGTTTAAATAAAATAAAATAGATGTGGCAAGTTTATTCTGTCATGATTAATTCACTTCTTTTTTTTAAGTCACGGATCGATATATTGCGCAAATACAGGACGCAGGAGTGGACATTCTAGGCGTGCATTCCACTGAGGAAAACGAGCTGTAAACTGCCACGAGGCTTGGCATCTGACCTCAATCAGACAGCCAAGAGAGTTTGAATGTTTTTGGTTCAATGCTTTCCAAGAGAAAGCCCAATTAAAAAGTAAATAAAGAATACTATGACCACAATGATTAGGGTGTTGAATGATCAAATTTTAGAGCACATTTAACTTTGTGGTAAGAAAAACCTTAGCATGAGAAAAAAACTTTTCATATGGAGTAGGTCTACCAAGTTGGTTATTTGGTTTGTGTGTTTTTGCCCTTATACGCATCGGTCCACATTTAAATAAGGGAACTTTTAATTGATCTTGTATTGGTTGCGGGGGGGGGGGTCATTCTTTTTGACAGAATGAAATGTCAACACTGTCCAACTGTTAAACGTTTATTCCACCACACAATGCTTTTATGTTGTTCGCAGTGATTTAGTCCTTCTACTTCACCGGTGGTTGTGGAGTTTGGACGTTTTGCATGTGCGCACTTCAACGTACCCGTTTCCCCGACCCTGGTCTGCGGTCTCTTTAAATCCAAATCCTCCGGACAAACGCTGTGCGTGTTGCAGACGCTTCCTTGGCAGCTCTCACTGCGAGCGCTCAGCCTGAGCCACAGCTGCTTGCCATTTACGGCGGCTGAAAAAGTTTTCTGAAAGACACGCGAATCTGGCTACAGCCGAACAATGCGGCCCCGAGGATGTACAGAGTGGGTAAACCTCCGTCGCTTCGAGTCGGAGGAGTGTGGATGTTAAGTTTGCGTAATGTTCGGCCGTTCTGCGATGCAACATCTGGATTAACTATCGGGGAGTCGGCGGCCCAGGAACAGTAGCCTGCTCCGTGCACGTCTCGTCCGTTTCCTTTCCGAAAACAATTGCCCACTGTGGATTTTGACTCGTTTTTAATAGATTATGTATTCTTTAAAATGGGTGCCAACAATGGAAAACAGTATGGAAGCGAAGGTACGTGATCTGTCACCTCCACATCTGGCGTTTCTTTCCTTTTGATTTACCCTGTTTTGAGTGGGCATGTCTGGCATGATAACCTTAAGGCTTTTTGAGCGTGGTAATATCGCAATGTAATATCGCATGTAATATGTAATATGTAATATCGCAATATCGCAAACTTTGTCGTTGTAGCAAGATTGGGGATGGTTTCTATTTTCAAATCTGAAATACATTTCTTAATTTGATTCCGTTAGCTTTCCATTGCGCAATATTCATTTCCCGCTATAACTCAACTAAATACTGGCAGATTATTCGAATCGTACTCCACGAAAGCATTCATTCATTCAAACATTACATATTTGAACACGCGAAGCCTCCTAAAGCTGATGAAAGTTAAGCGCACAGTGAGGTTTGGACCCACGTCTGAACAAAGATCCTGCGAGTCCAGCGTCTGTTCACCTACAGCCAGTCGTGCTTTCAATAGCTCCTTTGTTTCTCACCAAAAAGAAAACAGGCCATTATTATAACGCCAAATTGCATTGTAAACATGACAGAGCAGTCCCTGTATCATAAGGGCTCCAGGTATGTTTTATTTGGGATCATTTTATCACGGTCAGGAAAGGTAGCCTTTTTTTCTTTTTACCAATTAGTCAGTCTCCAAAGGCTATAATAACCTTCAATAAACATAAACTGTTTCTTACTTGTGATTTAAAGTTGATAGCGAAGCTTCTAGTCTGCTTTTACATACTCCCCGAAAAGGCCATGAAACTCCTGCAGACTCCTGAAGACAAATTAATCATAAGCAATCATAAGCCAATTTGTGAATATTTCATATTCTGGGCTGTTGACAATACAGAGTGAAATACAAATAACCATATGTATATAACATATAAATATGCAACTTTTAAAAGTTTCAGGTAAACCCACCAGTAATTTGCATATATTTGCATATTTAACCACAATAGGTCCAATCTACTTGTGACGTCACACATTTACAAATAGGCCTACTAAAATAAGTGGAAGTCCACTTTATTATCACAGGTTAAGGTTTCATTATGAATGATCTAACCCCAAGACTAACTATGGCTATCTATCTTATATTGACTCAAAGCATCAGCGAACCGGGTTAGATTCCCAACTTGGGTCTCTTAGCCTGGTGGAGTTAGCATATTATGATCTCCCTGTGTTCACATTGGGCCTCCTCCATGTCACCTAGCTTCCTGCCACTGCAAGTTTCAGCTAATTGAAAAGGTCTAGTACACACACACACACACACACACACACACACACACACACACACACACACACACACACACACACACATCTTCTTGAATCCAGGCCCTCTACAAACCTGCAGACAGGTTTATATGAAGTCTAACAAATCAAATGGATAATATGATTTTTCCGAATGAATCAAAATACACATCCTGTTTTCCAGCACGGAGACGGATCGATTACACACTTGTCACAAACATGAGGCAAATCTCCTAACCCAATTTGATCACTCCGGACATGTGACCGACAGGAAGTGGACTGTCGGTAGCCATTAACGCCCAATCTCCGTAGAAACTGCGCTGTGTTTGCATGCTCATTAAAACATTCGACTCAGATGCCCTAACCCAGTTACCCTGGCCTGCACCGTAAATCACTCAGGAAGGAACCTCTATGGGGTCAAATGACAATTTTACAGCAGGGATGGATGGTAGAACCAAGTTATTTATACACAAAGCAAACTACTGGTTTGCAAAAGAAGTGACTGCCCGAAATATAAGTAAGCCTATGATATAACTTCTCTGTTGCTCGATGTGTGTGCTGTCCAGGGAGACGATAAAGTAGAGAGGGTAGAGGAGGAGGAGGAGAAGGGATGTTAAATTGAGCAAAACAACAACAGTTATTTTTGGGTAAGGCAACATCATGGCTACGTGGAGGAGCGAGACGGAGTCGTGTGGTGGAGAGGAGGAGATCTCCTCACTGCTCTCCAACATCTCCAGTGGAGGCCAGATGATTTCCTTTCCCTTCGAGTGATGTCATTACATACTGTTATCTTGGGCCACACATACATATATATTTATCTATCTATATTTATAGTGTATAGCTTACATTGTTGTAATTAGGGGTGGTGGTGGTGATGGTGTGTGTGTGTGTGTTGATTGTAGTGTGTGTTCATTGAAGTGCATGTTAATTGTGTCATTTGACTTAGTATGTATGTGTGTGTATTTTTTTATGTAGTTTGTTTGCATGTCACTGTACCTTGTGTCTGTGTGAGTGTGTTGAATATAGTTTGTGTGTGGGGGTTTGTCTTGTGTATCACGTATATGTTAACATCCGTGCATGTATGTGTGTGTATGTTTGTGTATGATAAGGGTGTGGGGTGATGGAATGACGTTGTTTAACCTACAGCATACTTTGTAGTCTGGAAATCTCTGAAACATTACCACATTCCATACAAGAAAAACGGCGTCTATCATTTCTTGGCTCCATAACTCCGACGCATTCGCCGAGATCCATGGTTACCGCCGTGTCGTCTTGTCTTATTTAGATTAGGTCGCGCTAGGAGCGCAGTTGTCTTGTAAGAGAGAGACAAACGTTGTCGTAGGAAAGCCACGGAGACGTACTTGTGAACTGAGAGAGGAACGTAGCTCCTGAACCAACCCTTCACTGTCTGCTCTGCTCTGAGCTCCGCGATACACACCAACCTCACTTCAAATATGTGTCAACAGTCTAGTGGTTACGGTGTTTCACTCCCGGCCGAAAGGTTCTGGGTTTGAACCCCCAATGTCCACAGTCAACCTGTAGGCGTCCTTGAGCAAGATGCCCCCTGACCCCTACCTGAACTTTAATGACATGTAACTAAAAAGGAAATTCACTGTCAATTAACTTTGCGTCTGCTGAAATATAGTAGTAGTAGTAGCACATATTCACCATACATTGACTAATGCAAATATATGATACAATGCCTTACAATATCAAACTAAATACAAACATTTATTAGTAAATGTAGTGTAGTAGTGTAGGGGCTCGGGCGCTCGACTCCCACCATGAAAGGTTGTAGGTTTGATCCCAGATGTCCACAGCTTTATTGAGCAGGATCTTGTACTCACCCTAAATCACTTTGGGATGAAAAGTGTCTTCTAAATGACCTAATAGCAAAGCAGTATTCCTGATATGTTAGCCATATTAGCCTAGCGCTCACTGAGCTAGCCGACTCAAACATACGTACGTTTCCTGTTGAATTATGGGAGGACTAAGCTTCAGCGCCTTCACGTCCCGTTTCCATCAAGTTGAAAGATAAATCAACGCAGAGGCAATAAAACAAAGACATTGAGCGGGCCGAGGGACTTATGAAGTATTCTGTTGCGGTAATGACACATGTAGCGGTAATCGTACATCAAACACGGCTAATGCACATCTCTCATTTAAAGGACAGTTTCTGGCTCACTATAAGTTAAGGAAGTTAAATGGGATTTCTGTTCAGGATATTTGTCTTCCACACATCAAGATGCGACACAAACATACAAATGATCCTGGCTATTTTCCCAACTGACATACGTGAACGTGATTAGAAGAGATATGAATGAGCAACTCTAGATATTGCAACTGAACTGCAAACATCCTAACTACAAACATCATGCCTCTAAACATCATAACTACAAACATCTTCACAATAACTTAAACCACTAAGTTGTGCATCTGGGGTGCAGACAGTCATGGAGGAGACCAGGGCACTGATTCAAATGAGAACAGATAGCGCTACTCTAGCACTGCAGTGTATGTAAGGATGGGTGGGGTGCCGAAGTAGATCCTATGGCTCTCTGGGGTCATGACACTGACGACACTTGGAAGCCCCTCCCAGCTCCAACCAATCACATTTCATCCGGAGAAAAGGCAGAAAGTAAACTGGCGAGAGAAAGTGGTCTTTACGGATGCTACATGACGGCTACAAACCCACTTGTGAAACATGTCACTATCCAGGGTAGAATGTGGTGAAACACGTGAAATCAGTGATATGATTAAGTGTAAGTCTTTGGCACTAGAGAGTGTCTGTTTGATACCTCAAATGTAAAATATTAAGTGACATATGGTAATAATAATTATTATTTATTTGTATTTATTTATTTAAGTATAACTTTTGTCTGCTGATTCAACATTACAAACATCGGGGGCTGGGGTGTAAGATTATACAAAGCTATGTCTACGGTGTAAAGATAAGTAAAGTTGTGGTGTAAAGTTAGACACAGTTAGTTGCAGTGTAAGACATTGGGACATTATGTTTAGGGTTCAGGGTGTACAAAGTTTAGTTTAGCGTCTAACGTTATACAAAGTCAACTTTAGGGTGTAAAGTTACACGTTTAAACACAAAGTTCAAAGTATGGTCTGGTGTGCTTGCATTCAACTCAACTCATCCATTTCCCATGTACCGTCTTCCTTAAAACTATTCCCCATGTACAGTCTTCCTTAAAACTATTCCCCATGTACCGTCTTCCTTAAAACTATTCCCCATGTACCGTCTTCCTTAAAACTATTCCCCATGTACCGTCTTCCTTAAAACTATTCCCCATGTACCGTCTTCCTTAAAACTATTCCCCATGTACCGTCTTCCTTAAAACTATTCCCTATGCACCGTCTTCCTTAAAACTATTCCCCATGTATCGTCTTCCTTAAAACTATTCCCCATGTACCGTCTTCCTTAAAACGATTCCCTATGTACCGTCTTCCTTAAAACTATTCCCTATGCACCGTCTTTCTTAAAACGATTCCCTATGTACCGTCTTCCTTAAAACTATTCCCCATGTACCGTCTTCCTTAAAACTATTCCCCATGTACCGTCTTCCTTAAAACTATTCCCCATGTACTGTCTTCCTTAAAACTATTCCCTATGCACCGTCTTCCTTAAAACGATTCCCTATGTACCGTCTTCCTTAAAACTATTCCCTATGCACCGTCTTCCTTAAAACTATTCCCTATGCACCGTCTTCCTTAAAACGATTCCCTATGCACCGTCTTCCTTAAAACGATTCCCTATGTACCGTCTTCCTTAAAACTATTCCCTATGCACCGTCTTCCTTAAAACTATTCCCTATGCACCGTCTTCCTTAAAACGATTCCCTATGTACCGTCTTCCTTAAAACTATTCCCTATGCACCGTCTTCCTTAAAACGATTCCCTATGTACCGTCTTCCTTAAAACTATTGTTCTCCTGCAGGTAAGCAGAGCTCTAGCACCCTCTCTGACATAAGCTCGGGAACGGATCACACTCCCACCAGAGCTCAGAAGAATGCGACTACCAGCGAAGGTATACGGCATCTGCTGTTCATTACTCAAACCCCCTCCAACCCCCCTACCCTACCCCAGGACCCCAACCCTCCCTGCCTCCTCCCCTAACCCCCCACACCCACCATTCCTCCATACTCTGAGCCCCGCCCCCCCACCCCTCATCTCCCATCTCTGCTGCCTATTTTTGGAGAAACTCGCGTGTTCCCGGGATAACGTTAAACTGAAAACAAACACGGCGCCCCTCCTCATACGAAAAGCCAGAGGAATTATTTTCTCTCTTATTCTTCTTTAGCCTCGTTCCAGAAAAAGGAAGGAAGCCGTAGAGAGAGAGCGGGAGGGAGAGAGAGAGGGAGGAAGGGGGGAGAGAGAGAGAGAGAGAGAGGGAGAAACACTTTTTTGGGGGCTTCTCATTGCAGAAGAATGCTTGTCTAAACTGTGGTTAATGTCACGGCTAAAGGGGCGGCAGGGAGAACGTATAGGGATGGATGTGTGGAAGGAGGGGGGATATAGAGAGAGATAGATAGAGAGAGAGAGAGAGGCATGGGGAGAGGAGATGGAGAGAGAAAGATGCAGAATGAGGGACAGAAAAAGTGTTGAAGAGAGATAGTTGGAGAGAGAGATGGAGAATAACAGAGGAAGAGAGATAGACAGTATAGAGAGAAAAACGAGAGAGATGCAGACTAAAAGGGGGAGATGGAGAGAGAGAGATGGTGAGAGAGACAGGGAGATAAATAAAGAGAGAGAAGGTTTCAGGATGCAGAAACATTCTAAAAAAGGATGACCATGTGTAGGAGAAAGATAGAGAGAGAGACATAGAGAAAGATACAGACAGAGAGAGATGTAGCGACAGAGAGAGGTGAGAGGTGTAGAGAGAGGGACACATATTTCTACCTGTGCATGCATTTGCTTTGAGGGTAGGAGGAATGTTTTATCACGCCAACACAACTCTGCAATTTGAGTTGATAAATCAACAGAGAGAAACAGAGTTCCATTCAATAAACAAAAACACATTTAGGGCCTGGACCCAATCTTTTTAGAACAAGAGATTGAGAGAGGTAAACGATTTTTCAGTTCATACACGAGAGAGGCAGAGAGAATCTGTCGTGTTTTACTCACAATCATTCAGCCACACTCAATTCAGTCATTCGTCACAATCCAGATTTTTGTGTTTACACATGAGCGCGTGTGTGAGAGAGATGGAGACAGAGAGAGAGAGAGAGAGAGATGGTGACAGAGATAGTCACCAGGGGGAGAGAAAGATAAAGCGGAACAGAACGAGGTACTGAAAGAATGGATGAGACAGACAGAAATGGAGAAAAGATGGCGTGAGGCAGATATAGATGCAGATAAGGGCAGAAAGACAAAATAGGGACACAGGGATAGAGTGTGCTTGACAGAGGACAGAAGAGGCGGAGAGAGAGGAAGAGAGAGAGAGGGAAAGAGTCTTGTGTCTTCATTGGCTCTCTCCACCTCCATCTCTTCCCCACATCCAGGCCTGGGCCAAGCCAGGCCAGGCAGCCCTCCAAGCAGGCGGATACAGAGCATGGAAGAGCCTGGTGTGGTGGTGGTGAGCTGTGTCTGTGTGTGTGTGTGTGTGTGTGGGTTATGTAGCGCAGAGCATCTCTTTAAGTTTCTCTGTGGTGGACGGTGGTCTTTGAAGCCTCTGGGAGACAGATGTGGACGAGATGAGTGACTAGTGCGTTTCCTAGTGGTTCTTTTTTTTTTTCAAAGGGAATGAGATGGGGGCTTTTATTTTGAATTCTGTGGCTTATATTTGGTAATTTATCTTTACTTGAGTCATTTCCTTTGTACATTCGTTCTTCATGCTCCCTTTAATTTACTGGACCTGACGTATTGTAACATTATGGTTAGAGTTTAACGCTCAGTCTCTTTACAGTGTTTGATGCAAGCATACACACACACACATATGGACGCACACACGCATGCATGCACACACACATATACATGCGTGCACACACACACACACTTACACACACAAACACACACTCACAAAGTCACCGAAGCTCTGCGTTGCAACATCATGTATCCATGTTAAATGTTTGGTGACTCACTGTATTGTTGTGGTGAAATGTGCCCAGAAACAATAAACTGAATGCTAAACCAGGCCTGTCGTCCAGCTATAGAAGGAACAAACACACACACACACACACACACAAACACACATACACACTGACAAATGAAGTTAAAGAGCCATGCAGGATAATGTTATGGCAATTTGTATGATTTTTTTGCTTTACTTTAGTTATTTAGCAGACGCTTTTAACCAAGGTAACTTACAGTGAGTTCAGATAAATGTCATTATGAAGCAGGTAAGGATTAGACAGTACAGATACATGTCAATAAGGAGCAGGTAGGGCTTAGACAGTAAAGAGAGAGATCATTAAGGAGCAGGTAGGGGTTAGACAGTACAGAGACAGGTCATTAAGGAGCAGGTAGGAGTTAGACAGTACAGATACAGGTCATTTAGGAGTAGGTAGGGGTTAGACAGTAGAGAGACAGGTCATTAAGGAGCAGGTAGGAGTTAGACAGTACAGATACAGGTCATTTAGGAGTAGGTAGGGGTTAGAAAGTGCAGAGACAGGTCATTAAGGAGCAGGTAGGTGTTAGACAGTACAGAGACAGGCAATAAGGAGCAGGAAGGGCTTAGAAGCATTGCTCAAGGATGACTTTGGGTTAGATTGCAGCCATGGTAGAATCAAACCCAGTCCCTGTGATATAAAAAGTATTCTAGGATTAATTATCCCCTGTTATGTCATGATGAAAAGTACTCAACTATCAAGTTTAAAAGCACATTTTCCAGAGGCACCAACGGGTTGAAGTCATTTGGTGACTCTGATAGGTCTGTTGTTGGTGGTGGAGTTGCAGGCCTGAGGCTGCTGCTCAGAGGGCGGTGTGTGATGGTCTGTTTCCTGGAGGTCTGTCTGATAAAAGACATGAACACGAGGCTGCATCTTCTCAGAGACACAAGACCCTCCCCCCTCCGTCTCCCCCTTATGCCCTTGTTGCCCGCGGAAACGCTGACTCACCGGGATGTCTCCGTGGCGATGCCACTCTAACCCCTGGCTGTGTTATTATGGGATGCAGGCAAGAGTCCTGGTCCTGGTGTTGTTCTATGGTTGAGGAGCAACTTGCAGACAGAGGGACAGAGTGAGAAAGAGTCAGACCAGCAGATAGACATACAGTTAGGCTAGCAGGCAAATAGACAGATAGTCAGAGAGGCAAGCAGATAGAGAAGCAGACAAGCAGAAAGAGCAAGAGAGACAGGCTGACAGATAGACAGATCGGTAGATATATATACATAGATGGATTCAAGACTGTGGCCGGCGGCTACAAGACCATAATTCTCCCCCTCCCCCCCCCCCCCTCTCGGTTTTAACCCAAATTGTTATTTTTTCTACTGCTAAGAGGGAATAATTACAATGTGTAAAACCACCACAACCACAGTCACACACACGCATGCATACACATACTGTACACACACACACACATACACACACACACACACACATACACACACACTAATGGCCCACTAATCCACCCAGAATGACCCCCCACGTGCACTTTATGCTCGTGTCATCATTCAGGCTCATGGGGAAACGCTGGTCTGATGGATTTATAATTATATATATGTTTAGCTGCATCTTTACTCATTACGATTGTTCAGATAGTCTAGTGGTTAGTGTAGACTTGATTCCACCTGAAAAGTCAGTTGAATGCTTTCTTTGAAAGGGAAACAGAGCAGTTTGGTCTTTTTCTTCTGTTTCGGAGTGAGATTTACACTGGGGAATGCGGGACTGCTGACCCAGTTAGCCTAGCGTAGCCTGGCTAACCCCTGTCAGCGGCAGGCAGGAACTGCAGGCGCCGTACAGTTAATCCTACCCTGGGGGGGGACGGAGTTGAGCGTCACACCGCAGGGATTGACCCTTGACCTCCCTGCTGTATCAGGGCCTCTGAGGATTCCTGTTTGGCACGCCTGCTCTCACACACGCGTGTTGACTATAGACTCAAACACACACACACACACATGTAAAGTTGACTGTAGCCTCAAACACACATATCGACTGTAGACTGTCAACTGTAAGCACGTGTGTAGACTGTATGCAGAGGAGTTTTTTAGCACACGTTATGACACATTATTGTTGTATGTAGACTCAAACACAAACATGTAAACAGTATGTAGATGCAAACACACGTATATTGACTTTATGTTGAGGACACACACAGATGTAGGACTGCATGTAGGACTCAACACGCATGTAGTAGAGTCACACAGGTGTGCAGTGCACTTCAACACTTTAACATGTGGGCAATCGACATGTAGTTAATGGACATTAACATCGATGTAATATGCTGGGGAGGCAGAGAGATAAACACCCATTGACTCCAGAAGTTAGGTCTCCATTGTACCACATGTTCAGGGTGTTTCTTTATTTTCTTTTTTACATTCAATCCGGCTCATGACAAAGGTCAACCCCTTGACAGTTCACAACGCCTGGGTGAGGGGAGTCGTCCGTCCACTCCCTCGCACCCCCATCATCCATCACTCGTGGAAGCAGGAAGGTCGCGGCGAGCCGGTGAATGCGTGGGAACGCGGCTCAGGCACGTACACACTTCCTGTCCGCCCTGTACTGTGGGAGGGGGCCGGGAGAGGGGGTTAATCTGTGTTTCACACCAGATAACACCGTTTAGGGATCGGCAGGTAGACATGTTTATACCTCCAGGCTCACATCAGGGTGACCCGTGATGGTAAATCTCCTAAATCTCTGCAGGAGTCAACCGGTCCTTTGATGTCCAAGCTTAACGCTGAGAATATGTCATATTTATCTAAGAATAGTCTGCACGTTCGTCAAGGACGTCCTGTGTGCATTATTTTTATTATTTCATTGACTAAGATAACAGGTTACAGGCCCCATGGATCAAGTATTACCTTAAAGGGATACGACAAGGTATTTGTGAGTCTGTGTTTTCCTGTCTTACCCAGAGTTGTTTAATTCCAAATTCATATTTTTGCGTCCAGAAGGGGAGTTTGCTGGGTTAGCATTTTCTTTCTGTTAGCCACTTCCATTGACTTGCAGAGGAACAGTAGCCTAGCTCCTGTTCATGTGAGGGGAATACACTTTTAATAACTTTCCAAAGATTTCCAATGAGATCCGAATAATCGCTTATTCAAAACGAGTGCCAGTAACAACACAACCCCTCCCCTCTGCCAGACACGTGGGGGTCTGATGGAGTAAGGCTGTGTCACTGCAAGGCCGGTGTTCTGGTCAGCTGTTCACTCTAAACCCCACCGTCACCACCATCACCCCCCGTCTGCAAAGGACGCTAGCAAAACCACCGTCTTAGCCTTCACCTGCTAAACAAAGCTCCCCCCGCGCTCGTAACATCTCGATGCGCCAGGATTTACGGCCTCAAGATATCCGATATTTATACGAAAGTATCGTGTTTCATGTCCGGCGGTGAATGGCTGGCCCTCGACGGTGTTGGAGCGAGGGATGAGACGGCGAATCAAACATTCATCAGTCATTCAGTCAGCGCGGTTAATTATAGTGCCGTGTGGATGTGTGCTGTCCGCTAGCAGAGTAGCGGCGGGCAGACACCTAGCCTTCTTACCGTAGCGCTTGCTGCTATGCGTCCATTTGTTCTGCAGGGGGAAGCAGCTGTGGTGATGGGCGTTGTAAAACGACAAGGAGTTTGTCTAAAGGAAGGAAATTCCCCTACGCATCCGGAGGCCAGGCGGTTGTGACAGGTGACACGCTATTACCGCTAGCGTGCTAACTCACTAGCTTAGTCAGAATATTTTTTTAAAATAATTATTGTTTTATGACCTTGTGCTTATAGACTTTCATGTTTTTTTTTCAAGAAAGTGCTGAACTCTCTGACCAAACGCTTCTTCAACGTCTTTTTAACTTAACTGTTGGTTGAGAATATCCTGTGCTGTTTTCACACTGTCTGGACCTACTCTTTCCCTACTGTCTCCTCTCCCTCCCTCCCTCCCTCCCCCCTCTGTCACTCCTGTCTCCAACTCTCCTTCCTCTCCCTCTGTCTCCTCTCTCTATTTCTATTCTTCCTCCCTCCCTCTTTCTGTTTCTCTCTCTCTCTCCCTCCCTCGCTCCCTCCCTGTATTTCCTTCTCTCTCTCCCTCACTCTCCCTCCACTCCCCTCCCTCCTTCCTTCCTTCGTCTCTCTTTCTTTCTCCTCCCTCCCTCCTTCCCAATGTCCGGAATGTTGAGTAAACACAAAAAAGCTCAGCAGCACTACGGGCGTTGGGAGCAGTGGGAACAATCAGCCAAGAGGTCCTGCACTAGAGGCTCATGGGTAAAAGTAAAGGGGAGTTGTGGAGGTTCTCTCCCATGACTCATCTGTGATCACTGTTTGGCGCGCCCCGCTCAGGGAGTTTAACACACAACCCCGCTGGGCCCTTGAGCGTTTGCCATTTGGTTCCTCTGAGTGAATCCATGTACTCTGTGTAGTCGTTTAAAGCCTAGTGGATGCTGGGCAGACGGGGTGTGGCGGAAGAGATGTCTTGGTGTGTGTGTGTGTGTGTGTGTGTGTGTGTGTGTGTGTGTGTGTGTGTGTGTGTGTGTGTGTGTGTGTGTGTGTGTGCGCGCTCTGGGCTTGTAATGGGGGATGGTTTTGCTCTGGGTTAGTTTGAGGTGATGGAGTGGTGTACACTTTGTCTGAGGGGCTTTTATTGTGGCGGTCCAACTGCTTCTGTTTTATTGGGTCCCAGTTTTTTAATGATGCCCCGATTCTCTCTCTCTGTCTCTGTGTCTCTCACGCTCACTCTCACTCTTTTTCTCTTTCTCTTTCTCTTTCTCTTTCTCTTTCTCTTTCTCTTTCTCTTCCTCTCACGCTCTCCCTCCATCACCCTCAAGATACTCCTGCTGTCTTCTTTTTTTTCTCTCTCTCTCTCACTCTGTGACACCCCCTCACTAACTCTCTCACTACCCTTTTGTTTAGTTGGGGTAAGTTTGGTTTGGAGGGTTGTACACCTGGTATTATGGGACTTTTATTGTGGCGGTCCAACTGCTGCCACAGGGTCTGGTCTTAATGGCCACCGTGGGTTTCACCTGTTACTCTCTCTCTCAGTCTGTGGTTTGGCATTTAATGTTCCACCACATGACAGATGGAAGTGTACCTGCTGATGCATTGTGGGTAAGAAAGAGAACAATGGGGCTACACTTTGGTCCATGTGACTTTTGAACTTTTCCCACTTCACCACAGCACAGAAAACACACATTGCTACTTTTGATTATTGGTAGTTTCAACGGTTGATACCTGTGTGTGTGCCTAAAGTCTTACAGTGCAAAATCACTGTTAGTCGCTTTGGACAAAAACAACCATTAAAGGACTAAACAGTAATACATAGTATAAGGGTGTTTGGATGTGTGTATGTTTATGTGTGTATGTAAATGTGTGTATGTGTGATTCTATATATAGAGGTATAGAATTCCATTCTGGAATTCCGTAAAATTGCGACGGCGTTCCCGGGCACGCACATGTGCGTTCAACTCGCATGCAGCTCTGGAATATTCCAGATTAGTCCGTGCTTCCACTGCCATGACCGCATGACATCACTACATTTGCTCCTCATCAGACACCAATCAGCTCGCTGGGCCTGTGCGCACGCTTTTCCAGTCCTGTGTGTATATATTTATATTTATGTGTGTGTGTGTACGGCCACTATTCACCATGAGTCATTTCACATGGTCGTCACTCTGTGTGCGCGTGCACACACACGCGCGCACACACACACACACACACACATATGGACACACACAAATGTACCCTTACACAAATATATACACACACAAACACACACTCACATATAAATACACACATGCACAATACACACACACATACACACACTTTGAAGTTGAAACGTATCAAAGGCGGCCACTCTTCCTATCGCATGCGTGGTCCGTTGAGTTCAGCTGCTGTTCCTCACTCTGTAACCACCTGATAAACACTAGCCGTCCTCCATTTTCTGTTACCTTCTTTGGTTTCTGCATCGGCCGTCTTGCAGGAGACTGGAGGCCATTTTGTCCCTCAGTGCCAAACAGCTCAGAGTCTGGAATGTCCTCTCCATTCCGCAAATTAGCAGTGAGCTAAATAGACACAGACGCAGGCACACGCACACACACACACACACGCACACGCACGCACACGCACACACACAAACACTGCACACAAATACACAATCACACACACAAACAAACACACATGAGTTGCAGCAGATTTCGTTTTTATGTTGTGTATGAGTACATACTGCAGAACTGTTCAAATTTGTTAGCTTACCCACGAAAGGGAGACCAAAGCTAGGAGGCTAGGATACAAGAGCTAGAATGCTAGGAGACAAGAGCTAGGTGGCTACGTGGCAAGGATACCAGAGCTGGCAGGGCTAGGAGACCAATGTAGGAGGCTAGGAGACCAGAGGTAGGAGGCTAGGAGATCAGAGCCAGGAGGCGAGGAGACCAGTGCTAGGAGGGCTAGGAAACCGGTGCTTGGAGGCTAGGATACCAGAGCTTGGAGGCTAGAAGACCAGCGGAAGTTAACCAACACTAGGAGTATACCCAGAGGACAGGAATAGTGATGAGGGGAGATGCACATGAATAGAATCAGGCATAATTTTGAGGAGGTGGTGGTGGAGGAAGTTAAAGGGAAATTGTGGTCTAGTGGGTGGAGGAGGAGGTGGAGAAAGAAGAGGAGGGGCAGAGGAGGAGGTGGAAATGGTGGACGAGAAGGTGGGTGTGGCTTAAGGAGAGGAGTGGGTAGAGTGAGATGAAGAGGAGGGGTGGAGGAGCTGGCAGAAGTGGAGGTTTCCTGCCTCAATCTGGATATTGTGAGCGAAGGCCAGGGGCCTATTGTCTGGCTGCGTGGTTGTGATGTCACAACTTCCTGCGTGAGGCCTATGACAGGAGGGTCCTGAGCTGTAGTAGCCACTTCCGTCCATTCAGACCAACCAGCGTAGAACTGGTTGTTTATTTTCTGCTCTGTTCCACTGCGGGAAAATTAAGATTATTATTGATTTCAACATGTTAAGCATTAAGAGTAGGATTGAAACTGCCATTTGAAAGAACCTTTACCATTTCTGTTGATTTTGTAAAAGAGATATAGTAAAACGTGTTTTGTTAACAAATGTTAACTAATCACAGCATTCAACATTTTCACACACACACACACACACACACACACACACACACACACACACACACACACACACACACACACACAGAGCTTGTGTTGTGTTGGTGTTTGGTTGCTTGCAGGCTGCAGGGCTCGTGGACAGCCGACCCTAATGTGTGTCTGGTGGTCTCTGGAACAATGAAACCCTTCTTTCAGCTCACCATCACACACACATGCATACACACACACACACACACACACACACACACACACACACACACACACACACACACACACACACACACATATACTAACACATAGTATACATCCACACACATATTCTTAAACACATCCACAGGCATTCACTTACATTCACATACACTGCACACACACACTCTCACACACAAATTCACTTATGCACACCGCTAACATATACACACATACCTTTAGATTCACATATGCGCACATTCACATTCACATTTACAAACACACACACACACACACACACACACACACACACACACACACACACACACACACACACACACACACACACACCATCACCACATGTCTTGGTCCTTGGAGGCAGGAGACTGGTCATAGTGAGCTAATGGCCCTCTCTTCTCAGCCAGAACCACTAGTGATAATCCCCCTCCTGGGGCAGGCTCTGACTGGGTCTTCACGGTACTCTTATAAACGCTGATATAGTCCCTCCAGAGCTCCCACCGGCCCTAAACCGAACCCTGTTTGTCCATTCGTCTTCGTCTGGGCTCTCCGCTTGCCATCTCCCCTGGCAGCTCGTCTTTCCGCTCTCTCCCTCGTTTGTTTTTCTCTGTTGGCTCCCAGCGGCTCTGGAACCGTTCCCTAGAGCCTCTGGAAGCCTCCCTGTTTCTCATTCTCCTCCCTGGCGCTGGTCACCTTGGCGTGCGTTAATCTGTCTGAGATGACTATTGATTTCCCTGCATCGTCCACAACAAGGAAGATATTGGCGGGGGAGGGTGGGGGGGGGGGGGGGGGTGAGGTTAGCAGGAAAGGTTCTGGGTTCGAGTCCCATTGTTCACAGTCCTCTTGAGACCCTAACCTCTACCTGCTCCTGTATCTGGATTTACTGTAAGACGCTTTGCTCTGGATAAAAGCATCTGCTAAAAGACTAAACAGTCAATAACAATCTCTCTGATATCCTCTATGTTTGTCACCCCCTTCCCATTGCCCACAACACACAGTTTTACTGTTTGTCCTCAGGGGGCTGTTGTCCCCTCACCCACACCACAATCACAGGGCTGTTGAATCACATCCAACTCCACTCTGCTATCAAAGGCTGGCTTCTACAGAGGGGTTCTGGTTGGTTCTAGGAGATTCTGGTTGGTTGCATTAACGAGGTCCCGCTGACAGACCACTGGAGCTCATCTCAGATCCGGGTATTAGCGGCCTGATGATTTCATTTATGCCGGTATGCCTTCCTGCGGCCGCAGCCACATTCACAACGCATGACTTTCCCTTTCATTTCAGCTCCGATGCCTGCTTTGTTGGGATGTAACGGCCAGATGTTTGAATCTGTTTCCTTCTGACTTCCTCCCCAAACCCAAATGAGTCTTGCAACATCTGCACTCAAAACAATCCTCCGACATGGTTTATCCAGCTGTGGTGTATTTGTTCTGCAAACGATGAGAGTTGGCTTGCAACAGATATGGGCAGTAATGTTGGAGATGGAAAACGGTAGATTCACCTCAAAGGGAAAATTGGTAGTTACAGTTAATCAATGAATAGCTTGAAAGAACTAGTTAAACTACCTAGCTAGCTAAGTAGCGATGGTCAATGTATTTCTGGTTACTTCCTCTGAAGTGGAAAAGTAGGTCAACATTGCCTCTCTGACTACATCATCCACAGTTTTTCTTGCCATAATAAAACAATTCAGGTGAACAGCAGTTGCAGTTTGTGTTACTTCCCTAGAGGTGGTGCTGTTGCTGTGGGTTTACTTTGGGGTTACTCTTAAGTCCTTAACCTGCAGATACATACATGTAGCTTAGTCTGCAGACATTGGGGTTTTGGGGGAGATCCATACAAGTGGATATTAACTCTCTGCCTGTCATCCAATACTTGCTCTTTAAGATGGAGCCAAGACGTTATTCCGGTTTCCTTGATGAAACAGAATATTGTAGTTGGGATTAAACATAGGAGGAATCACAAGATGGGTGTGTATTAATACTTTTATAATATGATTTGTGACAGAGTGAGTATCTGGAGTAAGTGCAGGATGAGTATTTATTTTGTATTTAATTTACATTTTATGTGTTTTGGGCTCAGCATCAGTTTTTCAGGAGAAAAACAGATAGAACTGCCGTTTCTCCAGGTGATCTGGGCTTGGCTGTGGTCTCGGGTGATATTCCTGCCAGTTCTTTGTCTGCATCCACTCTGTGCCTCAGTCCCTGGCTGTGTGGAAGGGATAGCGTGCAGTGGAATAATAATGAAGTTGGCTAGGGGTTTTGAGAACATGTTTTTTTTAAGAGACAGGTTGTGTTTGTCTCACTCTTGGGACCGGAGTTGAGCGTTCCTGAACTCTTGAGAGTGGGGAGTATGTCTCGAGCCATTGAAGGGGTCAGGTTTTACGGGTCATGGTCTGGCTAGCGAAGTATGGACTGAGGCCTGTGCTGGGACTCCACAGTTTACTCTAAGACTCAACATCCCATAATTACCGGGCCTGTTCATTTTAAGTGCCTTGGCGAAAACCGTGAAAGAAGTCAAGTCATTTTTTTGTATTCAGCCCTCAATCACAGTTTCAGTCTCAGAGGGCTTAATGGGCCCACTTTATACAACACACCCCAACCCTAAGCACTCTTAAAAGACAAAAACTCCCCAAAACCCAAAGGGAAGAAACCTTGAGAAGGAACACAGAAGAGGGATCCCTCCTTCCAGGGACGGTTTGGAGGGTAATAGGTGCTGAATGGGCACACTCATAAAGGTAGCATCAAATAAAGTAGAGACATTGGTTGAGTAAGATTCAGTTATTAGAAAATAGTAGATTAGTACTAGGTAAAAGCAATCTATCAAATCAAAGATATGTATTTTATAGCATTCTGCTGGAGCAGATATGAAAATAAAAATGATTTTGACTGCATACGCCCAGTTTAATCACAGCATTTCAATTTTCCTTTCATCGCTGCGATAGGGGAGAGTAATCAGATAGATTCCGATTTTTCAGACTAAAACGCTTCCACCTCCCGGGGCTTGAGGTGAAATAAAAAACTAAATAATAATAATAAAGTCAAGCTGTCTTTACATCACGTGGCTCACACCAGTTAGAGACGCCGGATCTTTGGAGAAGAAGAAGAAAAAAGGGAGGGCAAACTTTCTAATAAGCACCGATGTGAATCGCAAAACATTGATGGCATGTGTATTTCTGAGTGAGTGAACTTTGAACTTGCTCCTGGGCCGTTGGCAGATGCTATTTTGAACAAATGCTAATGCTAATACTGCAGAATTATCCACATATTATTCAACGGACTGATCCGGGGAATGTGAAGTTTTTCTTTGTAGAGAGAAAAACAAGAGCAAGACCGCTCTGCTAACCCAAGAAGCACCAGGTATTCACTCAGGAATCTTTTAATATTTATAAAGCGCTTAGGCAAACACAGAAGCCCCAGTGCCAGGGTGAAATATTCAGACAGGAGAGTAATAGCTGAACTAGAGACAAGCTTAAATACGTTATTTCAGTCCAGGAGGGTGATCATGGAGTGAAATGTGTTTTTTTGTCAGTTGGATGCAGGCACTGCTGCTGGCCAATTGGGTTTTAGATGGGAAGGATTTAACTGGTTTTTAACTGGTGTTCATGTGTGTGAAAGTGCATGTTTAACATCCATACCATGTCAGGTAAAACACACTATTGATTAGTCAGTCTGAGATATAATCCATAGTAGTAAAGAGTCTCAAAGTAAAACAAAACATAGCCAACACTTTCTCCATCCCCAACATATCTTCTCAAAACACTCTACTCACTATGTGAGGGACAATCCATGTGTTTGTGTTGGTATAATGTGTGTGTGTGTGTGTGTGTGTGTGCCGCGTACACGTCTGTTCATATGTGCGTGTCAGTGCATGTCTGTGTGTGTGCGCTTGTCAGTCCATATGCGTTTATTTTTAAAGCGCAGTTTAGTTTTAAATCCGTCATAGCGAGGACATTCTCCCCTGGGGGAGGGGTGACATCTGCTGATGTCATCACCATGGGACAGACAGACAGATCGACCCCAGACAACCCCCCCCCCCCCCTCCATCCATCCCAGGTCTGGAATAGAGATCCACCACAGACCCCCTATCCCCCCACACATACACCCCCCCCCCCCCCCCCCCCCCCCCTCTGTCACTCCTGCCCGTGCGAGCCGACATGACAGCGCCATCCGTCACGGAGATAGAGAGATATTTTACAGGACCCGCTCGTCCGGTTGTTCCGTGTGGAGCCGTTGGACAGGTCTGTGCCATCCGGCCGTCCGGTGTCCAACTGTCTGTCGCTCTTCAACATTGGAAAGCAAAAGGATAAAACACACGTTTTTCAGGTCAAAATTCAGGGATGAAAGTGTAGGAAAGTGTACGACGCGTCGGCTACGCGTCAGGGAGGCCGAAGCCCCGCCTCGGCGTTCCTGCTACGTTTTCTGGGGAAATCGTTGATTAGTGGCGAACAAACACATCGTCTTCACATTATGAAGATCGCCAGATGCCACTTGAATTACACTTTTGCGGAACTATCTCCAAATCACAGACACAGAGCCTTGAATGCGAGCGCCGGCGTAGAGGCCCACTGCGTACCTACGGCGGCGGTTCAACTTAGTGTTGAGGGAATCAGGGAGGGGTGTGTATTGATAGATCAGGAGTTGGGTTGTGATGGTGGGAGTACTTTGAGGACATCTCAGTGGTGTTATCAATATTATTATCAATGTTATTGACAATTGGAATGGAAAGACTTGGTGTCACAATCACACTTTTTTTGGACTATTCAGGAGGAAATGAGTGAAGGTCAAGAGTCATATCTAAACTGATTCCAATTGGTCCCATTGTCCGTTGGGCAGAGAAAGTGACATCTCTTTGCACCAATTTGAGCCAGTCAGTTTCTTGTTACTTGTGCTGTCTCTGTTGTCTCTTTCTAGTGCTTGCTTACTTTTTTAAGTTGACTAATATGGCAATACAAGTGATACAATATGTTGTGTTTGGCCACAAATATTTAGCATTAGGGGCCAGCTTTGGGTTTAGTGGCAGCCGAAAGGGAAACAGCATTTTTCAGTTGAAAAACACATTCCATGGAGTTTGATAGACATCACACGCCTCTAGACAGACTGGAAGTGTTTTGGGGTGGAAAAGAAATGTAAACTTGCGATGCTTATCTCACCTCAAGCTGGATCAAACTGCCTGGAGGGCCAAATTTGGTGCCTGGGGCCCAAATGTTATCCATATGGGCCCTGGAAGAATGAAAAGGATTTCATTGCCTTTCAAAATGACAAATTCATCACTATGGAAAGTCGAAAAAAAGGAATCATGAAATGAACTTCAATCATTTTGGGAAATGAAGACGTTCATCCCCACATCTGTAAGAAAACCATGCAAAGAATGTTTAACTCATTTTGCTTGGGCGGGGGGAGACGAAAATCGGATGAAATCAGATAAGAATAACAAAGTGATTTAATTAAATGTAGGAGAAGTATCCCCGGCCTGCTGAGGTTCCCCTGGATGGAGCGTTCTTCCAATGGGGCCCCATAAAATGGAGGCGCATTAGCATTAGCAGGCTAGCAGGGAGGCCGTCCAAACTCTCTCCAGGTGATCTCTATGGAGATCACCTGGAGCATCCTGATGGCAGTGGTGGCGGTGGTGGTGGTGATGCATTTGATTCCGCAGCCAATCAGATCCTCCGCTCTCAACTCCACTGTTGAGAGCGGCACGCCATCTTCGTGGCATTCAGCCGCCGATGGTTTCGACGCCCGGTCGCCCACAGATGCGAAGATTCCTCCAAAACGTGTCTGTAATCAGCCACAATCTGTCGGAGGGGGCCCCCAGAGTGTTTACACAGGGGCTGAGCGAACCGTCATGTGGAGCCAGCTCCCCTGATGAAGAGGCCCCCCTGTTGTCCAATCAGCACGCAGGAGATAACACTTTACACACACTCAACTCCTCACGCGTTTGTTGTGTTTTCTCCCCATCTCTGAAAACACCCGGGACAGCCATGGTAACGCTGGCTAGTTGTATTTTATTTATTATTTCTCGGGTGGGCTGATAGAAGCGTTTGGCAATGGAGGCGTTTGTTTTGATTGGCTGACGGAGAACACATGACACGGAGGTCCTCTCATCGCGTGCAGGAAGGAAGTTCTGAAGGATGCTGTCCTGTGATCCACACCCCTTTGCTGGAACTCTCTCCCTTTTCTTCTCCTCTTCCTTCTCTCGCTTAATGATTAAGTTCAATTTTAAAGAGCTTTACTGGCATGAGGAAACACTTTTAAAAATAGACCAAACAAGAATGTGCAGTAGAATATAAATAGATTACAGCTACTCTGCACTCTGTAAAAATTAGTTGCAGCTACTCCAATTTTGATTGAATGTTTTAATTGTTCTCAGCCTCTCATTTTGGGGAAGATCGTATTCAAAACTGAAATGTAATGAACCTCATATAATAAACTCTCTCTCTAATTGTCTCTCTTTCTCCATCTTTCTCCCTCTCTCTCACCCTCTCTCTCATCCTCTCTCTCACATTCTCCCTCTCTCTCTCATCCTCTCTCTCACATCCTCTCTCTCTCTCTCTCTCTCTCCCAGGCCTCGACTCCAACACGCGGACCCTCAGCACCCCGAGTCCCGGTCTCATCCTCCCCTCCAAGTCCTCCTCCCTGTCCTCCCCCGCGCTCAGCAGCAACGGCCACGACAGCCACTCCTCCTCCTCTTCCTCGGCGCCCGCCGAGACCTCCGCCGTCGTCCACGCCCAACCCGGCGCCGCCCACGCCCACGCCCGCACCGCCCGCCAGCCCAAAGGCCACCACTCCTCCTCCTCTTCCTCCCCCTCTCCCATCGACCTCCTCCCCGACCACGCCCTCCTGCAGGTCTTCGCCCACCTGCCGACCAATCAGCTGTGCCGCTGCGCCCGCGTGAGCCGGCGCTGGTACAACCTGGCATGGGACCCGCGCCTCTGGGGCTCCATCCGGCTGACCGGGGAGCTGCTCCACGCCGACCGGGCCATCCGCATCCTCACCCACCGGCTGTGCCAGGACACGCCCAACGTGTGCCTGACCCTGGAGACGGTGGTGGTGAGCGGCTGCAAGCGGCTGACGGACCGCGGGCTCTACGTCCTGGCGCGGTGCTGCCCGGAGCTGCGGAGGCTGGAGGTGGCCGGCTGCTACAACGTGTCCAACGAGGCGGTGTTCGAGGTGGTGTCGCGCTGCCCCAACCTGGAGCACCTCAACCTCGCAGGTCGGTGCCCACCCGGGGACGCGGAACGGAGGGCCCTTGTTTCTGGTGACATTGTAGCTATCTCACAAATGTAGGATGGAGAGTTTCGACTCAAGCCACCAGAGAGCATTAAGGAAACAAATTGTGCAAATGTACAAAATAGAGAATTATAATGCGTAGAACACAAAAGTTTAACAGAGTGTTTAGAATGTCGCCGTTTTACAGGGCTGTTTAAATGAACAGTGACGTATAATTTAGTATTCAAATTTGTTTTTAAAATATGAATAGTCTAGGTTTAGTTAACGGAGGGTTGTAGCGATATTTTAAAACATTCCAGGGGTCCTTGGCAAGAGGACGTTAGGAGACCCCTGAACTCGTCTGCTCACCAGATAGAAACCATTAACCACTTTCAATTGTTGAAGTGACCTTGAATGATTACGATTAATGCACTTTTGTTCGAGAAGTGGCTTCGGTTTTACATCACACACATATATGGGGACCTGGGTCACCAGTCTGGGTTCTGAAATCTCATCTGGGGACCAAAATCAAAGAGTCATTCTTCTGGGTTCTTCTCAGCCATTTTCTCCAGAAGCTGGTAAAGTCATTAGTGGAACAGGGGGGAAGCTCTGCCAACCTTAATCTCCCATCTGGTAGAAGAAAGTCTTTCTTCAGCAAGAGTAAGAGGCCTGGCCTGCTGCTTTCATTAAGAAAGTGACACGAATAAAACGTTCACTCTGACAGGTCTTTGGTGCTGCACTCTGAAGGAAATACGCCTCTCATTGGAAAGGGAAGAAAACGCCTTTTAATAAATGACTGTGTTTTATGTGAGAAAGGCATAGTCTTTATATGAAGTCTATTTATTTAACTGGAAACGATGTACAGTGAATTTTCCCCTTATTTTTTCCTTTAAAATTGAGTCTTTTTTCAGTTCTCTCTGAGTTGTTGGTCGATGAGTTCAGTTTGGTTCAGTTCAGGCGTTTTTCCAAATAGAGCATGGTTGGCTGTAGTGCCCTCTAGTGGCCTTCTATGGAAAAGCACAGCTTTGAATACGAATATGCAGAAACAAAACTGAAGCAGTAAATTAAATTAAACAAGCTCCACCTGGAGTTGATCTATTTTTGCTAACTACTTCTTGAGCTAATGGTAATATGACTCAAAGCAAAGTCATACTACCATGTAATAGTAAAAAAAGTAATCTCAAATAATAAGAATAATTATTGTGATAACTGTTCTCATTCAACTTTCCTCAAACTCTATACTTTACTCAGATGGCATTTAAAACCAATACAATACCACTATACAATACCATCTTCTGAACAATGACTATGCGTACTTGACCCTCCCTGCTCCCGTGCGCCCCCTACAGGGTGCTCCAAGGTGACGTGCATCAGCCTGACCGAGGAGGCGTCGCTGCAGCTGGCCCCGGTGCACGGCCAGCAGATCTCCATCAGCTTCCTGGACATGAGCGACTGCCTCTCTCTGGAGGACGAGGGCCTCCGCATCATCGCCAGCCACTGCCCCCGCCTCACACACCTCTACCTGCGCCGCTGCCCGCGCCTCACGGACGAGTCGCTACGCCACCTGGCGCTCCACTGCCCCTCCGTGCGCGAGCTCAGCCTCAGCGACTGCCGCCTCCTGGGGGACTTCGGGCTGCGTGAGGTGGCCCGGCTGGAGGGCCGGCTGCGATACCTTAGCGTGGCCCACTGCCCACGCATCACCGACGTGGGCGTGCGCTACGTGGCGCGCTACTGCCCGCGGCTACGTTACCTGAACGCCCGCGGCTGCGAGGGTCTAACTGACCACGGCCTGGGGCACCTGGCGCGGAGCTGCCCCAAGCTTAAGTCCCTGGACGTGGGGAAGTGTCCGCTGGTGTCGGACGGCGGCCTGGAGCAGCTGGCGCTGTACTGCCAGGGCCTGCGGCGGCTGAGCCTGCGGGCGTGCGAGAGCGTGAGCGGCCGGGGCCTCCGCGCACTGGCGGCTAACTGCTGCGAGCTGCAGCTGCTCAACGTGCAGGACTGCGAGGTGTCGCCGGAGGCACTGCGCTTTGTGCGGCGACACTGCAGACGCTGCGTCATCGAACACACCAACCCGGCATTCTACTGAGTGCGATGGTGGGGCTCGGTAAAAGGGTTCTGAGTTCGAGTCCACCCCCCCCCCCCACCCCCCCACCCCCCTCTGACAAGTGGATGTTTGTTTTCTACTCCTGCTTCGAGGTGGCGTTAGCTTCGCCGCGCTGCCAGGACTGGTTGGACACAAGGTGTGCAATTCTTCCTGCTCGCATGGTGGATGATGGTGAGGATGATGATGATGATGATGATGATTATGCTGTCCTTTTTTTTATAATTTTACAAATACTTCTAAAGAATGTATTTAACATATTTATCTGTTCAAAGGTAAAGACATGCAAGTATAAGCATTCACGTTAGGATTTTGCATTCGGTTCCGATGTGTCACCTATTCTAAACCAATGCTACTAAATGTAGCACCTGGTACAGACAGATTCGCAATTTATGCATTTAAATATTTTCTGTTTTGTTTCATGTCGATTTCTTTTACTTCTCATCGCCATCAACCCCTCCAATAATAATCATGATATTCTTCATTATTCATTTCTACACCTATTTATAATAAACCACTAAGATACTTAATAATCTATACAGCAACAAGACGGAACTGGCGACGTTACTCCCCCCCCCCCCCCCCCCCCACGACTTATTTTCACGATGCACGGTGCAAAAGCACTTTTAAAGCGATTTACAGCGGACTTCCACTCTACACATTAAGCTTAGTTAAATCACGGTTGCCACGACAACAGAGACGACGAAGATGATAATGTCATATGAAGAGCGGAGGACGGATGGACGGACAGAGGTTATGACCGCTATCAAAGGGAAGACTCTTGTACATTAAAATGACCAGGAACCCGTTGCTGCTATAATTGCACCAATAAAAAACAACAACTTTGAAACACATCTTTCTGTGGAGGTTTTCACTTCTTTACATTTACATTTAGTCATTCAGCAAATACATTTTCATCCAAAATGATAATTAGGCTGAGAACAATGAAAGCATGCAATCAAACTATCGAGTAGCAGTAATAGCAGTTAGTAGTAGCTAAGTAGTAGCTATAATAGCTGTTAGTAGTAGCTATAATAGTATATAGTAGTAGCTAACTAGTAGAAGCTATAATAGTAGTTAAGGGTAGCTAACTAGTAGTAGCTATAATATAAGCTAGTAGTAGACATAATTATTATAGCTACTACTAGTAACCTATTATAATAGTAGTTGCTAGTAGTAGCTAACTAGCGGTAGCAATTATAATATTAGTAAAGTAAAGAGTAAAGAGTAAGTAAGAGTAAACAGTAGCTATAGGATGTTTTTCTAAATAGTTTGTTTTGTATGCAGTCAAATCCAAGTTTCACCGTGATTAATGGTTTGTAATGTCTTCATCATGTAATTCATCATTTTGAAACTATTATAATTAACAATTGTACACAATTGTATTATAATTTAGAGATAAATTCATCGCATATACAGCTGGGTCGAATATTTTCCTGTCTGTATAGTTTGATCTGGTACAGAACATGTTTAACTTAATTACTTTATCTTTACACAGCACAATATACATATTTGAGACTAATTTGACTAATTTGACTCTAAGAAGCAGAATACGATGGTCAAGAACGCATCCAACTGCCTGGTAATCGGGGGTTCAATGGTCTCTCCGTCCCTTTAAAGTTATGATCTGAGTTTAATTCAAAGGTCACCTACCATGGGCAGGATATGTGCTTCCTCTTCAGCCACATGATTCACTAAGATCAATGTCAGCGACGATATATGGCAGTGCACACACCTGGGCTGATAACCACGCACCTTGGACTTTTACTACCAGATATGCTGATTTGTTTGAGGCATATCATGAGGCAAGAGAGTCTTATTACTGGTGTTCACCATGGCAGTTGCAAATCTGTACCTGGTCTTAGCTGTTCTGTTCCTGGGATCTTCTCTGGTTCTCTGGTTTGTACAGTACAACACCGAACATCATCAACGCTGTGGATCTCCGCTAATAAATTAACCAGCATAGCAAGGTAGAAAGATATTGTAGATGTATGCTGTAATATATATATACTGTATCTATATATGGATGGATGGATGGATGGATGGATGGATGGATGGATGGATGGATGGATGGATGGATGGATGGATGGATGGATGGATGGATGGATGGATGGATGGATGGATGGATGGATGGATGGATGGATAGATAGATAGATAGATAGATAGATAGATAGATAGATAGATAGATAGATAGATAGATAGATAGATAGATAGATAGATAGATAGATAGATATTTGCTAGACAGACAGAGTCAGATAGAGTATATAAAGTCGCATTTTAAAATACAAAAAGTATGTAATAAATGTTATATAAGAAGTATTTACAGATAAGGTTGATAAATTAAAGTACACAACATTTCAAAGTAGACACTAAGCCTTCAGTATCCACAATGTTAAATCTGTTAGATATATACACCATAACATTCTAATATACAATATTAGAACATTCAAATATCTAATATAATCTCTGTCTACTATGTTCTGATTTCAGAGGCTCCCAGGCCGCTGGTGTTTCTGACGTCCGGGAGTGGGGGTCCTGGGTATGGAGCGGCTGGTGGAGGAGTTCCTTGGGGTCCCCTTCGAAACTAAAACATTTCTGCTGGGAGTCGAACACCCACAACCACGACACTCACTACTATGTTAAGGACTCTATAGGATGTCTATTCACAACATGTTTTACAGAGCAGGATAATGTGTTTAGGTTCTGGGTTCGAACCCCATGTCTGCAGCCTACCTGTAGGCATCCTTGAGCCTCAACCCCTTACTGCTCTTTAATAACATGTATCAGAATTCACGGAAGGTAATTTTGACCTTCCGTTTTTAGTAACCCCTATGGGCCAGTTGGCACCAAACGTTTTGGAGACCTGCTTACCGGGAATACAAATGTCGTCTACAAATTTGAAAACTTTTGTGCAATCAGGGGCTGAGCTATACGTTTTACCAATCCAATATAATATAATACATAAACCCTAGAATAACAATAGGTATCCACAGATACTCTGTAAATACCTAATAATCATGATAGGAGTGCAGTATAGTGTAGTGTTGAGGTTGTTTCAAACATGTTTCAACATGTTTTATGACTGATGTCACAGGTACAGGCTAACATGCTGCATTAGTGTAATCACAGTTACATGCTTAAAGCTTAATTGCAGCAATCACAGCAACACTCGTTAATGTAAGCACCATTACACTGACTGTATGCACGGTTTGATTATGAACAACCTCGGCAACAATCTTTGGTTAGTTGTTTTTTTATTTGGACCTTTATCTCCCAAATGACCTGTGACAGAACAGGAGGAGGAGCTCAGTAGGACTTCAATGGCCTAAATAGCCAACTTTGCGCATACTGGGTATGCGTACATCTCAACAACATTTACTCTTCGATTCATTGATGCCCTTTACGGCCAGTATAGACAGGAAGTCTGATGGACAGCTGAATTATTGTCATAGTTTATTTCATAAATAACTATGGACGAAATTGTCCGCTAATTAACAAAATAGAAGTTGAATAGTAACAACATCATAAACAAATGTATCAACTTAAAGTGTTATTATTTTGGTATCCCCAAGGTCGCCCAATGGCCCTAAACTGGTGGAATGGCCTCTTTACGACCACAGTAAAGGCTACCTGGAGATAGGGTTAGTCCAGACTAAAACAGAACCCACTTCCTCAACGTGATCCTTCCCGGAATACTGCCCTCTCGCTAGCCAGCCAATGAAGAGCTCTGATCCGTATTTCACAAAATATAATACTTTTTTGTATTGGTCTTGTGCTGTTTACTATTTTTACGATTTAGTCTTTTAGCAGAAGCTTTTATCTACAGCTGCTTACAGTAATACAGTATCTTTAGATGCATGTCATTTATGGGCAGGTAGAGGTTAAGGTATCTTGCTCAACAATGCCTAGAGGTAAACTGTGGACATTGGGGTTTGAACCCAGAAACCTTCTGCTTGGAGATAAACACTAACAATTAGACCATCCCAACGGTTTGCTTGTTTGTTGAGTTCAGTTTAATATGTCACACACACAGTAACCCCAATTAAGTTTAGTACAACAGTAACACCTCCATGAAAGAGTTTTTAATAAAGTTCACCTTTTATAATGTGTTATGTTTGGTTCAATATATATTTCAACAACACACACACACACACACACACACACACCAAGTGAGAGGTTAGTACAACAGTTAGACCTGAGGGAAAGTAAACCGTAAAGTGCACACTGTATTATTTCAAAGGTAGACGTGATTGAGGTAATCCCTGGTTGATTATGATGTCACAGTAAAATGGGTAAAGGTGAGGTTATCATGCCATAACTATCAGAACAACACGGTTTGGGCCGGTCAGGAGCCAGACTGGTGTGTGTGGTTGTGGATCTGCTGGTGTTCAGTGTGAGGATGTGTGTTGTAGTTGTTGAATGGGGGCGCTTGGTTTGTGCAGTTACACATGGCGACAGGTGGAGCTATAAACGGAGCCCATGTGATCTGGGAAAATGATAGAAGAAATAAAAAGTTAGCCATCTGATCGAGAGGATTTGTGTAAACCAAGTAGGTCGAAATGTATGTACCTTAAAAATGTTTTAAGGCACATACATATTTTCAGTTTTAATGTAAATAATTTAATTATAATTTTTTCAAGGTAACATATTAATAGTGATTAAATCTAGGGAATTTGATACATATATTATATTATATTATAATATGTCTTTATAAGTTCTTAAAATACATGTAAACCTGTCAAATGTCTAGGATTCTTTCTCATTTCACACATGCAATCTCATTACTTTCAAAATAAAAATGTTATCCCAAACCACAATGTTTTTTTGCAATGGAAACTGACACCCAGCATGTTGGTCAAGCTTTTATTTTGAAACTATTATGTATCTGGTACCTTGGACTTCAGAGTGTGGAGTTCGCTGTGGGTCTTGCTGTACTTTTTCTCCAACTCCGTAAGCTTGCCCTTGAGCCTCTCTCTGTCTTTTCTCTCCTTCAAAAAGTCTTCTTTGTAGACCTCAGCCTAAACGAAGAAGCACAGACATTTAGCTAAAACACAAAACTCAGCATACATTCACCGCATTGATAACTGCCGCAATAAACAGCATCCCTTTTTGGGTTTGTTATGAGGCCTACGTGCTATAATCGTTCTTGTTATCATGACATCAATTTATTAGCGGTGGGAGACAGACAAAAACCAAATAACCCTGGCGTCACATCACTCACAACCACTGATGAAAACCACTTCCACTTTATTTTGACATTATTGTTAACTGGCAATTCAACTTTTGTATATACTCTTGATTATTTATGCAGCCTAGGTCTCACTGGGCCCCAGAGGTTGAGGGGTCAAGCATTACTGGGCCCTGGCCCAAAACTCTTTGAGAAAGGCTGCGATAGAGTATGTTGAGAGAAAAAAGTACTCAAAATGAACAAAAGTTCAAAACTACCTGGTGTTTCCAAACGTTGTCCTGTGGATTTTCTCTGGATTCCCCCCAGACAAAACGGCTCTCAAGAGATTGTTGTAAGGCCTATCCACACATGGAAAAACAAAGCAATTACAGTTTAAAGTCAGAGTGTGACCTCATTGTGAACTACTTTAAACTTGCTGACGTGAGTTGAACGTATTTACTAAGTCATTGAACAACTATGTAATTACTTATGCGGAAATCCTTCAATGAGGTAACAACACACTCACTCACTCACTCACTCACTCACTCACTCACTCACTCACTCACTCACTCACACACACACTCACACACACTCACACACACACTCACACACACACTCAAACACACACACACACACACACACACACACACACACACACACTCACTCACACACAAACACGCTCAAACTATTTGAATGACTCACCTGATTAAGACGTTGGATCTCCTCCCATTGGTGCTGCCCCCTTCTGGTCAAGTGTGCGTTCTGCAACCTGAGCTGCTCTGCGTCTGTGCGACTCTGCAACAAATTTCCCGTGAGAATACAAATCGGTAATCATACACCAGTGAGCAGATAACTGTGATTATCGGAACTATGGTAACGGGATTAGTTGTTCAGGGAATTCCTGTTTTTTACAGTTAATTTACCATTACTTTCTCTTCACTTGTCTCTGCTTTTAGGTCTTTCTCTTCTACATTTTGCTCCACTCCATTTTCGTGCATGTCTTCATTTAGTGGGTGGGTTGGTTTGCTGGTTTTAGCCGAAGGTTGTTGCTCTCTGACCTGAAGATTATATATAGAATACAAAACACATTAAATAACATTAAACAATGCTCACACATTTACATTTTCTTGAGTTCACAATACGGCTCCTCCGATCTTAAAATTAAAATAAAATGAACTCAAACCATAAACTTGCATTCATTTACCTTTCCTTTGTAATACTGTGTCATGACTTTGTACTGATCCGCCCATTTGTTATTGATTGAGATAAGCTGTGTAGAAAGAAACCCAGAAAAAAAAACAATATTACATCTCAATAGGTAGTTCTCACGGTTTCTAGATGTCTATTCGTATGTGTGTTTTAACCTTAACTTACCTCTTCCCTCTGCTTCCACAACAGTTCCAACTGGGCCTGGACTGAGCTTACATCTGCTGAGGACACATTGGTCTGAAGAGAAAATGGGAGGGATGGGAGAGAGAGAGAGAGAGAGAGAGAGAGAGAGAGAGAGAGAGAGAGAGAGAGAGAGAGAGAGAGAGAGAGAGAGAGAGAGAGAGAGAGAGAGAGAGAGAGAGAGAGAGAGATGAGCATGGTAAGTTACAGTAGTGAGTGTGTTTGACGCTATCTCCACCACTCACTTCCTTTTACACACTCTGGAAGTTCTCATGTCAAGCGTTGCCAGTAACACAACACCATAATTTCCTGTGGCTACGGGACAACTGTGTGTGTGTGCGCACGTGTGTGTGTGTGTTACAGTGTGTGTGTGTTTGTTACAGTGTGTGTGCGGTTTTAATGATTACTGAATGGGAAACTTTGGTAAACCAACATGTTTAGCTTTGGGTTTTCTAATCTCTTAATTACTTGTCTGGGTGGTGTTGATGTTGCTTCATCAACACATCCTCTTTGTGCTCCATGCAGCTCCTCACCGCTGAACCTGTTGACGGCCCATAGATATTTATATATAGATATTTAGCTATTCTAATACATCACATTGACATGTATATGCAGCATTTGTTTCTGCCTAAGGCCTATACAGTAGCTCTGTTGACTATTCCGCCAGACAGTAATGGTAGGAGACAGTAGCAACAGCAGCAGCAACAGCAGCAGTAGTAGTAGTAGTAGTTGTAGTAGTAATAGTAGTAGTTATAGTAGTAGTAGTAGTAGCAGCAGTTGTAGTTGTCAAATAACCTTTTCAATACCATCAGATTTGAACAGATCAATGAGATTATATGTGATCTGAATCAATTACATAATACAATGGAATTTAGTAGAATGGTATATGTTACAATAGAACAGAATAGGATACACCAGAATTGAATATAAAATAATATAATGGATTAGAATATGATGGAATAAAGAACGAAACTGAATAAAACAGAACATAGTGGAATATAATGGCATATAATAGATTATATAATACAATAGAATGGAGGCTGAAGTTAAATATAAGACAACATAACAGAATTTACCAGAATAAATATAATCGAGAATATAACATAATAGAATCGACTATAGAACAGAACCGAGAGCATCGTTTAATCAGTGATCATCGACGCCAAGTTATGCGTTAACATTGTGGGCTACTGTTCCTATAATAGGTTACTAGAAATATGCAATCCATCCAACAATAATTGACTCACCTTCCTGAGATCGGCAGTGAAGGATATAAGTAGTTAACTTGCTCTGTGTCCGTCGTTTCGGTCATCAGCTGGTTGTCCATCGATCAGCTGATTCAAGCAGTCAGGGCTTCCTATCAAACCTGAGGAATTGACGTATGTGTCAATGTGACCGAGTACCCAAACCGTACAACCAGTTCTGCGACAAACCTCATAAAGACAAACAATGACCTAAATATTCCAGACTTGTAAAGTGAAGTAAGTTATTAAATCTTCGTAAACTGCTGTCTACTTACTGCACGTGTCCGTTTCTTTCCCCCCTCCCCAAACTTGAATGAAACCAGTGTGTGAGTGAATCCAAGGTGAGGTGCGATGACTTCATTGTACGGTATAAATAGACGTCACGCCTGGTGGCCACGCCCCTCTGTAGCAACAAGCAACAAGGTCAGGTGTTGCCAAGCACGCGCCCTACTTATTTGAACCTTTGAGTTGGGATTCCCTCAAGTTGACCCGCTTCCGGGTCCAAACCCTGGCTCGTGAACCCTTGCATTTCATCATCCCAACGATACATCCCGTAATATACTGGCAGCTATAGGCTGTCATTCTTAAAAAAAAAAATAAGAATCATTCATACAGCGACGTGTAGTGACGGAACGTGTTAACATTTGAGTAGTCACACCACGGGGTTTTCGACTCAAGAGACTCCAGGCACGTTTCTCTGCATAGAGAAACCTTGACATGAACCCTGGTTTATGGGAAATGTACACGTTGTACGTTTTTTTTTAATTATATATAACTATAAAGGGACGATGTTGCGCTTTCTGTTCTCATAGTTCAACTTTTGACTCAGCGGAGACCACGGATGCGGATATCCGCTGAGCTGCGGACTTTTGTTTCAAGCGTAACACTACTGGAAAGCAGCTCGAAGCACTGGCTTCCCATAAGTCTATGTGACCGCAAAGAATAATAATAGTAATATGACCACAACATATGAGTCAGCTTTCAGTAAATGTAAAACATTTTCTCTTTTCTTTTTATTTTCTTTTTTAAAAGCAATGCTCTTTTTATTTTGTATTATTGAAACAAGTATTTCGATGTTTTTCCTGTCCTAACAGGATTATGAATGAGGAACAAAGATTGAACATTATAAAGGCACTTGGAGGCGTTCAAGTTCACACGCACATTTTGGGGGGAGAAAACACAGCAGTTTGAATGAAGAACAATAGCCCACCACCGCCAGCTGTTGTCTTTTAAACAGTGTATCATGACACACAAAAACACATGTAAAAAAAACCCAATGATGATGAGAAGAATAGAGCAGTGATTCCCGTATCATGACTCTCTGTGGGGCTTGCTTATAAAGTGTATCACACTTAATTATCAAGCCCATTTTGACACTTCTGCATGTCTGTCATAAATCAAGTGACAATCAAGATGTCCATTTACTAACACACACAAAAAAAATATTAGTAAAAAATGTAGAAACACTTAAAAGCTTGCATCCCTTTTTGCTGAAGATTTTACTGGCTCAAGTTATTCAAGTTAGTTGCATTATTTATGCAGTATTTACACAATAATAATATTTATTCACAATCAATAGCTCGATACCCGTTAGATAGCCTAATTTTTTTAATGTATATTTAAAAAATCCTCACCAAATCCAACAGCATTTAGAAGAAAATTAAAAATCTGAATTTGTGTGAAGCAAAAAACGAATATTAAAACATTAGCCTACATTCAGTTTGTTTCGCTCCATATTGAAACAAATAATTTTGGCTAGATATTTTTAGTTTCCCTGTTATGTCAGTTCATATGGTACGAGTCTTGACCGTCCCAACCGTTAGACTTCGTAACCAACCACGTTATTTTTAGCTGGTTTTGCTAGCTTACAACGTCTATTGGAACAGCGGGTACAATGGTGGTCAAGGACAACATCTGGAGATTTAGGCAGGAATCGCTATAGAAGGAATATTGGAACACAGCCTTATAGGCCTAGCAGATGAGGGGTTCACCAGCAGGGTCTACAGGGTCTGTCATGGTCCTTCCTGCAGGTGAGGAGCTCAGACCTGCAAGACATGGAAAATCTTCCATTTACTGTCATTTAGCAGAGACACTTTTATCCAAAGTGACCTACAGTGAATTGAGATATACATGTCATTAAAGAGCAGGTAAGGGGTTAGGGTTCATCTTGCCCAAGGATGCTACAGAACAGGTCGATTTGGGGAGATTGGGGTTTGAACCCAGAACCCACACACACACACACACACACACACACACACACACACACACACACACACACACACACACACACACACACACACACACACATACACATACACACACACACACACACACACACACACACACACACACACACACACACACACTTACTCTGTCACCATCTTGCAAATGTATTTGATGCCAGGATCGAGTTCCTTCTGTAAGTTCTTTAAAGATTTATCCTCACAGTTCGCCCTTTGAAAGTAAGAGTAAAATAGTATGTTTAGTCAACAACTTCCTAAGTAGTTGTATATTTAGGAAGGATTATTAGAGATATAAGTAAAATCCTTACACAGCGTTGTCCTTGGTTACCAGTACGACAGTGAGACTTGTCATTAGGTCGGATGTGAACTTCTTAACTTCGATACGGGCAAAAATACTTCAAAATTGCAAACACAAAAAGTTAAGTTTCCTCATTGAAAATGATAGATACCTGTCTTATAACAATTTAACATTGTACTTTAGTATTTATTGAGTGATTGTGTCACCAAGGTTGAGTGGATGTGGCCATAACTTTCAAACCAATCGAACACTGTTGCGTTTTACTTGTTTGAGCGATTTTGTTTAGGAGTAGACTCTACTGGTGCTCTGCTGCCAATGAAATCCTGAACGAGCGAATTGTGTCGCTCCTACTTTTTGTCCCACCCTTATATGCAATTCTTTTTTAAATATGTAAAGTGTCTCTGAGATAACATGGAAAAGAGTTTTGAAAACACGATGTTTAGAAAATAAAAGCCCTGCCGTGTTTCCCTCCAGCCAGGCTCTGAACAAGGTCATTACTGAATCGTAGCTAAAAGCTATAGTTCTAATCATCCCAAACAGCGGTTGTTGTTTGGGATTGTCTACAGATATGCCCAGGTTAAATGTAATCTACGATCTAGTTTAAATGTGACACATCGTTACTTTAACGGGGTGTCTCACCTGGAAGGGCGGAAGGGCGTTGCACTGGCGCCGTTGAGCAGGACGGTAGCTTTTCCGCTGGCAATCGCTGCAAACTAAACCGGGCAACATGTCACATGCGTTGTTATCACAACCAGGGGGGACAGGATAGTGGTTATCGGTAATTGATTTTCAGTTGAAAGGTTCTGGGTTTGATGCTCAATGTCTACAGCCTAGCTGTAGACATCACTAACCAATATGCCACCTTACCCCTATCTGCTTCTTAATGTCATGCATCTTAAAAGTATCTTTGGATTAAAGAGTCTGCTTAATGGTTAAATATTATGGGACCTCTGAGCGTGTCTCTTATCACTGTGCTAAGCAGTCAGGCTAAGCGCTATGCTAAGCTTACTGCAAATTATTCTTAAATTAGTGTTGTGGAAAGTACAACCCTTAAACTTAAGATCAGGAAACCGTCTAATAAAGTTGAAGACCTTTATTTAAAACATTAAGAAAGTAATACAAAAGCAGAGCTGGTCTGCAGAACAACTTTTTTTCCAGCTTCTGCAAACTGTTTTTTATTGGCTCGCTCTGTGATACCTCCCATAAGCTCCAAGCCAGGGTTGTTATCAAACAATGCCCATACATGGCTTTAACATCAACCAACTTCTGTTGTTTACGTTATGTTCATGGTCTTCGAGCACAACTTGGTTTGCCACGTACCGGTGGCATTCCTTTCACCCAGTTCCCCTCATCCTTTAACCTCGCTTTCCTTATCCATTCCTTTCGCCACATTTTCTAACAATTAGGTTGTCTCGACCTCATCAGAAGATTTATATTGCACAAGGAATATTAGTACATACTGGTGGCACAGAACATTGGATGGTCTTTTTAAGAAGCAAGCGTCTCTTCAGGAGACTCACCAAAGACTCTGTGTTTTTCCACGCTTATCTCATTGATATAGCATATAAGGCAACATAATGATTATAATCCCTCTAAGGGTGTAGTAAAATTCTCCAACATTAGTAAGTTAGCTTTAGCCTATGCCTCCTTCACCTTAGCGCTCCGTAAGAGGGGAATAAAACAAGACTGGGCATCTTTCAAAGTTCCAACAACCTATATATCCTATAAATTATTTGGCCGTGCCCTGTTGCCTCTTATAACAGGTCGGAGGTGGCAGGAGGGCATGGCCAAATTAAATTGGACCACACTAAGGAAGTCATCCACAACTAAATCTGGCAGTTGATAGGATTTGAACTTCAACAAAAAATTAAAAAAATTAAAAGTAAATTCAAATCTAACAGAAAATGATTGTGCTTTAACTACACAATGCTACACAATTTCGACTGGTTATCAGATGCGATATTTGTCACCTTTTGTTCATTTTGTTATTTTGTTAAGTATAAATTATTCTACAAAGGTGTAGAAGAATGTATTTTCCACACCTGAGTGAACACTACTAAGTGAGTCAGGATACTGCACTGCTGTAGGGAGGATGACGGAGTACTTTCTGGCATGTTGCTGACTCAGTGGGATTTCCCTCGCTTGATGACATGAGTAAGAATAAGAGTAAGACAGGAAGGCTCAGAGGCAGGAATAAAAGCTCTAAGTGGCAGGGTAGTGGTTAAGGTGTTTGACTCCCAGCAGAACGGTTCTCGGCTGATAGGTGGTTAGGGGCATCTCGCTCAAAGATATCTACAGGTAGACAGTGGACATAGGAGGGTTTCGAACCAAGAACCGTTCATCTGGAAGTTAAACACCACAGCACAACATGACAGTAATAAAATGGAACATAATCCATTCGATGGAGTAGAACAATAGACCTCATTCCTCCATACCTCTCTTAGCATAAACATTTCCAGGGCTATAGATTTGCTTGGGAAGCACATTCTTGGTCTCCTCTGCCTCTCCGCTTCGCCACAATAGCAGCTAGCAGCTCTAGCGAGTGGGCTGCCACGCGCTAAGGAGAGCGCTAAACTATGCACTGGACTATGTACCTCCACCCAGAACAACAAACAAAGCGCTATTGATAGGGAGTCAGGCGGAGATAGCCTCTCCTTCTCCTCTCTTTCTCTCCTTCTTGTTCCTCCATACAGTAAGTCCCCGACCAAACTCAAACAGTTTCATCTCCACTACCTCCTTAAGTACTGTTGTATTAGTATTGCATTAATTCTGCAGTGTATTTATGAGATATATATATATATATATATATACACGTATATATACATATATATATACATACATACATACATACATACATACATACATATATATATAAACATACATACACATATATACTGTATATATATATACACATACACACATACATACATACATACATACATACATACACACAATTCACGGTTAGGTTGATATCACAGTTTTGGGGTCAAAATAAATGTCAGTTCGGTACGGTACATTTTTGGTTTATGCAGGGGATGACACAAGTGGCTATACAATATATACACACACACACACCCTATAATAATATATATTATAGGGTTCTCCCCAAACAATGTGATAGTGGCACTGTGCCACCGTGTCACATTTGAAAATAGGGCTGTAGCAATTTCTGAAATGGTCGGATTAACTAACACATGTTTTACTGGAAATAACGCTTCAAAAAACAAAAATGCAATATCACGTCAGTGATGTGTGGAGGAAGTCAGTGGCTTTCGGATCCACTCTTGGTCTGAGCCTGACTCGGTTACAGCAGAGCTTCAATGTAAAGCGGGTAGGAACTGCACTGCCCTCAACCACAAAGCACTGCGGAGGATCGTGCGAACAGCCCAGCGCATTAGTGGATCTGAGCTTCCCCCCATCCAGGACATGTACAACAGACGGTGTGTCAGAAAAGCCCGTAGGATTGTCAAGGACCCCAAACACCCCAACATCAAAATGTTTCAGCTGCTACCATCCGGCAAGGGGTACCGCAGCCTCAAGGCCTGGACCA